>CM068958.1:1660692-1682177 GCA_035128595.1 Eptatretus atami | reverse complement strand
CAGAGCCGGCTGTGGGGCGCGAGCCTACGCGTCCGGACGAGGAGTGCCGGAGAGGGTTCGCGGCCGCGAGAGAGGTCGGGCGCAGGCGCGACCGCGCTAATGGTCGTGGGAGGAGACTCGACGGCCCAAAGGGAAGTGACCATTTTCTTTTCGGGGTTTTGTATGTGTGTTGGTGGCGCCGTCTGTTAAGTAAAACTGTGTAAGTGTTGCCGTGTGTACGCGTTAGTCGGTTTTAACTCTTTTTCTTGCATTTGCTTTAGTTGCATGTTGTATGGCTGTAATATACGTGCTTCCTTTGTGTCTGTGTCTGTGAATAAAATGCTTGCTTGTTGAACTGTTCTCCCGTTTCGCTTCGTCGTTTCTTTATTGAATCTCCATCTTGCATCACGTAAGGGTTGGTAGTGGGTTTAAAATACCGTAATTAATCGGAACCGTCAAGGTCGACGATAACACCGCTCGGTTATCCTGTAGTACGGAACGGGCCGCTCAAGCGGTTCGTGTCCGGAGTCGACCTGTGGCGAGGTACGATCACCCGATTAACCATCCGCGTAGGTACTTAGGTAGGTCGAGTTTGGCGAACAACCCTATATTACGCGGGTGCGATTGGCACGATTGCGGTGAGGTCGAAAAACCCACCCGTGACTGGCTCCCGGCGTTGTTCCGAGAGGGTAACGACTGAATTGTCCGTCCGGTGGGCGACGTGCCGCGATTCGAGTTACGTGGCCGATCGCACGCCGGCGGGCGCGAATTCGCAACAATATATATATATATATATATATATATATATATATATATATTACACATATACATATAGATCTATCGATAATTCCAGCAATCTCTGTCGTTGTGTGTGGTGTGTGTGTGTGTGTGTGTGTGTGTGTGTGTGTGTGTGTATGTCTGTCTGTGACCGCTGTTTCTCGACAACCACTGGTTCGATCTAATTGAAACTTGTCAGGTATATGTCTGGGGACCTGAGTATGTGCTTTTCAAGGTTTGATATTAATCGGCCAGAGGTTCCCAAGTTATGGTCATTTATTTACCAAACCAATGACAGGACACGTTGCTGCGTAGGGGAAGAGATCCTTAGTTACCAATGACAGGACCGTTGCTTGGCGTTTTGCACCCACAGTATCTATCTTCTATCTATAATTCCAGCAATCTCTGTTTGTTTGCCTTTTCAAGGTTTGAAATTAATCGGACAAGTGGTTCCCAAGTTATGGCCAAGTTAGAGCGCTTCCTCATTACGGTTGCAACCGGGGATTTCCGGATAGTGATGGGGATTACATTACGGGGATTTCCGGATAGTGATGACTTACTGTATTCTAATAATTTCTCGATTTCTTATGCGCATTTATAGATAAACACAATGCCCCAATCCAATCGTCGTTTACGAGAGCGAAGGAACGTTTGTAATCGTAGTGGTTCGTTCGTGCAGGGTTCGTAGTGTGGTTGTTTGAAAGTTTGTTTTTTTTGCACGTACGGCCATGCACGTACAGCCACGCACGTACGGGCACGCGAGAGCGAAGGAACGACCTGTGTGGTTGTTGTTTCTGGCACGAGGTTTGAAAGTTGTTTTTTTTTTTAACGTACGGCTACGCACGTACGGGCACGCACTAGTATATATAATATATATATATTATATATATATATATATATATATATATATATTATATTATATATATTATATTAGGGTGGTCCAAAATCATAAGGGAAAATTCAAAATTTGAATATTCTTGGGGCATGTTGATTAAAAATACTCCTGGCCAAATTGCCACAGTTCCAAAAATATTTAGGGGTCCATCAGAGGAAGGAAGTTGTTACACCGGTGGGGGTTGCTACATCCGGTGGGAGAGAAGACGTCAGTGGGAGAGAGGGAGACGTCAGTTGAGCTTCGTTCGCTGTCGGTCGGTGTTAAAAGTACTCTTTTATTTTTCTTTTTTTTATCTCTAATTTTTTTCTTCTTCTTTTGATTCCGCAGTGAGTGAGTATGGCGTGTTCTACACGGAAAAGCACGGAACTGTTCTCTTGGATAACCATTGAGAAAATTCACGACCGCCAGTTGCCACTGCCACTGAAAACATTTTATGCTCTTTCCTTTCATTTTTCCTATTAGATTGTGACCTTATAATGAATCCGTTGAGAGACTTTGATGGACCCTAAACACTCCAAATCTGCTAATTTTTTGTTTCTTTGCGTTTTTTCAACGTCAGGAACGATTTGGCAAACATGCCCGTGAGAAATTCGAACTTTCATTTTTTGACCACCTAATATATATTATATATATATTATATATATATATATATATATATATATTTACATACACATACATACATAATACACATACATATACATGTATACATATACATATATACATATACAGTCATCCCCGTTATCGCGGGGTTACGTTCCAAACCCCCCCCCCCCCCCCGCGAGAAGTGAGAATCACGATGAATGGACGCCTCAAAAATGCCTATTTTTTTATAAACGCGGTGTATAAACACGATTGGGTTTGATTTATATCGAGTGCATATAAACGCTGGGTGGTGATTAACACGATTGGGTTTATTTATATCGAGTGAATATTAAACGCTGGGCGGTGTGTAAACACGATTGGGTTTTATTTATATCGAGTGATTATTAAACGCTGGGTGGTGTATAAACACGATTGGGTTTGATTTATATCGAGTGAATATTAAACGCTGGGCGGTGTGTAAACACGATTGGGTTTTATTTATATCGAGTGATTATTAAACGCTGGGTGGTGTATAAACACGATTCGGTTTTATTTATATCGAGTGATAATTATTAAACGCTGGGTGGTGTATAAACACGATTCGGTTTGATTATATCGAGTGATAATATTAAACGCTGGGTGGGCGGTGTATAAACAGGATTGGGTTTGATTTATATCGAGTGATTATTAAACGCTGGGTGGTGTATAAACACGATTGGGTTTTATTATATCGAGTGATAATTATTAAACACTGGGTGGTGTATAAACACGATGGGTTTGATTTATATCGAGTGAATATTAAACGCTGGGCGGTGTGTAAACACGATTGGGTTTATTTATATCGAGTGATTATTAAACGCTGGGTGTGTATAAACACGATTCGGTTTTATTTATATCGAGTGATAATTATTAAACGCTGGGTGGTGTATAAACACGATTCGGTTTGATTTATATCGAGTGATAATTATTAAACGCTGGTGGCGGTGTATAAACGGATTGGGTTTGATTTATATCGAGTGATTATTAAACGCTGGGCGGTGTATAAACCGATTGTTGATTTATATCGAGTGAATATAAACCTTCCTCTGGTGCTTCGGTTCCTTGCCAGAAGCCTCAGAAGGTGCAAGGCGTTTGGGCCGCATCGTGGGGCTTGGAGAAAAAAAACGTAGAAATTATTAGAAGTTCACAAGCGAAACTTTGTCTCGTGCGTTGTGTGACTGGTCGAGCGCCACGCGTTATAATTTATTGCTTAAATAATTTATATTTTATATATTATTACCGCGATATACCGGGGAATCCGCAGAAAAATTAGTTAGGTTCCAAGGGAAAAACCGCGATGAAGCGGAGGCGCGATAGGTGAACGCGATATAGCGGGGATTACTGTATATATATATATATATATATATATATATATATATATATATATATATATATATATATATATATATATACTGTATATACATACGTAGATATATACACATATATTTACACTACACATATACATATACATAAACATATATACATACATATACACATATACATATCCATATATATATATACTATATACATAATATACATACACATGTACATATACATATATATATTATATACATACACATGTACATATACATTATACATATATACATACATATACACATATGCATATACACATATACATATCCATATATATACATATACATATATACATATACATAATTATATACATATACATATATACATAATATAATATAATCATGGGATGATACTGTCTGTCGATCTGTCTGTCCACCCTGAAACACAGAAATGTTTCATCTAAAAAATTAACTAAAAATTGCTCAAATCCATCCAAATGAATGATATTTTTTCAATCAGACAAATAATTAATTGAACTCGGGCGGTGTATAGGCCAACAAGCCAATGCCTTGATCACTCCTGAAAAAACTTTTTTTGCTTTTACTGTTCATAAATATATTATATCTTTTAATTAACCATGAAAGAAATATAAAAGGCTTCCTTTTTGAACCTGCACCTCCAACACGGTCGGAGACGGGGTGCATTAAAATGAGCTCCGTCCAACCGTCTGACCGATCATCCGTCCATGAACCTTTGTGTACGCGATATTTCATAAACAGTTAAACATTTGATTTCATATTACACAGATCTATTCCTCATACCACTCAAAAGGCGGGGACAGAGATTAGCAGCTCCTTGTTTTTTTATCTTGCCTTCTTCAGCGACCTCGTATATGAGAAAACAACTGCTCATAATAAAGTAAACTGAAGAGGAGTCCATAAAAACGATCCCAATACTCTCACATTATTCTTGAGCTGGGCTGACATGAGAAATTTGGAGTGAAGGATGATGGTGCAAGGACGATAATGGCGATTATGGAGATCACAACAGAGATGATGAGCCATAAGACAATTTTCAAAGGCTGTACCGGTACGGAAGGCGATAGGCAGCGAGGGTGGGCTTGACCGTCCATCCGGAACAAAATCACCACCACGGAGTAACGCTCCCCGGGCATGAGGTCTCGCAAGTAGCGCTCACTCACGTTCACCTGAAACCGTACGGAGCTTCAATCACAATCAACTACAAGGGGGTTTAACATTGAGAACCTCTAAGTTAACCTGATTGGCGAATCTTTCTTTAAAATTCAAATAATCACAAAACTACATCAACAAGCCAATCAAGTAAATGGGTCCGCGTAAAGGAAAGCCAATAGATGGAAGGGTGTTAGAATGTTTGAATTCTTCAACACGAGACATTTGTAAAACCCTGCAACAAACGTTTAAAATCTCACCGAGTGAGAGGAAAACAGGGAGGTTTTTGCTTTTTAACAAAAAATGAAATAAAACACTGCTGACTCGAGTACAATTATATATGGGCAGGGTACAGGCCGAAGTACCCCGTGGGGGTCCTCACCCCTCTCATCAAAAATCAAGGCGGGGAACTCGATCAAAGCAAGGGAGGAATTACTCCGTTCATGACGACCAAATGTGTGATGCCCCACGTGGAGATCGGTTTCTGAGGTTTGGGACATGGAATGTCGGGACAATGGCAGGGAGATCAGGAGAAGTGGTGGAAGTATTGGTCAGAAGAAGAGTGGACATATGTTGTGTGCAGGAGACGAGATGGAAGGGAAGTGGTGCAAGAATGGTGACATGTAGGCAGGGACATAAGTGCAAGTTTGTATGGCAAGGGTGCCCGGAAGGTGTGTATGGTGTTGGTGTCCTGTTTTCTGAGGAGTTTGTAGACATTGTGGTGAGTGTGATGAGAGTGAGTGAAAGGTTGATGATGGTGAGAACGGTGATTGGAAAGCTCTTAGTGAATGTCATCTCGGGATATGCCCGCAGGTCGGTCGGAGTGATGAAGAGAAGGACAAGTTCTGGTGTGTGTGCTGGAGAAGTTGTGGGAAACGTGAAAGATGAGAAAGTTGTTGTGGTAGGAGGAAACTTGAATGGACATGTGGGAAGGAGTACAGATGGTTTTGAGGGAGTCCATGGGGTTATGGATATGGTGTGAGGAATGGAGAAGGTGAAAGGATCTTGGAGTTTGCTGATGGAGCTGATTTGTGGATTTGTAAAACTCAATTCCAGAAAGCGGATAATCAGCTTGATACTTTGACGTCAGGTGGGTCGATGACAATTGTTGACTACCTGATGGTGCGTATTCGAGATAGGGGAAACCTCCAGGACACAAAGGTGATCCCGGGGGGGGGGGGGGGGAGACTGTTCACAGCACCACCTGGTTGTCTGTGACATCAGGATGAAAGGTGCGAGGAGAGCTCGGGAGGTGAAGTACCAACCGAGGATGAAGGTGTGGAGATTGAAAGAGGGACAGTGAAGGAGGCATAAAGAGAGAGGATGATGTGTTTGAGGTTGAACGTGGTTGGATGTCAATGAAAGATAGTCTGTTGGGAGTCGTTGGTGAGGTATGTGGATGGACAAAAGGACGACCGAGGCACTCAGAAACATGGTGGTGGGATGAAGTTGGATTGATGAGAAGAGGAAGAAGTTCAAGGAATGGCAAAAGGCGAAGGGTACGGTGGAAGAAGAGGCAGCACATGAAAGTTATAAGGTAGCCAAGAAGGCTGCAAAGAAAGAGGTAGCAAAGGCGCAGGAGGCCTATAGGAAAATGTTCTGAGAACGTTTGGATTCGGAGGAGGGTCAGAGAGCGGTATTCAGGATTGCAAAGCAGATAGCGAGAGAGATGTTTGATGTGACGGGGGTGATTGCTTGAAGGGTGAAGTGGGACAAATCGTTGTGGACTCAGATGGAATTAAAGGAAGATGGAAGAGATATATGGAAAGGCTGTTGAATGTAGAGAATGAATAGGATAGAAAAATAGAGAGCAACCCAGTTTTAGGACCAGCAGAGAAGATAACTGAGAAGGAAGTCGAGGAAGCTAAAAGAGCAATGAAGAGTAGAAAAGCAGGAGGGCCGACGGGAGTTGTGGGAGATGTGTTGAAGGCAGCGGGAAGTTGGGGTGTGAAGAGAATGACAGAGATCTGTAATCTGGTGGTGAAAGAAGGCCGCATTCCAGTGGATTGGGAACCGAGTACCCTTATCCCTCTGTACAAGGGAAAGGTGACCCTCTGGACTGTGACTCACATGGAGCGATAAAGTTATTGGAGCATGGAATGAAGGTATTGGAAAGGGTGTTGAGAAAGAGGTAAGGAAGAAGGTAAAGATTGATGAAATGCAGTTTGGATTTATGCCAGGAAGAGGAACGACAGATGCGATTTATATTGTAAGGCAGTTGCAGGAGAGGTACATGGAGAAGAGGAAGAAGTTGTTTTTGGTTTGTTGATCTGGAGAAAGCATTTGATAGGGTTCCACGCGAAGTAATGACATGGGCATTGAGGAAGTTAGGAGTGAGGAATGGTTGATCAGAGTAGTGATGGCAATGTACGAGAGAGCGTGCACAGCTGCAAGGACGAACGATGGGAACAGTGGTGAGTTTGAGGTGAGGGTGGGAGTGCACCAGGGGTCGGTACTAAGTCCACTTCTATTTGTAGTTGTGATGGAGGTGCTGGCTCGGAGGTAAACCGTGGGAGTTGTTGTATGTAGATGATTTGGTGTTGATTGCGGAGAGTAGGGATGGACTGAAGGAGAGATGAATAAGTGGAAGGAATGTATGAAGACAAAATGTTTGAAGGTGAATATCAGAAAGACGAAGGTGATGGTGAGTGTAAAGCATGTGGTGAGGTGGAAAGGACTGGGAAGTGGCCGTGTGCTATGTGCAGGAAGGGTGTTGGAGTGAACTCCATTCAGTGTACAATGTGTGCTGAATGGGTTCATGGAGTGGTGTGAGAGGGTCATTCACCAGTGTGGTAGCTACATTATTCAAGTGCAAGGTGTGCATCGAGGGAGTTGCAGATGGAGGAAATGTTGAGTTGGATCTTGGAGACGGCGTGAAGATGGAAGGTTGAAAACATTTTGCTATCTAGGAGACATGCTGAATGGAGAAGGTGGATCAGACTCGGCGACGGTTGCTAGAGTGAGATGTGCATGGAAGAAATTTTGGGAATTGAGTGGCATGCTGACAAGGAGGGGAGTGTCGTTGAAGCTGAAGGGAAAGGTGTGCTACATGTGTGAGGAGTACATGATTTATGGGAGTGAGACATGGGTACTGAACATAGAGCAGCAACAAAGGCTGGAAAGGGTGGAAATGCGAATGGTTCGGTGGATGTGCGGAGTATCGTTGAGAGAGAGGAAGACAAATGATGACTTGCGGAAGATGATGGGAACAGAGCCTGTGATGGATGTTGTGAAGAGAAACAGGTTGAGGTGGTTGGGTCATGTGTTGAGGAAGGATGAAAGTGACTGGGTGAGAAAGGTGATGGAAATGAATGTAGAGGGAAGTAGAGAATGGGGAAGACCACGAAAGACCTGGCTAAAGGTGGTGGAAGAAGAAATGCGGTTAAGGGGTCAACAGGGAGATGCAGAAAATAGGGAAAAGTGGAGAAGATTGTCATGGGCCCACAAGGCTAATCCCCGCTTTAGCAGGGAAAATGGCCTTAAAATGCCTGTTGTTGTTGTGTTGTTGTTCTCTGCTAACTCTGCCAACTAAAATATTAATTAAATCTCTCCAATCTACTCCCAGCATTAACATTACTAATTCAATCACGTGTGCAGCACTGGGAGGCTGATTGCATCATTTTTTGGGTGCAACTATGATACTGATGTGCCTCCCCCTCCCCTTAGATTAGGACATACAAAAGAAATGCATGCACACGCACAAGTACACCACCACACACACACACACACACACACACACACACACACAACACACACACACACACACCACACACACACACCTTTCACTCGAGGTCAGCCAATCCTATCAACACAAACCTGTGGCAAGGCCTGAACAGCAACCCTGGCTGACTGCGGTTTTCTCGCAAGCAGCCATCAGACTTCACAGAGATGATGAAGGAATCATAGGCACCGGGTTCGTGGTCCAACCAGGATATCCGTGCAGTTGTGGAGTTGTAGAGATGGGCAGAGACATTGATGGGTTGAGCCGGGGCAGTAACGTCCGATCGAGATCCACTGCTTGGTTGTGACACTGACAAGCATTTTAAGATAAACAAAAAAAACAAAGAAAATATTTATTACCAAAGGAAATAAACACAACATTCAGACATATTCTTGTGTGTTGAGAAAAGCCTGTGTTGTAAAAAAGCTTTTTAATAAAACCGCTTTGATTTGCAAAGGGATGTGCAGCATGTGCTCCAATCGATCAAAAACAAAAATGGAGGCTCGTAACCTTCCACATTTGTGTGCAGCAAAATGTTGAGGGGTAGCATCATTGGCTGAGGGCGTGGCTGTGCCGCCTGATGCAATGCCCTCTGCTGGTTTGGGCAGGAATTTGTAAACTGTTCAGGGTGCCGGCGATGACTGGCCTACTCTTCGTGAAGGACACCGAGGAATCTTTAACGTCCACCAACCAATGCCTGTCCACCGTCCTCTTGTTTGAAGTTCAGAACATCCATCGACACTCTGGACAAGTTACAAATGTCTGCTCGAACCCCCAGTGGGCACCGCATCAGTAGCATGTTCATGCTCCGAGTAATGATGCAACCAGAAGCTAAGTGATACATACGGAATGAAATGAAAATCCACTGAAGAGTAATCAGAAGCATGTGCCGTGCGGAGTATCAAGGACGGAAGTCAAGTTGACGCGATATGAAAGAGTTGATGAGGAGACAGGCCTTGAGGTCTGCTTGGAAAATAGATTTTATTAACTTGCCTGTTGTCGAGAGAAGGCTATCCAGTCTGTAATTTCGAGGGTCCTGTCTTGGTACCCTTCCTTGGGATAGGAATGACGTAAACCACCTTCCATTGTGAGGGAAGGCGGCTGCCCAAGAAGAAATCGATCCGATTTCAGAAATTATTCACCTGACCTCTTCTGAGAGTTGCCGTAGAGTTGAAAAAGAGGAGAATCTAGTTTGGATGCACAGGTTTTGAGGACGAGTGTCTTAAATCCTTTGGAACCAGCAGCTGCCGATGTGTCAAGAGATTGTCCTGACACTTCACCTTCTCATGCGAGGAGCTCCAATTGCTCCAAGGGATTGGCTGTAAGGGGAAGGAGATTTGGGAACCCAATGCTTTTCGGTAAAGACACCATTCAGGTGATCATCAGGTGATTTGCCTTGTCACGAGACATGCCCATTGTGACACATAGGTTTACAAGCGAAGGGAATGAGGAACGACGTGTTCCTGAGATTGATGTTGCCAGTTGTGCCGAGGAATTGCAGGACGGAAAGAAATGACAAAAAGACATCATCTCATGCGAGTCAGGTGTTGGGTTCTTGCTCTTCTTCGGATGAATACACACAGATTGCAGGCCTCGTGAAGAGTATATTTCGGTTCCCTCTGGTGGGATTGGCCCTCCAGGCAGGAAAGGAAAGTTGCTTTCAAGCTGTTGCCTCGACGCTAGCTTCTCTGTCCAATGATGTAACAAATAATCTCAATGAAGACTGGAGTCGGTCTGCGTCAACGGAAAAAAACCACAACGGATGGTCTTAACCAACTGTTCACAGAGGCATGTTAAACATAATGGGAAGTAGGTGAAGTGACGATTTGGGTGCGAGTTCTTCTTCAGAGCAGTTCTTCTTCATGTACGACAGTTAGCGTACCCGTCAGCATTTAGTGGAAAACATTTGTCTGCATGCTGCGGAAGATGTTGGAGAGCACAGCTTGATGAACGAGGGAATGATCGGATTTGTGCGTGACGAAGAAGAGGTCCTTGTGCAATGAGTTACGGGCATTCTCAACATCTGTGCCTGCGGAGATGAAAAAAGTTTTTTTGAGATTGTTAGCAAATATTAGAGTAGGCCAGTCTACATTGTTTAATTTCCAGACACAGTCATGTCCTGGCGACTCAGGGAAGACGGCCTATGAAATGGGCAGTGGCGTATGATCTGATGAGCTGAAAGGAGCAGATGACGTACAAGTGATGCTTCCAGGAACGTTGGACAAATGAAGATCAAATGAAGGGACGCTACCTTTGAAAGCGTGTGACAGGCCAGTTTATGTGGTGGAGAGCATATCGATGATGACAAATGACTGTAACTAGAACTCCACTTGTCAGGACGGTTTCTCAAAGACGTACTACATCGGATGATGCAGCAATGACCTGGAAGGAGAGGTCAAAGTGGTTGCAATGTTGACTATGGATGTTTGAGAAGCAGATGGTCAAGGTTGGAGCAGAATAAAGAGATTGGGTAGTGTTGGAGGAGGTAGCAGTGCAGAAAGGAGGGGAATATGAGAACACAGGGGAGTGAGGGAATGGGGAGGAAGTGTGGGGGAGAGGGTAGATGGGGAGAGGAGGCGAGAGCTGGTGCAAGGCCAAGCACTGCGATGTGTGCTTGCACCGTATAGCCAAACTTTAGATGAAGCTTGTTTCATGCTTTCAGGGATTGACAGCAATAGCAGCACTGTAGCATCAGCTTGGAAGCTGTAAACATGATGGGGGAGGATGTGTTGGAGGATGGGAGGGGGGGGGGGGTTATGGAATCCTAAAAAGGGGAGAGATGAAGGAGAAAGGGAATTTGCACAGTGAAGAGGCACAAAACATCCATGCGTGTTGTGATTTCATCTCCACTGCTCCATAGTATTATTATTTAATTGCCATTTTTATTCGGATATACTGAAGATGACATGACATTGGGTACTGGGACGAACCACTAATTCATGATAACGTATTAGAGACAGCAATATGTCTGCAATGACATGCTCACCTGTGAAAGGGGAAGAATGTCGATGAGGCTTTGTGTTGGAGGACAGGGGTGAGCCAAGCTGACTGCACACACCGTGACCTCATACGAGCCGGGATCTGGTACAGCCAACACCATAGAGCGTGCCAGGCCTCCAACTTCCAGAAACTGTACCGGGATACCTGGAGCACAGGATGGGAAGCAGCACTGAATGATTAAAAAGCGCGTACACACAAACACACACCACACACACACACACACACACACACACACACACACCACTCTCCATTGGAGCCATCATGGGCCTCTGCTTTGCTTCAGAGTGAAATTTTCAGATAAAAAATATATAATATTAAAGAACAGGCTTAAATGTATTTCTGAGCCATTATTCCCTCTCGTTACACCAGGAAGTCAAACAAACGACCAATTTGCCAAACTTGTCTCTGATATTCATCCACACCTCACTGACCAGAACGCCATCGATGATGTCATGCATTGATAACATCTGAGTGCTTCTGGAGATTACGCATGTTTAAATTGTTTCCGACAATCGATCGTTTTCCCCGACTTATCGACAATAAGGATGTTTTTCTTTTTGATGGTGTTGTAGACTCAAAAGGTTAAGGTTAAGAAATCCCAAATGGAACCGAATGCAATATCCTCTCCTCTGGTGAGGGTAACGAGAGCAGCGCGTACCTCCGCCATGCCGAACAGTTTACATTTTGTATCCCAATGATAGGCCGGATCTGCTTCTGGACCTGAACCAAAATGGAATCGGCTTGTTCTTGTCACTTACCCAACCAAGTTTGGTCATAATCCGTCCACAACGTTTTGAGATATCATGCTATACATCGTCTTTGGCCCGATCTCTCAGTGGTGAAGAATCACTTCAAAAATTCTCGTATCCGGATCCCGATCTTCATCAAAATTGAATCAATTCATCGATGTCACACACCCGACATGCCCACCAAGCTTCATCTGAATTTGTGCAGAACCTTTTGAGATATCCTGCCTATAAACAGACAGACAGACAGGGGTGAAAATATAACCTCCGTCAACCTTCACTGGCGGAGGTAAATATGAATAACCTGGAGGACTGAACTGGAGCTTTTCTTTATGCGTAATTACCTCCACCAGCAAAGGTGGACGGAGTTTATATTTTCACCCCTGTCTGTCGGTTTGTTTACGTGTCTGTTTGTCTGTCTGTGAGCAGGATATCGCAAAAAGTTGTGCAACGATTCGGACATAAATTGGTGCACAAGTTGGGTGTGTGACAAGAATGAAATGATTAGATTTTGGGGAAGATCCGGATCTGGATCCGGAATCTCAACGTCTCAAGCCTCAAACAGGTAAACATTAAGGAGAAACTCGAGAGTCACCTGCGTACAGCGGAAATGGACAATCACTGCGTTGAGGATAATAGTGCGACATTCAGGGAAATAGTGTACTCCACTGCTCTCGAGGCCCTTGGCCCTACTTCTTGAAAGCATCAAGATTGGTTCGCCGAAAACAATGAGGAGATTCAGAGTTGACTGGAGGAGAAATGTCGCGTTTACAGGATGACACGTCGTCAGGACCCAAGCGAGATGCCGACTCTAAAGACTGGAACAGCGTCTATGATTCTCTGAAATCTGTTTACGGACCCCAGTAGATTGGTTAAGCGCCACTCCTCGGTGCTGATGGATCAACAAACACTGCTCACAGAAAAAAGCTCAATTACTCGATAGATGGGCAGTGCACCTCAACCACATCCTCAACTGGCCCTCATCCATCATCAAATAAGAAATCAATAGGTTGACACAGGTTGCCACCAATTGCTCTCCAGATAACACTCCAATGCTGTTATAAATGACGAAAGCTATCAAACTCCTATCAAGCGGAAAAGTTCCAGGAACAGATGCTATTCCAGGTGAGGTCTACAAGCCCAGAGGTCAATGGCTGGTCAAGAAGCTCACTTCACTCTTTCAGTCAATCTGGGAGCAAGGAACCATTCCTGACATTTGTTGACCTGACCAAGGCCTTCGATGTAGTTAGTCGCAAGGGTCTTTGGAACCGAATGGAGAAATCCAGCTGCCCTAAAGAAATTCATCACAATGGTTCGACACAGTTCCATGACGGCATGTTCGCATGTGTCTTGGATGACATTGAGTCTTCTGACCCATTCCCAGTCACAAATGGAGTTAAGCAGGGCTGTGTGCTATCGCCAACCCTCTTCAGCATGTTTTTCTTTGCCATGCCCTCTGATGCCTTCCATGAAGGAAGTTGCTCAATCTTGGACAACTCTGGGCAAAGACCAAGGTCTCCAAGGCCATACTTCATATTTACTGTTTACCGCTAACTGTGAACCAGCTGCCGGTTCAGAACAAGACATGCAAAGTAGCATGGACTTGTTCTCAAATGCATGTGACAACTTTGGTGTTACGATCAGCACAAAAAACTGAAGTGATGTACGAGCCTGCTCCAGGTAAGCTCTATCTCAAGCCCAAGGTCTTAGTCCATGGCCAGAACCTGTCAGCAACGGATAAGTTCACTTATCTCAGCAGCATGCTCGCTCGAGCTGTCTGTCCATGGAGAATTGATCATGTGACATATGCATGAATTTCCAAAGTAATTGTGGCCTTCGGCAGACTTCGAACATCAGTCTGGGAGTGAAGTCTGCATTCCAAACTGAAAGTCTATCATGCTGCTCACTCTGCTGTACATATACGAGACAAGGACGGTATACCACTGTCATGCCAAAAAAGATAAAGCACTTTCACTTGAACTGCCTATTGAAGCTCCTGAAGATCAGATGACAGGACAAAATACCAAGCACTGAGTTGCTCAGCTATGCTGGCATGTCAAGCGTTCATACCATACTGACACAGTCACAACTGAGATGGGCTAGTCATGTAGCCAGAAAATCCAGAGTCAGAAGGTCATCCAACACTCATTCGGCTGCTGTTTCCTGGATTATTTGCAGTAGAATCTTCCAGGCACAGATCGGCCTTCAGTCAGCTACATACCCTCCAAAACCTTACTAATCATCCCAGATGCCGAACATGGTGATCTTCACCTCGACAGACGAACATCACTCCGTGGCAGGATGCTCGACTGAAAGTGGCAAGAATTTGTGATTTGTTCAGGATGCCGGTGCTAGAAAGACACTGTGGGATCTTGAAGGTCCAGTGACAAACAGTGCTGACAGATGGGTCTTCCAGATTAACGTCCTTCTCCTTCTTCTTTTCGGTAATCAACAAAGCTGGCGCCATTAGGTTGAGGCGTGGAGTTATCACATCCTTCTGATGGTCATCTCACACGTTAATGCCTCTCCGTGCCTGCGAAACACTGGAGATTCAAACCGCTGTTTATAGCTGGGTTTGGGATTCAAACCAAGGATAGACAGGAGTGCACATACGAGGATGGTTCACAAATGTTTCTGAATAAGATACTCACAGGAATCTCAGAAACGCTAAGGGTTTGTTATTAACATACGGTTAGTAACACAGAACATGGCATTTCAACTTGGGATCTCTGCCTCAAAATGAGAGTGCTCAGACTGGAATTTCGGACAAGTCAGCCCGTATATTCGTTGCCACATATCTCATGAGATAAACAAAACATACGAGCCATTAGTAGTTAATGCGTTACCTTTACGTAGCAGTTGGATTAAGAATCTGTCGATAGAAGTCACCAAAGAGATGTTTGGAACAGTCCATTCCACAAGGAGCTGGGTCGATGGAGAACCTGAAAGGCTGCCTCCAGTCTTCTCCTGCGTCCACCAGGTGGCATTCTTTGACCCGTTCATGACATCGTGAGGATCGCCGACATTCTCATCCTCCAACCTCTTTATTCTGAGGAGCTCGGGACCAGAAGTCAAATAGCTAATGTTGAAATTTGAATCTTCTCCATCAAGCTTCAGCCAATCTGTGTCTTTGGACTTCCCATCATCTTCCACCTCCGTTTTCACTCCCTCCCCTTCCTGGCGTCCATTCACTTCCAGCTCTTTATTTGCTCGATTTGTCCTCAATCTCACTCTTATCAGTTTTAATTCATCTTTCGCTTTTCTTGTCCCATCCGATCGATATCTAATATTTGGCTCATTGTTTTTCATTTTCTTGTCCTCCAAGTTGTCTCCTCGTGCCACAATTACCTCAGCAGCATAATCAGCTTTTTCCTCGTCCCACTTCTCCCCTGTGGTGTCTAATTCTTCCCTTGCACCCCTTCTCCATTCAATCACTCCCGGCTGCTCTTCTTTACCCCACTCCGATTCAGACATATCTAGTTTCACCCCTTTCTTCTCCTGCCCAGGTCCTTCAAATCTCAAGTTCACCCCTCGTTGAGACCACCTCACATCATTAACGTCCTCCTTGACAAATCTCACGGTAACCTCCAGAGGAGACGGTGGAGCTGTGGGCAACAACCATACAGAACTGTGAGTTTGTTATGAGCATACAGTATTCCAAACAAACCACACTGCTGGTTGTTGCACCACATGACAGTAAAACCGTTATATGTCTTTTAAACAGAGGGTCCCTGTCTAGTGGTTACCTGTGTTCAATGGGCAAGGATACGATTTACCTGTGTGAAGGAATTGACGGGCAAACGATGGATTGCTCTTGTTGTAGCCATCATCAGAGCGGATCACGGTACTCACGGTCACACGACCATAGCATCGACCAGGCATCAGGCCCGTAAGCTCGACTTCCCGTGCATTGGGGTCTGTGGTAAAGCAAAGCGCATGAAAAATACCGCATTTGAAAAAGATGGCCATGATTGGAAAAGCAAGGACAAAAGCCCCCCAAAAAGACAAAGCAGGCAGCAGGTGAGCAGCAATTTTCAAGTGGCAAGCGAGTGGGTGAAAAATTCAAATAAGAGGTCGTCTTCGATGAAACCAAACACAATGGGCCAAGGCATTGAGCGGCTTGGCGACACGTGACAGCCGTGATCGTTTGGGGACACTTTTACCTGTGTGTTTGCAATGCTTCTCGAGGGGATTCTGGGCCATGTCATAATTTCTGGCCTCGAGATTACATGAGTGGAGGGGATTCCGACATTTTATTGTTTCCCACCAACAGGTACATGTCCGTTAAAATGCATGCATTAGTATGTGGTACACCTCCATTCTGCTCTGTCTCACTACCACCCAAGAAGAGTCACATGCTGCTCGTTTTCTGTCTGCTGTGATTTCCCTTGGCTGCCAGGTGTGTGCTTCCCGGGTTCAGTATGTTTGTGGCTTGAGGTACAGAAAGAGTGATTGAAGCGAAGTTTAATAAGAAAAACAATTTACCCATGATGTAGAGGTCATGGTTGGAGTTGTTTGAACCATAACTGATTTGGAAGCCATCATGAAGGGCAGTAGATGCGCCGGTCGTGTTCCACCTAACCACAGCCATGGTTTCAGGATGCTCTTTCGCCAGCAGAACCGAGATGGAAATCACCGGTCGAGAGACTGCAAACACACAACAGCGACTGCCTTTCAATATGAAAGAAGCAATCATCACTAATGGAGCCTCCATCTTACGGGTAGCCTGAACACTTTGCTACAATAAGATAGCACGGTAGTGATGTGAGCAATTGGAGTGGCTCCATCTATACATGGGGATCATGGATCTCAAAGCAATCAGTGCAAATTTTACCACGAGGGAAGGAAAGGACACCGTGAGACAGCTTTGATGTGGTCAGGAAAGCAGAGATTGAGACACCATCTCTCATGTATGAACAAGACTTCAAATTTGGAAGTTAAATATCCCATGGTGTCCTTCCTGAACAGTAGGTGAGTTATTACCGGCACCCTTTAACAGATTACAAATCCCTGCACACTCAGCCGAGTATCCTGTGTCTGCGTCGGAGTGGCGACCCATCCAGGTTTGTAACCCGAGCCAAGAAACTGCTTCAGGAGAACCGGAGAAACTGCTTCATCAACTGAATCTAACTCAACATCCTCATCCCTTAAATATCTACAGGCATAGAATTAGAATATGGTGCCAGCACACAATGTCCTACTGTTTGACAGATAGAGTGGAATCAAATATCCACAACCTAAACGCACAGGACAGCCAGCTTCATGTCATCCAAAGGATGGTGTGTTCTGAGATGCAGCACCCCCTGCCACCAAGGCATCAGAGTACCCGTTCTCATCAAATTATTTATCTGGTCAGGATCACCCCCAGACGAGACTTCTCATTGAGATATCACCCTAACCAACTGTTAGGGTTAGGTTAGCTAGAACTCGATTAAGAAAGGACTGGATTGATCATCAAAAGTGTGGAAAGATATCGGGTCGAACAAGGTTGGATGGTAAATGGATAAAAATCTTGAGGACACCAACTTGATTACCATGAGAAAGCCAAAGGCTTTTCCCTTTCATCAAGGGACATGATGATGCGTAAGGCTTTCGGCTCCTTGGAGAATATTGTGGAAAGTCGAATGCAGGAGTTCCAGCCCATAGTGGAAAGGCATAATTCATGATTATAATTTGTATGGAATGGATTGCTCAGAATTAACAAGAAAGGCTTTGGACCTGAAATGTACGCACAGGCATAATTTTCCTTTGGAGGCCACTTTGGAGATAAAATGAGCACAAGATAAGTAACGGTGAGGCCAAGGAGCTTCGGAGACAACGCCTGAGATCAGAGTGTGATCGCAGACATGAGGATAGGAAGATGTGTTGGATGGCTTTTTCTGAGACAAAGAGTTAAGGCACAGCACTCAAAGTGATTGGTTATATTCGAGCCTTTGCCAGATCAGAAAAGCAGCTCATAATTTTGAGCCATTACAGACCTGCAGTATTTTGCACAAGATACAATCATCAGCAAAGTTGAAGATGGCAGTCAAAAGGTAAATATGTTGTCAGAAAGAATAAAACTGTATAATCATCAGGTTGCTACCTTGAAGGAGGGTCGAGGACATCAGAGTAAAGAAAGCCGTCAAATGCAAAACGCACAGCTTGTGTGCATCGAGGGAATCAGACAGTCGGGTTATAGAGAAGACCACAAATGTCACCGGTATGAGCAGGGCATGACATCATCAGACAGTGTTGAATGGAAAACTAGTATAACTTATTTGAGGTCCAGGTTATCTATATCCAAAGTTGAGGAGGCAGAAATAACATTTTTTTGTACACATAGTCTAGGCTCGTGGAAGAGCTGGAATTAGTACACTGAACGGATCAGGACACAACAGAACAAAAGGAACACTTGAGAGAGGATGGAAACGCCTACAGCAGAGTAGAAGGCCAAGATAGAGGCACGCTTGGATAAACAATGGGTGTGGGGAGGAAATGGGGGGGGGGGGCAGGAGAGTATGTACAGGGTGGACAATATGATGTACAGGGTGGACAATATGATGTACAGGGTGGACAATATGAATACAGAAGGAAACTCTCAGAAGGGAAAACTGGAAATTTGGAAGGAGGGGGATTGGGATGGGGTTGGAAGGGGGGGTGGATTGGGGACGATCTGACATGGTGGTGAACAGCTGTCTTGAAGACCTGGAGGAGAGAATGAGATTGAACAGGGTGTGGAAGTTGGCTCCACAGGCGAGGAAAAAATAGGAACGAATGAGTGGAAGTGGAAGTGATCCTGGATTTAGGTCGTTTAACCAGAAGGAGCTTGATGGTGGACCATGTGTGCCCTGCATAAACCTGGGAGGACTAGGTATGGAAAGAGCAAGAGATGCAAGACCATAAATGAGGCGGCAGGGGACAGAGACCACCAACCTGTCTGCGATGGTGTCGTGATAGACCCATGGATTGAGCTTCATTGGTGGAGATTCCAATAATCTTGATGGCCTTGGTTTAAAGTATTAAATGGTGTCAAGCCGAGCAAGGTGTGATGCAGGAGAGCCAGCACAGAGGGGAGAGCAGTACTGCATTAAGCTGCAGATGAAAGCCTTGGAGGTAATGAGGAGTTCAGGTGTGCCAAGCAAGGACTTTGTGCGACGGAGGATGCCCAGTTGGCGGCTGGCTTTGGAGGCCAACTTTGAAATTTGTTTTGCCCAAGAAAGATCATGGCTGACAGTGAGACCCAGGAGTTGGAATGACTGAACTTCCTCAAAAGGATTATGAAGAAAGTGGATGGGGGGGGGGGGAGCTTGCCAGATGGTCTTTTCGGAGAGAGATATTGAGAGTGTGAGATTTGTCAGGATTGAAAGACATTCTCCAACAGTTTGACCAGTTTGTGATTTTGTCAATGTCTGAGGAGAAGGAGGAGGCTGCAGCCAACCTGTCTGAAGGATGAGGGATGTCATAAGCAGAGGGTGGAGTCATCAGCAAATATATACAGAGGATTTTCCAGAGGTTCGGAGAGATCGTTGATAAAGATCAGGATTAGGGCTTGGCCCAGAACACTGCCTTGGGGGCACTCCAGCCTTCCACAACCCTTCCGTTTAGCATTACTGTACTTGGACAAAATATTACAGTATTTTACGACGTCATCACAACCAATCAAATTTGCTGCTCACAGACCCTGTCTTTGTCTTAGTTTCTCAAGACAGCACGGGGTAATGTATTGTATGAACTCTCTAATTGCATATTGTTCTTATTTTTGGATAGAAAGCCTCGGCATGTGCAAGAGCAAGGTGACGTGGAAGAGAAGGCAATGCATTGACAGGATGGCAGTGGCACAACACGTGGACGCAACAAGTGGATTACTGACCTGGAAGAGGAGGGAAAAGAGGGAAGGAAACATAGTAGCCTAGAAAAAGATGTGGAGGGTTAATAAGGATGGAAAACATTACAGGTAAGGGTCGAGGATGACGAGGTGATGGTGTACCACCATCTTGAAGTCCTGGAGGGAAGTGTGTTTTTGAACAGACCGACGAGGGTCGTTGTTAAAGCGGCAGAATGGAGGAACAATTGAGTGCAGGTGATCGGTGAGCATTGACATTTGGAGTTTCACAAGGAGTGCAATGCCAGAAGAATATGCGATGGAGGAGTTGAGAGTGACATGCCGATTGCATTTGCAGAGGAGGTCAGGAAGTCAAGAAAGACGGTGGCCTTGTATTCCACAGGGAGAAACATCGGCAAGTGGAGCAGATTTCCAAACTCAGTGACTCGTGCTTGGAAAATGTGCGAGAGCTGTGAATCGCTCTCCTGAATCCTTTTTGCGAGAAGGATTGCATTTGCTCGAGTAAACTGTACGGTGCTTACGTAGCCCATGTCATCGTGTCGCCATTGCATGTTCAGCATGCGTAAGCATGCTCATTCTCCACCACCGTGGGAAAATTAGTTTGTAAATCCGAAGGACCCGCGATATAAATAGCTGCTCACGTGAAGTGGAAGTGGAAAAGGGGGGTTTTCTGATGACAAAGCTTCCAGTGGTGAACGTGACGGAGATCCATCATTTTAATAAGTTTTTTCTAAACACAGGAACACACAGTTACACAAATACCTTCGCAGACAAGCGAACAATAACGCTCTGAGACAAAAACAAAAAAAACCAAAAAGGAGTTCCTGCAAACTGTGTGAATGCCCGAGAAATATCCAGACACATAATCCTGACCTCTTACTTGATGAGTTTCAGGACACCTATATCCATGAATGAGAGCTAAAGAGCAACATATCCAAAGTTCAGGGCCTGGGACACAAACCAAACAGATGCACAGAGAAGCAATGATGGATTCCGCTGTCATGATGGAATCCACGACGTTGCTTAAATAATGGAAAATAGGACCATTTCAGCATACGATGCCAATCAAATGAAGTCCACATTCTCAAATGATAGACATTCACCTGTAGATGAAGACAAAGCCTTTCCGAGCCTTCCAAAGCCACCTTTAGTTATCGTTGATTGGATTGGACCTTGTATTTTAGAAGGCAATGTGTCTGAGAGAAGATTTCTACTCGTAAGGGTCTGTCTATGGAGGCCTGAAGAGAGGGTGAGAGAGTCGCAGTAAGATTCTGTTCTTGCGTATAGCAGCTTGGCCGCCGGGGTAGCCATCATTTCTTGGAAGTGTGGCTGTACGGCTGATGCTGTGCCCCTCCACCAGTACATTGGTACTCATTTCGCTGACCTCGGAAGGATGACAGGCTGTCAACCGCACCTG
>CM068958.1:1633578-1650381 GCA_035128595.1 Eptatretus atami | reverse complement strand
GTCGTAAAGCAAAGCGCATTGAAAAATACCGCATTTGAAAAGTGATGGCCCATGATTGGAAAAGCAGAAGGACAAAAGCCCCCCCAAAAGACAAGCAGGCAGCAGGTGAGCAGCAATTTTTCAATGGCAAGCGAGAGTGGGCGGTGAAAAATTCAATAAGAGGTCGTCTTCGAGTAAAACCAAACACAATGGGCCAAGTCATTGAGCGGCCCTTGGCGACACGTGACAGCCCTGATCGTTGGGGACACTTTACTGTTGTAGTTTGCCAATGCCTTTCGGAGGGGATTCTGCGCCATGTCATTAATTTCTGGCTCGGAGATTACATGAGTGGAGGGATGTCCGACATTTATGTTTCCCACCAACAGGTACAGGTCCGTTTAAATGCATGCATTTAGTATGTGGTACACCTCCATTCTGCTCTGTCTTAACACTGACCACCCAAGAAGAGTCACATGCTGCTCGTTTTCTGTCTGCTGTGGATTTCCCTTGGCTTGCTCAGGTGTTGTGCTTCCCGGGTTCAGTATGTTTGTGGCTTGAGTACAGAAAGGTGATTGAAGCGATAGTTAATAAGAAAAAACAATTTACCCATGATGTAGAGGTCATGTTGCAGTTTGTTTGAACCATAACTGATTTGGAAGCCATCATGAAGGGCAGTAGAGCGCCGGTCGGTGTTCCACCTAACCACAGCCATGGTTTCAGGATCTCTTTCGCCAGCTAGAACGAGTGGAAATCACCGGTCGAGAGACTGCAAACAACACAACAGCGACTGCCTTTCAATATGAAAGAAGCAATCATCACTAATGGAGCCTCCATCTTACGGTAGCCTGAACACTTTGCTACAATAAGAAGCACGGTAGTTTTGATTGGAGCAATTGGAGTGGCTCCATCTTATACATGGGGATCATGGATCTCAAAGCAATCAGTGCAATTTTACCACGAGGAAGAAAGGACACCGTGAGACAGCTTTGATGTGGTCAGGAAAGAGAGATTGAGGACACCATCTCTTCATGTATGAACAAGACTCAAATTTGGAAGTTAAATATCATTGGTTCCTCCCTGAACGTAGGTGAGTTATATACCGGCACCCTTTAACAGATTACAAATCCCTCACACTCAGCCGAGATCCTGGTCTGCGTCGCGGAAGTGGCGACCCATCCAGGTTTGTAACCCGAGCCAAGAAACTGCCTTCAGGAGAACCGGGAGAAACTGCCTTCATCAACTATCTAACTCACATTCCTCATCCCTTAAATATCTACAGGGCCATAGATTGAATATGTGCCAGCACACCAATTTTCCTACTGTCTTGACAGATAGAGTTGAATCAAATATCACACAAACCAAACGCACAGGACATTCCAGCTTCATTGTCATCCAAGGATGGTTGTGTTCTGAGATGCAGCACCCCCTGCCACAGCATCAGAGTACCCGTTTCCATTCAAATTATTTATCTGGTTCAGGATCACCCCCAGACGAGCTTCTCATTTGAGATATCCCCTAACCAACTGTTAGGTTATGTTAGCTTAGAACTCGATTAAGAAAGGACTGGTAGTTGATCATCAAAAGTGTGGAAAGATATGGGGTTCGAACAAGGTGGATTGGGTAAATGGATAAAAATCTTGAGGACACCCAACTGATTACCCATGAGAAAGCCAAAGGCTTTTCCCTTTCATTCAAGGGACATGATGAGCGTAAGGCTTTCGGCTCCTTGGAGAATATTTGTGGAAAAGTCGAATGCAGAAGTTCCAGGCCCATAGTGGGAAAGGATTAAATTCATGATTATAATTTGTATGGAATGATTGCTCAGAATTAAACATAGAAAGGCTTGGACCCTGAAATGTACGCACAGGCATAATTTTCCTTTGGAGGCCACTTTGGAGATAAAATGAGCACAAGATAAGTAACGGTGAGGCAGGAGCTTCGGAGACAACGCCTGAGATCAGAGCTTGTGATCGCGACATGAGGATTAGGAGATGTTGTTGGATGGCTTTTTCTGAGACAAAGAGTTTAAGGGCACAGCACTCAAAGTGATTGGTTATACTTCGAGCCTTTGCCAGATAGAAAAAGGGCAGCTCATAATTTTTGAAGCCATTACAGACCTGCAGTATTTTGCACAAAGATTTACAATCATCAGCAAAAGTTGAACGATGGCAGTCAAAAGGTAAATATTGTTTGTCAGAAAGAATAAAAAACTGTATATCATTCCAGGTTGCTACCTTGAGGAGGGTCTGAGGACTCAGAGTAAAGAAGCCGTCAAATGCAAAACGCACAGCTTGTGTGCATCGAGGGAATCAGACAGTCGGGTATAGAGAAAGACCACAAATGTCACCGGTTATGAGCAGGCATGAACATCATCAGACAGTGTTGAATGGAAAAATAGTATAACTTATTTGAGGTCCAGGTTATACTATATCCAAAGTTGAGGGAGGCAGAAATAACATTTTTTTGTACACATAGTCTAGGCCGTGGAAGAGCTGGGAATTATACACTGAACGGATCAGGACACGAGACAGAACAAAAGAACCTTGGAGAGATGGAAACGCCTTACAGCAGAGTAGAATTGCCAAGATAGAGGCCGCTGGATAAACAATGGGTGTGGGGAGGGAATGGGTGGGGGGGCATGCGAGAGTATGTACAGGGTGGTACATATGGATTGTACAGGGTGGGACAATCATGATTACAGGGCTGGACAATGATGATAAAGAAGGAAACTTCTTCAGAAGGGAAAACTGGAAATTTGGAAGGAGGGGGGATTGGGGATGGGGTTGGAAGGGGGGGTGGATTGGGACGATCTGACATTGGTGGTGAACAGCTGTCTTGAAAACCCTGGAGGAGAGAATGAGATTTGAACAGGGTGTGGAAGTTGGCTCCACAGGCGAGGAAAAAAATCATGGGAACGAATGAGTGAAGTGAGCAGTGATCCTGGATTTAGCGCGTTTAAACCAGAAGGAGCTTTGATTGGTGGACCTATGGTGCCCTGCATAAACTGGGAGGACTAGGTATGAAAGAGCAAGAGGATCAAGACCATAAATGAGGCCGGCAGGGGAAACAGAAGACACCAACCTGTCTGCGATGATGTCGATGATAGACCCATGGATTGAGCTTCATTGGTGGAGATCCAATAATCTTGATTGGCCTTGGTTTAAAGTATTAAACGGTGTCAAGCCGAGGCAAGTGCTGATGCAAGGAGAGCCAGCAAGAGGGGAGAGCAGTACTGCATTAAGCGCCAGCATGAAAAGCCTTTGGAGGTAATGAGGAGTTCAGGTGGCCAAGCAAAGGACTTTGGTGACGACGGAGGATTGCCCAGTGGCGGGCTTGGGCTTTGGGGCCAACTTGAAATTTGTTTGCCCCAGAAAGATCATGGCTGACAGTTTGAGGACCAGGAGTTGGAATGACCTGAACTTCTCAAAAAGGATTTATGAGAATTGGATGGGGGGGGGGAGCTTGCCAGATGGTCTTTTCGGAGAGAGATATTTGACGAGTGTGAGATTTGTCAGGATGAAAGGAACATTCTCCAACAGTTTGACCAGTTTGTGGATTTTGTAATGTCTGAGGAGAAGGAGGAGGCTGCAGCCACCTGTCTGAAGGATTGAGGGATGTCATAAGCAGAGGGTGGAGTCATCAGCAAATATATACAAGAGGATTTTCAGAGTTTCGGAGGGATCGTTTTGATAAAGATCAGGATTTAGGGCTTGCCCAGAAACTGCCTTGGGGGCACTCCAGCCTTCCACAAACCCTTCCGTTTAGCATTACTTATATTGGACAAAATATTTAACAGTTATTTTACGACGTCATTCACAACCAATCAAATTTGCGTGCTCAACAGACCCTGTCTTTGTCTTAGTTTCTCAAAGACAGCACGGGACGGGTTAATGTATTGTATGAACTCCTCTAATTGCATATTGTTTCTTATTTTGGATTAGAAAGCCTCGGCATGTGCAGAGCAGGTGACGTGGAGAGAAGGCAATGCCATTTACAGGATGGCAGTGGCACAACACTGGTGGACGCAACAAGTGGATTATAGACCTGGAAGAGAGGGAAAAGAGGAAGGAAACATTAGTAGCCTAGAAAAAGATGTGGAGGGTTAATAAGGATGGAAAACATTACAGGTTAAGGGTCGAGGATGACTACGGTGGATGTGTACCACCATTCTTGAAGTCCTGGAGGAAGTGTGTTTTGAACAGACGCACGAGGGTCGTTGTATAAAGCGGTTCAGAATGGAGAGGAACAATGAGTGCAGGTGATCAGGTGAGCATTTGACATTTTGGAGTTTCAACAAGGAGTGCCAATGCCAGAAGAATTTATTGCGAATGGAAGGAGAGTTGAGAGTGACATGCGATTGCATTTGCAAGAGGAAGGTCAGGAAGTCAAGAAAAAGACGGTGGCCTTGTATTCACAGGGAGAAACATCGGCAAGTGGAGAGATTTCCTACAGTGTATAGCTCGTGTGCTTGGAAAAATGTGCGGAGAGCCGGTTGAAATCGCTCTCCTGATCCTTGCGAGAAGAGCTATTGCTCGAGTTAAAACTGTACGGTGCTTACGTAAGCCCATGTCTCGTGTCGCCATTGCATGTTCAGCAGCGTAAGGCATGCTCATTCTCCACCACCGTGGGAAAAATTAGGTTTGTAAATCCGAAGGACCCGCTCCGAATTATGATACGTGCTCACGGGAAGGAAGTTGGAAAAGGGGTTTTTCTGATGACAAAGGCTTTCCAAGTGTGAACGTGACGGTAGATCCATCATTTTAATATGTTTTTTTCTAAAACACAGGAACACACAGTTACACCAAATACCTTCGCAGACAACGGCGAAACAAATAACGCTCTGAGACAAAACAAAAAAACCAAAAAGGAAGTCCTGCAAACTGTGTGAGATTTGCCGAGCAAATATCCAGACACATTAATTCCTGACCTCTTACTTGATGAGTTTCAGGACACCTCTATCCATGAATGAGAGCTAAAGAAGCAACATATCCAAAGTTCAGGGCCTGGGACACCAAACAAACGATGCACAGAGAAGCACATGATGGATTCCGTTGTATTGATGGATCCACGACGTTGCTTAATAATGAAAATTAGACCATTTCAGCATACGATTGCCAATCAAATGAAGGTCCACATTCTCAAATGATAGACCATTCACCTGTAGATGGAAGACAAAGCCTTTCGCAGCCTTCCAAAGCCACCTTTAGTTATCGTTGATTGGAGTTGGACCTTGTAATTTTAGAAGGCAATGTGTCTGAGAGAAGATTTCTACTTCGATAAGGGTCTGTCTATGGAGGCCTGAAGAGAGGGTGAGAGAGTCGCAGAAGATTTTCTGTTCTTGCGTATAGCAGCTTGGCCGCCGGGGTAGCCATCATTTCTTGGAAGTGTGGTGTACGGCTGATGCTTGTTGCCCCTCCACCAGTTACATTGGTATCATTTTCGCTGACCTCGGAAGGATGACAGGCTGGTTCAACCGCACCTTGGTGTTAATTCAGCGGGAAAAAAAAAAACGGGGGCCAACTCAGGACCCTAATATCCTAAGCCAGGCACCCGAACACACGAGTTTCACACCAGGCTTTGCAAAAGATGGGATTGCAACGAGTACAGGAAGAAAGGTGAAGCATTGTTCATTTTACCATATTTTGTGCACACTTTCGTCTCACTCCAAATTAACCGGCGTTAACAAAAGCTCCGATCAGTGTTGCTGTGTTCAGAAGCGAGTTTTGATTTCCGAACCGCATTTTACCTTTACGCGCATCTAATGATTTGCCAGCAGGGGGTGCTGCCATCGTAAAGTGCACCTTGCTTTATTGAGATCTTCAATTCTCATTGCATCTAGCAAAGAATACGCCAACAACGAAAACACACGATGTTGTTTACTC
This sequence comes from Eptatretus atami, assembly GCA_035128595.1. NCBI lineage: Eukaryota > Metazoa > Chordata > Myxini > Myxiniformes > Myxinidae > Eptatretus > Eptatretus atami. Next base: position 1,644,520 of record CM068958.1, on the reverse strand, counting down.
TGAAATCCTTTGCTCAAAGTCGAAAAATGAACTGCATTTTGCAGAAAGGTCCAAGCATCAAAGGTACGTCTGAAAGATTTTTACACCCACGTGTGGCTACGGAGGGCAGGTTTGTGGGTCCATCAGTAAGGTCCTTAGATAAGATTAAATGGTGGCGTGTTCCTGTTGGCGTCGTCCTGCTTGTTCTCCCTGGCCCGTCCCAATAGATCGTCGGCCAAGTGCTGGTCGTTATCACTGCCACTGCCATGAGGCTCTTGTTGTGACTTCTGATCATCGTCGTCATCTTGCCATGGCGCGTTTGACAACCTGCGGGAAGCATTGGAGAGATATGTCGATACATTTTTCCACAAGGCCAATGGAAACTTGCAGGGGAACAATTCCAAGGATTGTTAATCACAGCCAATCAAGAAAGACAGACGCTGCGATTGCAATACAGGATCGGAATGAATACGTATCTTCATGAGCAATTACTCTTCCAAACACATTTATTGCAGGATTACACCACTTTCACTACATCGAGTTCGTTGCTAAACAGCCGGAAAGAATGATGTCCATCTTTTACAACCAATTTGGTTGCGTGGTACCTTCATCTTCTTTGATGAAGCTTGGTAACAGTCCTATCACTCCTCGGATGGATAATTCTGCTTGACGATTCTCATGCGTCATATTTTTGATGAAGGGTTTGTTACCACAAGAGCGAGAAAGTGACAAGATTTTTTGGGCTATATAAAGTCTAGGTTCATGGAAGAGTGAGGTGGACGAGTGCAGGAAGGCTTACCAGGGGAGTTTCACAAGAGTGTGCAGGAAGAGGAGTCGACACGAACAAAGAAACAGCACCAGCAGAAGCAATGGTAAAAGTACCACGATAAAAAATAAAAATTCCTTTATCTTTTTGCGTACTCTTTTTTTGCGTACATCTATATGCGTACATCTTTCGAACTGAATCCTTGGTTGCGTTTCTCATTCCACTTCCGGTAATACACACCATCAGCGGGACGCTATAGCTTACTTACCACACACGTTTCGGACATTACCCGCATCTGCATTTGAGTAAGATAGATATAATTGATTGGATTTCCAACTCATAATACCGGGAGCTTCAAATTGTTTAAAATACTGTTGTACGATATAATGTTCATTGTCTGTCTATTAATCCTTGTATCATGTAAAAGTACACTGAGGTCTCCTTGCCATCTGTGTCATGTGTGAGGTACGCTGTCCAAACGCCTCCATGAGGCCATTCTTTCTGGTATCCTGCAACGGAAAGCAGGTTTCAGTGCTGGCCAAAGAAGCCCCTATTGGTAGGATTACACTGGGAATTGCTTGCCTTTGCCTTCCCAATGGCTAATCAGGGCAGTGAGTTTTTGGGAATTATCCTGGTTCTGGTAATAGCTTGCCTACTCGTTTTAAGGACACCCATGAGATATTTTAATTGTTCCACAACGAATGCTAGCAGACGGGAGACATCCAGCTTAACGTCGATCGAAAGTGACGTGCGTCGCATTGACGAGTCGCCCTGCCTGCGAAACACGAGAATGACTGGGTCATTTCAACCAGGCTGGACGTGAATGAGACTTGGTCAGGATTCAAAACCAGGCTAGACTGCGAGTTTAGAGTAAATGTGCATACTTCTTCGGTTGGCGCTATTCTGTTAGCCCTCCATGAACCTTTAACTATATGGAAATAAAAAGATGAACTAAACGTTTTGGAAAAGAAAAAGGTGTTGATTTCTTTATTTTGATTGAACTTTCGCCGAACAAGGCTGAGAGTCACTAAATGTGTCGGGTACTAAGAAAAAGAAGAACAGGAAAAACTGGCAAAACCTTCACCTCGTCCTGAACAAGGAAAAACTCTTCACAGGGACCACTGTGCGAGGGGTAACATGGATAAATATAATATATATATATATATATAATAATATTATATATATATTATATATTATATATATATTATATATATATATATATATGTAGTTTTGGCTCGATCTCTCATAGTGAGAACCAGTTTAAAAATTCTAGTGTCCAGATCATGGATTGATCTTCATCTTTGTCACACACCCACCGGTCCACAAATTTCGTCCAAATCCATCCACAACTTTTTGCCATATCCTGCTCACAGACAAACAGACAGACAGACAGACAAGACAAACGGGCGTTGAAAACACAACCTCCTTCACCTCTGTGGTGGAGGTGAAAAAATGCCACATGAACTGACGAGGGGCCAAATTTGTACGCACAAGGAAGTAATGGATATGAACAGGAAAGAGGAGACGAGAGCAGTAGATAAGAAAACAGTGTTGAGTAAGAGGGCTGGTTAAGTCGGGTTAACTGAGAATGGAAAAGAACAATGGTAGAGATGGGAGATAACATCAATGAATGGTGGTGCAACACCTGGCTTGAAGCCCTTGAGGAAGAGTGGGATTGAACCAGCCTCGGCAAGGCAGGTTCCAAAATGGGGAACAATCGATGTTTGAGGTGTATGGTCCAAAATGGGATTTGGAGTTTTAACAACGAGGTGGTTAGTTGGGGAAACTAGTGCGTCCTGGGAGGAACTGTAGATGGTTGGAGGGCAGACGAAAGAAGGAGAGAGAGAGAGAGAGGCATGGGAGGTAGTCGATCAGAGAAAGCCAGTAAACAAAAAGAAGAGGGCCACTGAACTTCCTGCGATGCAACCGCAACAGGGCCTTGTGCTTGGTCTAATGATCTAGAGCTTGAGATCTGTACAATCCAAGGGACAGATGTGATGCTGGGGATTGCCGGCCCATAGGGGAGGGCAGTGCTCCATTGAGCTATGGAAAAAGGCCTTGTAGACTAGGAAGAGTTCTGATTTTATCAAGGAAATGACTTTGAAGGATGGAGAATGCCCTTTTGAGGCCAGCTTTTGTTCAATAGTCAGCTCCGGATGTTTCATTGATTCTTTGGGAGACTAAACAGAGCAGTCAGGAAAGTTACCAGATATGTTTTGTTCACAAATAATCATCCTTTTTTTCAAATTTTGCAGTCAAACCACATCATTATTTAGCCGTTAATGAAAGTAGAGTCCAAACAGTAAGCTCGGAGTATTCCGGATGTGTTGTCCAGGAACTGCAATGTGTTTATGATGATTTTGAGTTGATCCATTTTTCACAAGGACAAACATTGCAAAACAAATTTACATGTTACCCACCCGTGACAGAATTCACCATTGTGTTCTGCATTGGGGGATATATTTGATAAACATAAAACCAACAGTTATATTGAGAACATCAAACCTACTCATCCTCTGCTGCTCTTTTGATACCAAGGAAAGTCAGGTTTCTTTCACGAGCCTGATTTGGAGATACCAGGCTTTCCAACCCGTCGCTTTGCTGACGCTTTAACGAAAGACTGTTGTTTTTCAGAAACTATTGCATGTCTATCTTGAATCTTCAGATGAGGATGGAAATGAAGTGAAACCAAAAAAGGATTTTTACTGGTGATGGCTTTGTGGTTAGGGTGGGCTGGCTTGGGATCCTAGGGTCCTGATTAAGTTCATTGGCCTGAATTAACACCAGGGGGTGGACCTCAGCCTGTCATCCTTCTTGAGGTCGCGGGGAAATTGAGCACCCAGTTGTAGCAGCAAAAGGATCACACGAAGGGAAGGGTATTGACGGGACTGATTAAATCCGGGTTTGGGGATGTGTGCGGCATGATGGCCGAATGCCTCCTCATGCCCTTTAATTCCTTGTAAATAACACATAGTTGTTGCTGCTGCTGTCCTCTTGTTGTGGTTGTTCTTGTTTTCTGTGACTTCCTTCCATATATTATGATTTATTTTCTCTTGCTTCGAGAGTATCGAAAATGATTTTGTGTGCTCTTCCTTGTTCTGTCAAGCTATATTCTAAAGGGTTCCTCTTGCTATTGTAAAATCAATAAAATGTTTAACGGTTGGAACCGCCACTTTAACCCAAATCTACCAACATATTTTATGGACCTATCTTACCACCGGGGTCTTTTTGGGGACCCAGCTCAAAACCTTAAATTTTCACGAAATTCTGCCAAAGTTTCACAATCAATGACATACATGGTGTTTTTTATTTGTAGTCAAACCTGGTGTTGGCTTAGTGGTTTAGGGTGGCTGACTTGGGATCCTAGCGTCCTGAATTTGAGCCCCGTTACACTGAATTAATACCAGGATGTGGGTTGACTCAGCCTGTCATCCTTCTGACGTCGGAAAAATGTCCAGTGGTTACTGGTAATAGGGACACTGCATCAGCCGGCATAACCGGCGTCCAAAACCAATGATTGCAAACAGCAACCATAAGGGCTGCACTTTTAAAGGGAAAGAAATTGATAAAGTTCAACAAACGTAATGAAAATAAAAAATAAAATATAAAATATACAATTAAACTTCCAGCTGGGGATTTATGATCCAAACTCAGCACTAATTCATTCAATCTGCTGAAGTTTTACATCAATGAGGAAACATATTTTGATTGGATGATGTTTAGTTTGATAAAGAAACAAACATTGAGGAGAAAATTAAAAAACAAAATTTGGATGACTTTATCGATAAAATGCCATGTGAAAGTAATCATGCATGTAAAAACACATGAACGAAAACAACTGGGGGCAACTGGGACCCCAGAAGGAGTTGCTCGTAACTCTGCGCGCAAGGTGGGATCTTAAAATATCATCATATATTTATTGAGCGCACATATCGTAAACAAAACCAATAATCGTGAAATACATTGTTTAAACAATACAGAATAACACATCAACGATGTATGCCTTGTGGTCCAAAAAGACCCCTGTTGGGAGGATTAGATTAAGCTCCAAGTCTCTCTCATCCCCTCTTCCCAGAAAGACGGCTTTTAACGGCATTATTTTCTAAATCCAAGTAAATTGATTGTATAGTTTTGAAACCGTTCTCTTTTTTATTTTCTATGATAGCAAGGAATTCCTTGGCATCCTGGCCTTTGCCTTTCGGCTTGTTGGGTTTTCCTGACTCTATCCCTCAATGAAGGAGAGGACGAGGAAGGATTTGGACCGAGATGGAAGAGACCGAGACCTGGTGAACCGAGGCGGACCCAGGAGGCAGCAAAGCAAGAAACTGGGTTCCGGATGTCACGGTTAAATCAACAATGACTTTGAAAGATTTTGGAAAGGCTCTATATCCAAGATAGGGTCAGTATTCTTCAATCAACAATTTCCCGTTCCCTTCCACAAAGCTGGCCTCGATGGAAAGGGGGTGGCAAGAAAGAAGCCAACACTGAAAAAGACGCATCTAAAAGCTCGAAGGGAGTTTGCGAAAAAGTGATCTTAATGTACTGGAAGGCATTTGTCGAGGAACATTTGTGTCAGACAGAGACAACGATTGAACTTTTTGGGCTAAATTAAAAGTTCAGCGTTCTGGTTGCAGCCTAACACTGCTCACCACCCAGTCAAGCACCATCTCCACTTGTCAAGCATTGTGGTGGCGAAGCATTCATGTTTGCGGGCTATTTTCATCAGCAGGGACGGACAAGCTTGTCAGATAGAAGAACAAGGGATGGTGCAAAGAAGAAAAGTGATGAAACCTCTTGAGTCAGCCATTGAATCATGAGACTGGATAGGAGATTCACAGTTTCAGCATGACAATGATCTGAAGCATGAAGTGAACAAACACTGGAGCCGGCTGGAATCAGAAGAAAATAAATGTCTTGAGTGTCCCAGTCAAAGTCGCTGACTTTGACCCCAATTGAACATTTATGGCGGAGGACTTGAAGATTGCCGTCCATCGACGATCCCCATCATACTTGGCAGAACTAGCTAGCAATTTTCATGTGAATGAATGGGACAACATTCACCATCTCACTGTGCAACCTGGGAGAGACCGACCCAAAACACTCGGAGCAGTTCCATGTTGCTGCCAAAAGGTTACTTCCACCTTTGTGCTGACCAAAGGGGGCTGAATGCTTTCACACCAGTGAATTTTATTTGTACTGGTTTTGCAAGGTATTTCTGGCAGTGTAACCTCCTTCAACTACAACAGTGTTTTAGATCGATCTCTTTCAGTTATTGGAATAAAAAAGTTCATTTGGAAATTTTTTTCGAATAATTCACAATTCATCTCAATGTGGTTTATTGGGAGGGGGGTGAACAGTTTCGCAGTCACGTTTTAAAACATGACATATTATCATATGATGTACGTACGCCGCGCACACACACACACACACACACACACAACACACACACACACACACACGACACCACACACACACACACCACCACTTTCAGACCTGTTAGTGTGGATACTTGAGACGTGGGATGGGCTTCGTTTCACCTCCTGAAACCCGCATATAGAGAAAACAACCAACAACACACAAACACACAACATTGTGTGTGAATCCAGGGATTGAGGCTCACCACGAAGGGTAAGTACTTGGGTCCCTCCCAAACACCAGTCCAGAGGTCGCCGGGCAAACAAATAACTCTGCACGCGGTGGGTTATTGAAGAACAGAACGTCAATTTGGTACTACCCATCCTGACAGAGGTTACACTACTTTTAATGATACCTTACATGTGGAAGTCCACACCAAAATGGGTCTCATGCCTTCAGCGCACCACCCGGATTACTGCCGAGCGGATACAGTGAGTGTGCGCTGGTAACAGAGCAAATCACATGGGGCAAACTTCCTGGCTACACTAACGTGCGGACTTTTGCTGGACCAATGGAGGATTAAGACAGCGACAGAGCTGAAGTACTTTGAAACACAATCAATTTATTTATAGAAATGATAGTCGAGAGGATACCAATATTAACAAGACACAATAAAGAACAACCAGGACAAAAACTTATACGATACAAAGAACTTCACGGTGTTTAATTAACGATACAAAGAACAGGCACCATTCAGGAAACATACCCTGGCGGGGGGGGAGGAAAGAAACTGGGAGTGTCTGAGTGCGTGATTTTGAGAGTGCCGATGAGTGCAATGGGAATTTCGATTGATGTACAGAGAATGAAAATTGGAAGAGGTTGCATGCTGTTGGAGTCGCCCGACCCTGGACTGCTCTTTTGCATCCACCAGCAAGATGAGCAGGGATAAGAGACAGGAACGTGAAAGAAGATAGCCTACAAATTGAAGTGTGAAAAACGTCCATGTAAGTGAAACTGCTAACGGTCTAATTAACTGATTCAGTCTGGCGCCTTGGTTTTGCTCACCCCACCCAGCCCCAGCACTTGCTCTGCGGCTGCTCTGTTCTGCCTTCCACCTCGTACGTCAACCAAGTAAAAGGTGCTCTCTCCCAGAACTCTCCAAAGCCATAACTCTCCAGAGCCAAGAACTCTTTCAACTCCTTTGTTTTGTTTGTTGTTTTGTTTATAGATGTAGCCACTATTTTATTAGACGTCTAGCGAGGAGGAAACCCAAAGTCAGATCAGGCATGTTGGGCAGGCATTACCCAGCACCCCATTGGTGCACAGACGGTTTTCCAATAATTAGCCCCGCCTCTTCAAGGACCCCGATGCTGAAAATGCCTGCATTTTGCCCCGGAAACTTGGTTTACGTGACGAGCTTCCGAGATCAAAATTGGGCACGGGCTTCTGGGGCACTTTCTGCATTAAAATGCGCTGGACACAAATTGGGTTTGTCGTGATTGGGCAGAGCGCTCGGGCTATCCAGGATGTTGAACGGATTATTAGCATACCTGCACTGGAGTACCGCAAAACGTTTCCAACCACAAGCATCTGGTAATGTTCTGGTGGCGTTCCATGATTCCCATTATATCTTTCCAAAGGAAATTGATGGGCATCCGGGGTGGTGACTGTAGTTGGCATTCGTAGCAGTTTATGGTGAAGTTGATTGAAACAATTTGGAACGTTGATGATGAGGTGAGCGAGCTTGAATGGGGTGGATTTTATAGGATGTTTTGTTGATGGTGCAGAGGGAATTTGATTGCAGCGTTGTGCTTTGAATCTGGAGATTCGAGGTATGGTCGGTCCAGGAATGCCACAAAGTTTTGCATGGGGTTTTGGCATATGCTAATGAGCGTTCTTGTTGCTATGCAGCTGTGCATGCATGCTTGCATTAGAGGAGATTGGTGTTGTCTTGCAAAGACTGAAAAAACATAGGTGAAAGGATAGAGATTGGAGACCTGCCAAGAAGCCTCGCAATGCATTTTGTCCCATGTACCCACAGGACTGAAAAGGGGCTGATCCAAAACGAATACTTATAAAATAACTGCCAGCGGACGCTAAATGTTGTATGCATCGCCTTGGGGAATGCCGGCTTCAGAGGAACTGCAACAATGTATTAACATATATTATAATACATACATATATATTATACATAGACATATAATTTATTATATAATTATAATTATATATTATTATATATTTACTATAAATACTTTTATAAAATATATAAAAACATATTATACACATATATGGTATATATATACTTATACATATTTAGCACAATAATAGATATCATATATATATATACCGGCGTAGTGCTGCGCTGTAATCCGGCTTTACTCGGAGGCTTGAGGTTTGGAGCATCGTTGAGGACGGGAGCTCTGCGCTGGGCCGCGCTATGAAGGGTTAGGAGCAGCCCGGGATCATGGCAAAACAAAATCCTTATCCCTGTGTCGTAAGAGGTGACCAGGGTTGCGTCAGGCAGGGCATCCGGCGTTAAAACCTATTGCCAATCAGTATGCGGATCATGAGGATTGATCCGCTGTGGCCGACCCCGAACGGAGCAGCGAAAGCACGAAAAACACATATATTATATATATATTATATATATATATATATATATATATCTCTATTATAATACCAAGCTTGCACACTAAAACTCGGTCGCCGTCACACGATCCCTTATGATTGCTGTGGCCACTTAGCGGACATGCCGCAATGTTTGGGGAAGTTCTTGGCGTCCATAGTTCCACTTACATTTTGCAACATGCGTATTTTTTGTCCTTCCCCGTTGTACGGTTCTGTCGTCTGCTACCAGCTATGTTGTACTGCTGTCCGGTGGCATGTGGCCGGGTAAAGCTAGTATATATATATATATATATAATTATAAATATATATATATCATATATATATATATATATATATATATATATACATACATAAGTTTAGAGATAAAAAAAACACATTATATACATTTATATAAAAGAAAGTATATATATCATAAATATAACATAAAAACACACATACATACATATACATATAATATAAATATATATTATACAGTAATCCCCCGTTTCTCGCGGGGTTACGTTCCAAACCTCCCGCGTAAGTGAAAAATCCTGCGCAATGAATGGAACGCCTCCCCAAAAAATCGATTCGACTGCGGTCTGATCGGTTTGGCAGTGATGGGTTTGAGGTGCCGGAGATCGACTGGTTCTGGTCTGGTCGGTTTGGCAGTATTGGTTTGACCGTGGTGCCGGAGATCGACTAGTCTGGTCTGGTCGGGTTTGGCAGTGATTGGGTTTGAGAGTGTGCCGGAGAGTGAACTAGTTTGGTCTGGTCGTTGGCAGTGATTGGTTTTGAGTTTATATTCGACTAGTTTGGTTGGTTCTTGGGTTTTGAAGGTGCTGGGTATGAGCGTGCTCGTCAACGGCTGCAAAATCTTTTTCCTTCCCGAAGCAATATCGAGCACCTTTACTCTTTAACCTTCTCCTGGAGCGTCCCAGGACCTTCCTCTGCGCTTCGGTTCCTTTGCCAGAAGCCTTAGAAGGTGCAGGGCGTTTGGGCGGCCATCGTGGGGCTTGCGAGAAAATCGTAAATTAAATGTTTAAGTTCACAATGCGAACTTTGTCTCGGCGTTGCGTGATGGTCGAGACGCACGCGTAATTATGCCTTAAATAATTTATATATACATTGTATTACCGCAGATCCGGGGGATCGCAGAAAAAATAGTTTACGTTCCAAGGGGGAAACCGCGTTAACCGGTCAGTGGCGCGATAGGTAACCGCGATGAAGCGGGGGTGACTGTATATATAAATATGTACATCTATTATTACTTATATATATATTATACATGTTACATACACATACTATAACATAATAAAATGACCGTTTTTGCAGCCATTTTTCCCTGCTCTTATATTTGGTTGGCGCTTTTTGCTTAAGCAATTTTATGCCCTTCCTGCACGCCAACCTGGTCGCCTCTACGAACACAGCGATATGGCCTACACTATTCTAACGCGGACCAGCTACATGGTACTCATTTCGCCGACCTCGAAGGATGACGCGAGTCAAACCCCCTGGTGTATAGCTAACGGGCTTGAACTCAGGACCCTCGGACAAGCCACCACCCTAACCACTAGCCAACACCAGGCTGGCATTATATGTATGTATGTATATATATATAGTTATATTATATATATAATTATATATATAACAATAATATATATACATATACATACATATACTGTTATGGATTTGGAAGCCTCTTGCACACAGACAGTCAGCGGTCCCCGTAGCTCAGTAATCTCGATAAGTATGCGTTTGTAGTTAGGGTCTCATCCCTATGTTTCATGGGTGATTAAGTGTATGTGCGTTGCGAGTTATTTTCTCGTTAGTTTTATACATCAATTCCCTTCACTTCTTCGCACCATCGCCCACGTGCGTTTCACCATGGACGTGAGCGGAGGTTTCCTCACCTCAGAGCTCCAACTCCGCCCAGGAAAGGAGGGGGTGCCCCCCTGTCCAATCACGGATGGACAGATATCACCCTACGAAACCCTGTCCAATCAGGGCAAAGAGTACCTCAGGACGGACCCCTCCCACCTAACGTGAGGAATGAATAATCGTGGGGGCGATCCGGCTGGCGAAGAGAAGAAGCCTCATCACCTTGTTTGCCCTCGTTTCTGCCTGCTGGGATCGTCTCGCTTTGCCTGCTGGCATTCTCGTCTTGCCCGCAAGTGCTCGTCTCGTCTCATACGTTCTCCTGCTGGCTGGCGTCCGTTGCGTCATTCCTGGTCCCTG
>CM068958.1:1543492-1554726 GCA_035128595.1 Eptatretus atami | reverse complement strand
GTCTTTCTTCCCTCGTCGTACGGCGCGTGCAAGAACAAAAACCAACAATGCCTGTGGGATTTTCCTGCGCTTTGGCAGGGGGGAGGGGCGATTTGAGCCGGAGGTCAAAGGTGAAAAAAGGTGGGGGCCTGATTTTTGGGGGAATAATTCCCTGGCCGAGCCAAGACTGACTTTCCTCGCCCCCGGCACGGCGCGGGGAGGGGGAACGAGAGGCAGCCCCTTTTTGGGAAGCTTCCAGAAGGGAGGTGGAGCCAGAAACGGGGCGGGCAAAGGGCGGAGCCCGCGCTACAAAAGGGGCGGCAAGGAGGCTTCGTGTTGGTCTTCTGGTTCATGTCGTCTTCTGGTTCGGGTCGCGAGCTTGTTGTTCTGCCTTGCTTCTTTGATCTCTCGCGCGACCCTGGACCCCGTGCGCGAGCGCGGAAATAGCGCCGAACAAACCGCCGTCCGTCGAGCGGACCACACGAGCGACGCGCGGCACGACTCGCGGACACGCCGGAGGGCTGAGTTGCGGTCGCAAAAGGAGGACTCGACGCGCCTCAGGGAAGTCGCACTTCCATTTTCTTTTGGGGTTTGGTGTAAATGTGTGTTGTGGGCCAGTCTTGTAAAGTAGAACTGTTTAAGTGTTGTAATAATTATATTCGGTTTTAACTCTTTCCTGCTTCCTTTTGACTGTGAATACGTGCTTGTCTGTGTGTGTGTAATAAAGTGCTTGCTTGTTGAACTGTTTCCCGTTCGTTGCGTCTTTTTCCCTTATTTGAAAGCTCCATCTTGCATCACGTAAGGATTGGTAGTGGGTTAAAACACCGGTAAGTAATCTGAACCGTCGAGGTCGACTATCCTGCAGCACGGTTATCCCTGCAGCACGGAACGAGCCGCTTAAGCGGTTCGTGTCCGGAGTCGACCTGCGGCGTGGTAAACTCCTCGGTACGCTACTCGGGGGTACTTAGGTATATCTGACATTCGGCGATTCACCCTATTTTGCGCGGGTAGAATGCGGACTGAGTTGTGGTGAGGTTAAACCCCACCATGACTGGCTCCTGGCGGTAGTTCGGAGGGTCACGACTGAATTGCACGTTCGGTGGGCGAAGCGGCAGCTATCGAGTCAAGCGGTCGCTCGCACGCCGGCGGGCGCGGAATTCGTACATTGGTGTCAGCGAGCGGGAAACAAACTCTTCCGTCTCCAAGCTAATTCACGGGAATCGGTTCAGGGGTGAGTGGAGCGACCCGGGATTCCTCAAATTACGAGAAATTTAAATATAATCTGCTTACGTGAAATAAGATGGCATTTCAAAGCGAGCGGGTGCCGGGGTAGAAATGTATATGTGTATATGTAGGATCATGCCCAGGAGGTACTTGTAATTACAATCCGTGGGGAGCTCACCCTATTCTGAGCACGAACTTTGCCGGCAAACTGAATCGCATAATGGCGGCGCGATCGACTCAGCGCAGCACGGAGCGAGCGGCTATTTATGGCGCGGCGAATGGCGCGACACGAGGCGAGCGCTCCCAACAAGTTTCAAACCAGTGGGCATGGCAGGCGGACATTGGCGGCTTCGGAAACAATTGGAGGAAGAATGGAAAACCGAGCTCGAAAAGAACAAAAGGAGCACGACTTGGAAGTAAAACAACTAATGGAAAAATATTGGAGGGGGCAAGGCGGTTCAAAGAACTAGAGGGGAGAGTGAGGGAAATACAGTTGGAAGAGAAAAAATGCGAACATAATTTGGAAGTAAAGCAACTATAGCGTGAGGTAGAACAAGGCGTTCGGAGACAGAAGAAGACTAGAAAAAGAGGTAAAAAGAGAACAGGAAGATAGGAACAATTGGAAGAAGAAGCAGGTTGGAGTATGATGAGATGAGGGGAAAAGGATGAAGAAAGGAAGGAAAAATGGAAAAAAATTCTGAGTTACGTGAACACCAAGACAAGGGAGGGTTCAAACGAACTGAGAGTGTTAAAGGAGGAAGGAAAGGACGGAAAATGAAAGGTTGAGGAACCACACGTACAGATCAAACAGTTAGAAGCCAAGGCAAGGTTGGAGTGTGTGGAGAGAGGACGGAATTAGAAAAGAAAACTTCTGAGTTACAGAAACACCAAGACAAGAAAACGGGATTACAAAACGAACTGAAGATGTTAAAAGAGGAAAGGAAGAGGACGGAAATGAAACGTTAAGGAACACACTGTACAGATGAACAGCTGGAAGCGAAGGCCAGAGTAAAGAATGAGATGCAAGAAAGAGTAATGATGGAAGAACGAATGAGACAGGAGAAAGAAATCAGTCAATTGAAGGAAATAACGAGATTGCAGAATGAGGAACAAGAAAGACAGTGGAATAGAAAACTGGAGTATGAATTTGAAATGAGCGACAAAGGAAAAAATAGGTTGGAGTACGAGGAGAAAGTGAAGGAGCAAGAATGAAGCAGGAAGGAGACAACAGTCAATTGAAGGAGACAACGAGATTGGAGAAGGAAGAACGAGGGAACAGTGGAAGAAACAACAACAACATGAATTTGAGGTTAACCAATTGAAAGAAACTATGAGATTGGAGAATGAGGGACAGGGGTGAAATAAATTAAAAAAGAAAGACAAGAACAATTAAAAAAGAAAGAAGGTTGAAATACGCAGAAATATGAAAGAACAACGAACGAAACAGGAAAAAGACTAAGCCAATTGAAAGAAACGATGAGATTGGAGGCTGAAAAGCATGAGGAACAGTGGGAGAGAAAACAAAAACTATACGAGTTTGAAATTAACCAGCTCAAGGAGAGAGCAAAATTTGAGTCCACGGAGATCGAAAACTCCGGAAAGAGAACGAACAACTCAAAAAGCTCCGAGAGGATGAACGACTCAAAAGGAGCCAGGAAATGGAACAGCGCAATAATGTGGATGTGTGACATCACCACAGGGAGGAACGTTAGTGGTGCAGGACTTAATTGACATACTCGTCGGATGAAACAGATTAGGGCAAACCCTGAAAATGGAGACGAGGGAAGTAATAGAGACAACGAAGGAGGTAGAAGTATTGCCAGAGACACGGGAGATAGACCGAATTGAGAATGAATTAAATGGAACGAAGGAGGAAACAGAGAGGAAGATCCAGGAAGAAACTATAGACATGAGGTGACAGAAACGCAAATAGAGACGCGGGAGATAGAAAAAATAGAGGAGAGACTGCACGATAAAGACGGGGTTAAGGACGAGCACACACACATTAATTAGTGGATAATGGGGGAGCTGGCAGACTGTTTGGGACCCGGTGCAAGCAGCTGGATGGCCTCCTGCGGGAACGGAGGGAGACGCTATGCTCCCTTGAAGCGAGTCCAGACCAGGTGGGTTCGGTCGTGCTTCACGAGGTAGAGGGGGAGTGCTGTGGACAGGTGCACGTGCAGCTTGGGGGGTATGGAGGCCCCGGAGCCCTAGAGGTGACCGATTCCCCAGCGGATTGTCCCGGTGTGTGTGGTGCAAGGTGTGAGTGCGCCCCTGTGTGAGTGGTGTGGTTGCGAGTGTGCCGAGGTGCGTGCTTCCCAGCACGCCGTGTGTGGATGAGGCACCGCCGTGGTGTCACCGCTGTGCGATTGAGCGGCCGAGTGTGAGAGGGACAGCGTGTGAGAGGTCGCTGTATGCAAGGGAGATGACGGTGGGCGAGTGAACATGCAGCCGCTCTCCCGGTGTGAGTGTAATGTCGTGGTGTGTGAGCGTCGTGACACGCAGGTGTGCGTGGGTCGAATGGCGACGGAGACGACGGCGACAGAGAGACAAAGGCGAGTAGCGGCCGTAGTTGGATTGGGGACCCGCGCGGGTTTACCCAGCAGCGAGGCGCGAGGTCCGTGCTGTGGTACGCACGAGGCACCACAGTGAGCGCTTGCGGGAGTGAAACCCGGTCCGGAAACGCCAGCGGTGGATGTTGCCGATCCGCGGACGGACAAAGGTTAGGCTGGATGACGGATTTGGACCGGATGGGTTCTCCAGGGTTGCGTGTGTGAAACTCTACGTGGCTGCGCAGGGTGTTCTGTTCCCAGAGCGCACTGCGCAGGTTACGGACGGGCAGAGCACATGTGTTGCGTGGGGAACCCCTCAAAACGTGAGGCTTGTGTTTTTTTTTATGCGCCGGGTGACGTCATGGCTGCGTGTATGGTTGGAATCCGGCAGGAGGTGAATCCTGCCGGATGGTGCCGTCCAAGAGGGACGAGGGACGCGAACAGCTGCCATGATGTCACGCCAAAGGTGCGCGGCTGTGAATTGCGGGCTGTGCGCAGGTTGCGAGTTGCCGCGCTGGTGCTGCGCAATTTAAAAAAAAATAAAAAGCAAGCCTCGCTCGGGTGAACAGGATTCCCCGGGCAAGGGGTGGAAGACCCCCTGCCTGGGCAGGAGAACAACTCAGTCAGGGGGAGGGTTAGTGATAGTTAGACCGACTTCATGGGGCAGGGGTAATCCTCATGGAGTCCGTGGAATGGAATAGTTAGAGGGATTTTAGTTGAGATTTAGGAAGGGAAAATGGATTTTTTTTGAGGATTTGGGGACAGTGACAGACTGTGAGTGGGTAGTGGGGACGTAGCTTAGCTACGTAGTGTTAAAAGGAACGTGCTACTAGTTTAAGGGACGACGTGGGAGCACGAGTTAGTTGAGGGATTTAGTGAGCAGGATGGCAGAGATCAGCGAAGTGTGAGTTGAGGAATGGAAAAAGTACTTGTTGAGTGAGAGAGGCCAGTGGGTCTGTATGTATGGAGCAAATGTGGTATGCATGGTGCGATGAGTGATTGGGGGAGGAGTGATTCCCGCCCAAGGGACCCCAGGGTCAGGATAAAGTGTTTAGTGGTTAGTTAAATTGACAAAATGGAGTGTTTTGTTGTTGGTGGGAAAGTAGGCTCGAACCCGCTTGGAGGGGTGAGAGCCCTGTTGACGGGGCTGGGAGCGTGGCTGTGAATGGTGAGTATCGCTGAGTGGGTACCCCGGGCACCGGGCTAGTCGGCCGCGGTAGGCCAAGGGCCCATGGGGGCGGGATGTGTAGTGGGCAGGGTGCGCCGCATGATGCGGGGGCCCGGGCGCCATTAGCCGTGTGGGCAGTGCATGGGCACGGGCACCCAGGGAAGGGGCCCGGGGCGCCAGCCTGCCACGTGAGCGTTTCAGGGGAGTCGCAGGGAGGGCACTCCCCGGTGTTTAGGGAGCTGGTAGGCTCGGAGGCAGTGTAGTGCCCGGGGTGCCATCGTTTGGGAATCGGCAGAGGGTAGTTCCTGCCAAGGGAGCCACGCATCCCAGCCAAGAAACCGTGTGAGGGCACGGGGAAAATTGGGGGCATGGCCCGAAATTATGAGGACACCAACACAGGCGACGGGAATCTGGGTTGTTAGAACCAATAGATTAAGCGAGAGGCGCTTGTTGAAAGCCCCGGGGTAGTTTAAAAGTTAATGGTTAGGGTAGATAGGAAGTGTACCCCTCCGCACCATCCATCCCTTCGCTCTCGTTGTGGGCCGCTGGACCCACTTTGGGTAAAGATCGCTGAAGTCCGAGGAGGCCATCTTGAGGCTTGATTGGGCTCGGCACAGGACGCTAGTAGCTCTCCCTCATTCCCCTCCGGGAAGGAACGTAGGGTGGGAGTAGTAGGTGACAGGATAGGTTAGCCGAACAATGACAGTAAAGGGGGTTAGGGGATGTTTTCTAGTGGGGAAGTAAAGATAAAAAAATAAAACAACAAAAAATAAGTTGGGGCAAAATTGGTTTTTGACAAATTAAGGGGGTGGGTATGGACAGAGACAGGAAAGGCGATAGGTGGGAGGGAAATAGTTAGGTAGGTCCGAGCCGCCTTTTGAGTGGCCAGCACCACCGCACTCCCTCCACTAACCTGCACTGCACGGTGGGAGGCCGGCCAACTTCATCGGCAGCTGTTGTTTGTGCTGAGAGCCTGTACCGGCCGGATCGTCTGCAGCTGTTGCTCAAGCCTGTGCCGGTCGGATCGTCTGCCGGCTGTGTTTGCCTGCAACGGCCTTGTTCTGCAGGCTGTGTTTGCCTGCTCACCTTTGCCATGCCATGCCTGCTACCCGCGGTTCTTTTTGCCCTGTTCTGTGCTGCATTTTCCCCGCCCTTGTTCATTGCCATGTGCGCCAGGATCGTCGCGAAGCTGCAAGGACTGCCCTGTTGGAGCTACAACACGGGCCTGCAGTGGCGGCCCGTGCACCGGTTTCTTTTGACTTTTTCTGCCTGCAGAGTCCATTGATCCTGGCCCATGTTTCGTGTAAATTATAAGGTTAAGATGTATTGTACATATGAGTGCGCCCCCGGCATGTCTGTCTCGCGTCGCAATTTTATTTAAGTTGTCCGTATGAGTGTGTTTGTTAGTTAGTTAGTTACTCAGCCCTCAGGTTATTTATTTTGGGGACACGAATACACTGAATGTCGCACTCAGGGATCCGAAGTAAAACGTATTAGGGAGAACTACACATGATGGTACACGAGAATTTGACGACTCGGGACGAGTCTGTAAAAGGGGAGGGGTAGTGTTACGGTTGTGGAAATTCGCATTACCCATAAAGGGTCTCAGGTGGATATATCGGTAAGTTCATGTGTAGTTAGCCCAAACCTGTTGTATAGAGGGAATATATGTGATCCATTCGGGCTGCGATTCTTCAGTTAGTCGTTTCTCTTTGGCTATTGTTAATTTGGTGCAAGAACAACAACGAACATCGCCACAACCAACATCTCAACGATCACGCCATTCACTACACGACGCCACCTTCCACAACTACGCTCCACATCTTCGCCACTCGCCATTCAACGAGCACCTGCGGTCACGATCACCGCGGGACGGATGGGAGGGGCGGAGTGGCAGCGGCGGCGGGGTGCGAAGGGGCATCTCCCGCCCGAGTCTTTCTTCCTTGTCGTACGGCGCGTGCAAGAACAAAAACCAACAACGCCTGTGGGATTTTCCCTTCTGCTTTTCCGCGCTTTGACAGGGGGGAGGGCGATTTGGCCGGAGGTCAAAGGTGAAAAAAGGTGGGGGCCTGATTTTGGGGAATAATTCCCTGGCCCCAAGCCAAGACTGACTTTCCTCGCCCCCGGCACGGCGCGGGAGGGGGGAACGAGAGGGCACGCCCCTTTTTGGGAACTTCCAGAAGGGAGCTGGAGCCAGAAACGGGCGGGGCAAAGGGCAGAGCCCCGCGCTACAAAAGGGGCGGACGAGGAGGCTTCGTGTTGGTCTTCATGTTGGTCTTCTGGTTCATGGTCGTCTTCTGGTTCGGGTCGCGAGCTTGTTGTTCCTGCTTGCTTCTTTGATCCTCGCGCGAGCCCTGGGACCCCGGCGTGAGCGCGGAAAATAGCGCCGTACAATCCCCGTCCGTTTCCCAAAACCGTCCGTACCGTCGAGCGGACCACACGAGCGACGCGCGGCACGAGCTCGCGGACCACGCCGGAGGGGCTCGGAGTTGCGGTCGCAAAAGGAGGACTTGACGTGCTCAGGGAAGTCGCACTTCCATTTTCTTTTGGGGTTTGGTGTAATGTGTGTGTGTGGTGCCAGTCTTGTAAAGTAGAACTGTTTAAGTGTTGTAATAATTATATTCGGTTTAACTCTTTCCCTGCTTCCTTTTGACTGTGAATACGTGCTTGTCTGTGTGTGTGTGTGTAATAAGTGCTTGCTTGTTGACTGTTTCCCGTTTCGTTGCGTCTTTTTCCCTTATTGAAAGCTCCATCTGCATCACGTAAGGGATTGGTAGTGGGTTAAAACACCCGGTAAGTAATCTGAACCGTCGAGGTCGACGATAACTCCGCTCGGTTATCCCTGCAGCACGGAACGAGCCGCTTAAGCGGTTCGTGTCCGGAGTCGACCTGCGGCGTGGTACAACTCCTCGGTACGCTACTCGCGCGGGTACTTAGGTATATCGACATTCGGCGATTCACCCTATTTCGCGCAGGTAGAATGCGGAATGAGTTGTGGTGAGGTTAAACCCCCACCGTGACTGGCTCCTGGCGGTAGTTCCCGGAGGTCACGACTAAAGTGCACGTTCGGTGGGCGAAGCGACGCTATCGAGTCAGCGGTCGCTCGCACGCCGGCGGGCGCAGAATTCGTAACAATATATATATATATATATATATATATATATACACACACTTTTGATACAGTCTGGCATTTTGCCTTGCTCTCCAAACTGTCTGCTTTTGGCATCCAAGGCAAACTTCACACATGGCTTGCTGACTTCCTCTACTCTCCTTGCCAACCCATGATAATCAACAGAACACTTTCATCTCCTCTTCCTGCCAAGGCTGGAGTGCCCCAAGGCAGTGTTCTGGCCACAGTCTTATTCCTAATCTTCATCAATGATCTGTCTGACTCTCTAGAAAATCCTCTTTGTTTCTTCGCTGAAGTTTCCACCCTCTGCCATGGCATCCCTCATCATTTAGACAGGTTGGTTGTGGCCTCTTCCCTCTCTTCAGACTTTGAAAAAAATCACAACCTGGTCAAACACTTGGAATATGTCTTTCAATCCTGACAAATCTCACACTCTCACGATCTCTCCAAAAGGACCATCTTGCAAGTCTGCCATCTACTTTCTTTACAATCCTCTTGAGGAGGTTCAGTCATTCAAATTCCTCGGTCTCACTGTCAGCCATGATCTTTCTTGGGCAAATCACATTTCAATGTTGCCCTCGAAAGCCATTTGCCAACTGAGCATCCGCCATCATAAAGTCCTTCCTCGGCACACATGAACTCCTATCCACCCAAAAGGCCTTCATCTGCAGCTTGATTGTATTGCTCTCCCTTCTGGGCTGGCTCCCTTGCCTCACATCTTGCTCAGCTTGATGCTGTGGAATCTATCGCCGACAAGATTATTGGAGTCTTCCACGCTGAAGCTGAGTCTATGGGCTTATCACTTCGCCATTGCAGACATGTCGGTGGTCTCTCTGTCTTCTACCACCTCATTTCTGGTCTTTCACCCTCTGCTCTTTCCATCCTTTGTCTTCCCCAGGTTTCTGCAGGGCTCACATGGTCCACCATAAAATCCTCTTCTGATAAAACTATCAAAATCCAGGTCATTGCTCACCTCCACTAATTTGAACTTCCGCATCCTCTTCCATCTCATTCTTCCCTCCACGTCTTCAAGACAGCTGCATACGACCATCTCAGGTCATCCCCAATCCAAAATTATGATCTTTTCTACCCTCGTTAACCCCACCCAAATCCCTCCTAATTTTATAATTTTTTCCTCCTTGGAGTTTCCTTCTCCATGCTTGTTTTGCATCCTGTTTTTGTCTGTTATGTCCTGATCCGTTCAGTGTGCTAGCTCTTCCATGAGCCTCGATTCTGTTACCAAAAAAAACAAACGTTATTTCATAATACATGTGAGCGCAAGTGTAATTCTTTTAAATATAAAAGCATGTTGAGCACTTGTTTCGAAAGATTCACACCTCTCAGTGATTTGCAGCTGCTAGAAAGGAGCGAAGTCAGGCAATTGACTTTTGTGAGGACGGACTGAGTCTCGAAATTGTTTGTTTAGGGAGGTACTCCCAATCGGGCCCACTCCGCCGGCGATCCAGGTGAGGTCATGCCACTCCACCCTTTTAATCACGGAATGTACCAAATGCTTCCTCTGAGGAAGAGATTGGACATTGGAAATTCAAGACATCGAGTTATTGGGATTAGTGGACCGGGTTTAAAGATAAGGTTAGGATTGGTTGGGGTAAAGTTGGACGTCCGACATTCTTTTGGTCGCGGAAACAGTTGTCTGCCTACTTCCCACCTCGCGGTCATTATGGACACTTTGGAGAATTAGTATGCTGGCCTTACGGGCCAATGGACTGGGGAAGCTTCTGGAAGGGGATGAACTTCATAAAATAATGTTTGTTATGCCCCATATCATAGCCACAACACCCTTTGTAAATATGTTTATTGGGAATTTCCAGATTGCGTTCGAAAGTATTGTGCATCGTGAGAGAATGGGTAGAAGATTCTCGACACCTTGACAAAGGAAATCACCTTTTTGATGCATTGAATGTGGTTTAGACAAGGAAGGGAGTTGTGTGTTGATAAATGGCCCACCTGCCGTTGTCCTTACCGCAGGCTCGGAGCAGAGTTTTCCAGAGGGGGTTTGGGGGAAATTGTTTTGTGGATGCAGTCTCGGGGGTAAAATGGGGGATAGAACAGAACAGTTATTTCATTGTATATTGTGATATGTGAAAGGGGGGGAGGAGATCCATAGTTGACTGTGGTAAGTGTACCATGGTCTGCATGTTTCGAGAAGGTTAGATTGCCATGTAACAGGGGCCCGTCAGAGTACGGTAAGTTTGTTCCACATGACGGAGAGGAGGCAACGTATGTAATTCATAGACAAAAGAGTAATATTGAATGTGTAAACACCTCGTTTGGGCAGGGCCAGGTGGGGAATTCCTGCCATGAAAAGCATGTCACAAGTATGCCAGTGTGTGCCAGCCATGGCGACGCAGTGTGCTGTGGAACCAGAATGGGCAACGGATGAATTTTTATTGGTGCCACCCCATGGGTGGGATGGCCCAGAGGAGGGCTCCACCCAGGTGGAAGAGGAGGAGGAGGAAAAGTGACCTCGAAAAGATGAGGGAGAACTCCACATGTGGGGAGACAGGGAGGTGGCCAAATTCCATGTGCAAGGAGGAAAGGAGATGTCAGGAGAACTCCACGTACACAGAGTGGATAAAAGACAAAATGGGGGTGAAGAACAAGGGCATGGAGAGAGGACGAAGTGCAGGCCAGGAAGACTCAAATGCAGGGCCAGATTAAGGTCTTCGTAGGCCAAGGCCCTTGAGATTTCGGAGGCCAAATTCATGAGTGACCAAAACGACGATTTTGAACAGGAAATTTAATCGGAACAGACTGCGGTAAATGGCGATTTGTCCGACTTTCAAATATACAAGTACCTGTAAAATCCAATTTGGCTTCGAAATTGAGAAACGAACGATACAGAAAACAAATTCGGAGGAATGTATGTATATTCAATTTCCACCCTGCTGAAACACCTTCTTTTGTGCCTTTTGGTTGGCAAACGACGCGATCACTTCGGAGAAATCGACCGTATACAAAAAATCTGCGTTCCTATCTTGGCAGGGAGGATTCTGGATGAAATTATCTTCGAGTTCTGCGGAAAGAGTCCATTCAGCAGGATCAAGATTGAAACTACGAGCCGTAGCACTGGCTGCAGTTGTTTCAATGCTTCTCTCATTGCTTGATGCGACGGTATTGGTATCATCGGCTTTCGAAATGTGATGCAGTGCGAGATTAC
>CM068958.1:1504478-1514808 GCA_035128595.1 Eptatretus atami | reverse complement strand
GGGCATTGTGGGTCTTATGTAGTGAATACATTAAATCATATACGTACAGTAGCTCATGTAGCTGCGTTAATTTTGGCACATTCTTACTTTTGTTCATTCAAATAATTCTCAACAGATAATAGTTTTAGTTTAATGCTTTGCGAATTCTTACATTTTCTTGCATGTATATGAAGGGTGAACATAGCCCTTGCTTGCTGAATAAGAGTAGATCGGCTTCGTTATAAGACTGCGTTCTTTAAATGATCAGATTTCACTCCCGATTTTGACATTATTTCGATGCAATCCTCAAAACGAAAGAATATTTCAATGATATATTTTAATTAGTCCGTGAGAGTAGATCGTGAAAATCGTATCATATCATGCATGAAATCGCCTCCAAGGGACTAATCTGAAAACGATAGCACTTACAAAGTGATGTGTACAATTCGTAGCTCTGAATGAACAGCGCAATCGATATGAGTGAGGAAAGTGAAAAAAAAAACTTTGTCGTGTGAGAAATCGTTGCGGCCCGTTCCAAGTCTCAAGGGCATGGTTGAGCAGGCAAAAAACATGCGCTTCAGACCCAGCGAAGTTACCCAGGAAACGCC
Organism: Eptatretus atami; assembly: GCA_035128595.1. NCBI lineage: Eukaryota > Metazoa > Chordata > Myxini > Myxiniformes > Myxinidae > Eptatretus > Eptatretus atami. Next base: position 1,514,221 of record CM068958.1, on the reverse strand, counting down.
TTAAGACCCCAGAGAGTGACGGTGACAAGGATGTGCCTGATTAAGGATATAATTAATAGGCCGTTATTATGCTTCAAAAAGGGATGTTTTAATTAACCACAAACCCAGTTTTCACTCTTGCACTTCGTGGAGTTTTTCTTGGTATGCATGCAAGGTTTCAGGTTGATAGGTTTTATAGTTTTGGCAGTATGGAGAGGACACTGACAACACAACACCACACACACACAACACGCACACTTATTGTATAAGATTATTTATATTGCTGTCGTGATAGCCACAGCATGGCTATGTTCCGATTACTCCCGTTTTATCTCCAAACAAATTCCTTTTTTAATGAGAGTTGGTGTGGTCATGGGGAGTGGGAAGTATGGATGCATAGAGGATCGGATAAGTATCCGTAGAACGCAGATTGGGTCCACGCTTAGAGCTTCGCTCGGCTATTCCTGTCGCGCTTTCTGCCGTGGTCATTGTGTTCGGAGACCCAATCTGTGCCAAAGAACCCGATGACAGGAACTCTTTCATCCCGTACTCACCGGGAAAATTCATCTGTTATGGTCACGCAGTCCTTCAAAGATCGAGCGACCAAACAGAATGAATTAATTTTTTAGGACCACAACAAACAAAAGGAATTTCGATGTTGCTCACAAAAGGTCTTGCGTTAATGAGCTCAACCGGATTTAGGTAGTCCTTTTCAGGAGCAAAATGTGGCCAATATGAATAACTGGCAATTGGAACTAAGTTTATCCATTAACTTTGAGCAGATATTTGGATGAAATGCGTATTATTACCATGTTTAATTCATTGACGACACTGATACTTTCGTTGAACTTGAATTGCAACGGAAACCTGAGACATCATCCTTGAGAGTGTGTGCGTGTGTTTTGTGTGTGTGTGTGTGTGTGTGTGTGCTTTGTGTGCTGTGCCACGACTGTCCGCTGCGGGACGTTTGCCATGCTTACTTACCCTCATCCTGTGTTTTCTCCACGGCCATGCCACGTGTTCTCACGAAGAGCTGCAGCGTCTCAGCACATGCGTGCTCGCCGAACTCGGAGTCGCCTGTACGCCTGAGTGCGCTCGGACGTACCCACGTTGGAGCCAAGTCTCCGGGCCGACCCCGCCGCCACGTCCTTTTCCCTGCTTCAGAGTCAACACAGTTGCCAACTATTGTGAGCCGTTTCACGAGGTCCTCTTATGCACACAACCTTGAAAGCTCCCATTTACCTGTAGATAAGCAAATGCTCATATATGATCCGTATAGCGGACACCTCTCCTATAAATGTGCTCCATGTAATACTTGTCGCCTCTAATTCAAACTTTGACCATGATGGACTCTCTCCGTTCACATCGTGCCGCTCTCGGTACAATGTTATATATATACACACATATATATATATATATATTATATAATATATATATATATATATATATATATCGTAAGACAGGGAGAACGTCACAAGCAGGTACAACCCAAATGTGCCTCACCGTATTCACAACCAGGTGTGATTGAAGCATGACGCAATGTATCACGTGGGTCGGAATTTAGCTCACACACAAATGTGCATTGCTACATAAAGGTGAACAATTTTAGAACGAGGTTCACCTGAGCAGTGTGAAGCTTTTCAATAGGTTCAATGCCCAAAATTCCACGTTTTGATGGCAAATGGAGTCTCTGGACCAGCTCTCGATCAAGTTCAATTGAGATGTCCACAGTTCCAAGTCTGCTGAGTTCAAACACTGTGGTTAGAGATTCAACAAACAATGGAATTTCGCAAATAAAGTGTTTTCCATTAAACAAAATGAGCATGACCTTTGTGTAAGTCATTTAAATCCCATTACTCGTGGTTTGGGGAAGGGTGGTGGGAAGGGTTGTGATGCGGGGAGGGAGGGGGAGAGATATATTATTTGTTTATGAAGTTGATCATCTCGTCGGCACTACAGGTCCACATAATCAAAAGGCTTTGCATGATCTGTGGTCCATAGGTAATCAGTAGATTGCCAGCTCGTTCGTATCAGTCATCGTGAGATTGGCAGGTAGTTCGTATCAATCATGGTGAGATGGTCAGGTGGTTTGTAAAGGTCATGGTGAGTATGTCAGGTGGTTTGTGTCAGTTATGGTGAGATTGTAAGGTGGTTTTGTCGGTCATGGTGAAGATTGGCAGGTGATTGTGTCGGTCATGGTGAGATTGTGAGGTTGGTTGTGTCGGTCATGCTGAGATTGTCAGGTGGTTTGTGTCAGTCATGGTGAGATTGGTCAGTGGTTTGTGTCAGTCATGGTGAGATTGTCAGGCTGGTTTGTGTCGGTCATGGTGAGATTGTCACGGTAGTTTGAGTCGGTCATGGTGAGATTGTCAGGTGGTTCATATCAGTCATCGTGAGAGTGTCAGGTTGCTTTGTAAGGTCATCGTGAGATTGTCAGATGGTTCGTGCTCGGTCATGGTGAGATTGTCAGGTGGTTCGTATAAGGTCATGGTGGGATGGTCAGGTGTTTGTGTAGGTGATGGTGGGATGGTCAGTGGTTTGTGTCAGTCATGGTGAGATTGTCAGTTGGTTTGTGATCGGACATGGTGAGATTGTCAGTTGTTTGTGTCGGTCCATCGGTGAGATTGTCAGATGGTTTGTATCGGTCATCGTGAGCTTGTCAGGTGCGTGTTGCGTCAGCGGAGATTGTCAGGTGGTTTGTGTTGGTCTTGTGCAGATTGTCAGGTTTTTTGTGTCGCGTGAGGTAGATTGTCAGTTTTTTTTTTTTTGTATACCTTGTCGAGGTTCGTATGAGAGCAAACACACAACGCACAGCAAGGCGGGGCCATGAACAAGAGGAGTGGGAGTGGGAAGGGCAAAACAGTGGGGTACAGAGACATTAGGAGATCTGTGGAAGGGAGAGGGATGGGCGCGGGAACATGGGGAATACAAGATGGACATTAGAGGGACTTTCAGGAAGGAAAGCAGGCGAATTTGAAGTAGGTGGATTATCGGGTAGAAACAGATCAAGGATTTGGATGGGGGATGATAAGAAGAGGGTGTGAACAGCTGTTTTTGAAGGTGTGGAGGGAAGAATGGGATTGAATAGAGTGAGGGAGTTATTCCAAAGGTGGGGAAAAAGAAGAATGAAAGAGTGAAGGTGAGCAGTGATTCGTCATTTTGGCAGTTTTACCAGAAGGGGGTTGTTGGTGGAGCTTGAGCGCCCTGCGGAGTATGTGGTGGAGACAAATCGCAGAGAGAGCAAGGTGGGGGGGGGGGGGCGAGGCTGGAGAGGAGACGGTAGAAGACAGAAAGACACCGACAAGCCTGCGGTGTGAGAGTGAGAGGCCCAAGGACTCAGCCTCATTGCGAGAGATGCCAATGATCCGAAATGCCTTGGTTTCCACAGCGTGGAAGCCGAGAAAGGCGGGAGGCAGGAGCACCAGCCCAGAGGGAGAAGCAATTACTCCTCACGCTGCGGACGAAAGCTTTGTAAGTGGTCAGCGAGCTCAGGTGGGCCGAGGAAAGGAATTTGCACGACGGAGGATTCCAGTCGGCGACTGGCTTTGGAGGCGAGGTTTGAAATGTGGCTTTCCCAGGAAAGGTCATGGCAGATGGTGAGACCCAGAAGCTTGAATGAAAGGACTTCTTCCAGAGGATTGTTGAGAAAGTGGATGGGGGGTTTTCTAAACGAGTTTGGTTTGTATCGCGTCATGGTGAGATTGTCAGTTGGTTTGTGTCGATCATGCTGAGATTGTCAGTTGGTTTGTGTCGGTCATGGTGAGATTATCAGGTGGTTTGTGTTGGTAATGGTGAGATTATCAGGTGGTTTGTGTGCGGTCATGGTGAGATTGTCAGTTGGTTTGTGTCGGTCATGGTGAGATTGTCAGGTGGTTTGTGTCGGTAATGGTGAGATTATCAAGTGGTTCGTGTCGGTCATGGTGAGATTGTCAGTTGGTTTGTGTCGGTCATCGTGAGATTGTCAGGTGGTTCGTATCGGTCATCGTGAGATTGTCAGGTGGTTCATATCGGTCATCGTTTGCTTGTCAGGTGGTTCGTATCGGTCATCGTGAGATTGTCAGGTGGTTTGTATCGGTCATCGTGAGATTGTCAGGTGGTTTGTATCGTCATCGTGAGATTGTCAGGTGGTTCGTATCGGTCATGGTGAGCTTGTCATGTGGTTCGTATCGGTCATCGTGAGATTGTCAGGTGGATTGTATCGGTCATCGTGAGATTGTCAGGTGGTTTGTATCGTCATCGTGAGATTGTCAGGTGGTTCATGTCGGTCATCGTGAGATTGTCAGGTGGTTCATGTCGGTCATCGTGAGATTGTCAAGTGGTTCATATCGGTCATCATGAGATTGTCAAGGTGGTTTGTATCGGTCATGGTGAGATTGTCAGGTGGTTCATATCGGTCATGGTGAGTGTGTCAGGGGTTCGTATCGGTTATCGTGAGATTGTCAGGTGGTTTGTATCGGTCATGGTGAGATTGTCAGTTGGTTTGTGTCGGTCATGGTGAGATTGTCAGTTGGTTTGTGTCGGTCATGGTGAGATTGTCAGGTGGTTCTATCGGTCATCGTGAGATTGTCAGGTGGTTTGTGTCGGTCATCGTGAGATTGTCAGGTGGTTCGTGTCGCTCATTGTGAGATTATCAGGTGGTTTGTAGTCGGTCATGGTGAGATTGTCAGTTGTTTGTATCGGTCATGGTGAGATTGCCAGTTGGTTTGTGTCAGTCATGGTAAGATTGTCAGTTGGTTTGTGTCGGTCATGGTAAGATTGTCAGGTGGTTTATGTTGGTCATGTGGGATTGTCAGGTGGCTTGCATCGGTCATCGTGAGATTGTCAGGTGGTTTGTGTCAGTCATGGTGAGATTGTCAGGTGGTTTGTATTGGTCATTGTGAGATTGTAAGGTGGTTTGTGTCAGTCATGGTGACATTGTCAGATGGTTTGTATCGCGTCATGGTGAGATTCTTCATGTGGTTTGTATCTGTCATGGTGAGATTTTCAGGTGGTTTGTATTGGTCATTGTGAGATTGTAAGGTGGTTTGTGTCAGTCATGGTGACATTGTCAGATGGTTTGTATCGGTCATGGTGAGATTCTCATGTGGTTTGTATCTGTCATGGTGAGATTTCAGGTGGTTTGTTATCGGTCATGGTGAGATTGTCAAGTGGTTTATGTCGGTCATGGTGAGATTGTCAGGTGGTTTGTGTTGGTCATCGTGAGATTGTCAGGTGGTTTGTGTCGCGTCATGGTGAGATTGTCAGATGGTTTGTGTCAGTCATGGTGAGATTGTCAGGTGGTTTGTGTCCATCATGGTGAGATTGTGTTGGTTTGTGTCGGTCATGATGAGATTGTCAGTTGCTTTGTGTCCATCATGGTGAGATTGTCAGGTGGTTTGTGTCCGTCATGGTGAGATTGTCAGTTGATTGTGTCAGTCATGGTGAGATTGTCAGGTAGTGACCTGAGCTTGATTAAGATTGTCAATTTTAATCTTAATGAAATGGACAATTAGATGTATCCATGACAACCTTTGGAGAGGGGTGGGGGGGGGGGGGGATGGATTTTGCGCAATGTCTATTTTACTTGCCAAAATCGAATATTTTTCAAGTATATTGGTTGGTTGCGTGCGTTAGTCTGCTTGTTTGTTTGTCCGCACAGAACTTTGGTGTTTTTCTCTGCAACCGCTTGTTGGGTTGAGACAAAATTTTCACCGTTGGAGAGACGACTCATGCAGACGTTTAAATTATAATTATGACATCATATGTCACGTGGTGTGGCAGCCATATTGGAAAAACGGAAAAACTTTGGACCTCCATCTCATAAACCGCACCAAGGACAAAAATTGAAACTTGCATTTGTGTCGGTCAGGGTTTGTGTCGGTCATGGTGAGATTGTCAGTTGGTTCATATCGGTCAGGTGAGATTGTCAGGTGGTTCGTGTCGCTCATAGTGAGATTGTCAGGTGGTTCGGATCGGTCATCGTGAGATTGTCAGGTGTTCGTATTGGTCATCGTGAGATTGTCAGGTGGTTGTCGGTCATCGTGAGATTGTCAGGTGGTTCGTGTCGTCATCGTGAGATTGTCAGGTGGTTTGTGTCAGTCATCGTGAGATTGTCAGGTGGTTCGTGTCGCTCATCGTGAGATTGTCAGGTGGTTCTTATCGGTCATCGTGAGATTGTCAGGTGGTTTTGTCGCGTCATGGTGAGAATGTCTTGTGATTTGTGTCAGTCATGGTGAGATTGTCAGGTGGTTTGTGTCGGTCATGGTGAGATTGTCAGGTGGTTTGTATCCGTCATGGTGAGATTGTCAGGTGGTTTGTATCGGTCATGGTGAGATTATCAGGTGTTTGTGTCTGTCATGTGTAGATTGTCAGTTGGTTTGTGTCTGTCATGGTGAGATTGTCAGTTGGTTTGTTTCGGTCACGGTGAGATTGTCAGTTGGTTTGTGTCGGTCATGGTGAGATTGTCAGTTGGTTTGTGTCGTCATGGTGAGATTGTAAGGTGGTTCATATCGGTCATCGTGAGATTGTCAGGTGGTTCGTGTCGGTCATGGTGAGATTGTCAGTTGGTCCATATCGGTCATGGTGAGATTGCCAGGTGGTTTGTATCAGTCATCGTGAGATTGTCAGGTGGTTTGTGTCAGTCATGGTGAGATTTTCAGGTGGTTTGTGTCGGTCATGGTGAGATTGTCAGGTGGTTTGTGTTGGTCATGGTGAGATTTTCAGGTTTTTTGTGTCGGTCATGGTGAGATTGCCAGTTGGTTCATATCGGTCATGGTGAGATTGTCAGGTGGTTTGTGTCGGTCATGGTGAGATTGTCAGGTGGTTTGTGTCGGTCATGGTGAGATTGTCAGTTGGTTCATATCGGTCATGTCGAGATTGTCAGGTGGTTTGTATCGGTCATCCTGAGATTGTCAGGTGGTTTATGTCAGTCATGGTGAGATTGTCAGGTGGTTCGTATTGGTCATTGTGAGATTGTCAGTTGGTTTGTATAGGTCATGGTGGAATTGTCAGGTGGTTCATATCGGTCAGGTGAGATTATCAGGTGGTTCCTTCCGTCATTGTGAGATTGTCAGGTGGTTCGTATTGGTCATCGTGAGATTGTCAGGTGGTTCATATCAGTCATCGTGAGATTGTCAGGTGGTTTGTGTCGGTCATCGTAAGATTGTTCAGTTTGCTGTCAGTTGGTTTGTGTCGGTCATGGTGAGATTGTCAGTTGGTTTGTGTCGGTCATGGTGAGATTGTCAGTTGGTTTGTGTCAGTCATGGTGAGATTGTCAGGTGGTTTGCGTCAGCCATGGTGAGATTGTCAGGTGGTTTGTGTCGGTCATGGTGAGATTGTCAGGTGGTTTGTGTCTGTCATGGTGAGATTGTCAGGTAGTTCGTATCAATCATGGTGAGATTATCAGGTTGGTTGTGTAGGTCATGGTGGGATTGTCAGCTGGTTTGTGCAGGTCATGTTGAGATTATCAGGTAGTTTGTAGCTCATGCCCATATGATATCAAATGATCTTCGTCCATCTCACTCAAGTCCATGATGGGGAAGGATCTATAATAATAGGTTTCATATGCTAAATAATAATTAATAGGTTCAGGTGTGCTAAGTGTGGTCATATTTTTGTTGGTCAGTTCAAGTCCCATAAAGGCCAATGGGCTGCACCAAACTCGAGTTGCTTTGGACAATTAAAAACCTGCAGATGACAAAAGGGAGCATTATTGAGGTGTTTTCATTGATCGACCTTAAAAATACAATTTCGTGGATTTTATTTCAAACCTCGTGTTTTGGACCACTGCACAGAGGTGGAAGCTTTCACAAGCAATTAGCATCAAATCTGGGTCCTCAAGGTTGCTGGAACGAGCAGTGACCGAGCTCCGCAGAGGAAGAAACTAAACTTCCATGAAGTTTCAAGTTTTCCCATCCAAAAAATCAGAAGTTGTTCAATTTCGCCTCATCGTTGAACTCACGAGGTGGTGAGGTGACCAACTTAACACCTCTCTGGTCAGATGCTGGTCCATTAATAAGCTGGGGCCTCTCATTTCACCCTCCTGATCCCTAATGGTCTTTCTGCTCATGCCACAGTAGAACATCACGGATCAGTCATTCGTGGGACCTCTTGGGCTTTCTCATGTCATGCTGACCAAGAAAACATCGTCGTCGGTGAATTTATTTATTATGACCATTTATTAATTATGTCTCCGTGTGGAATAACCTCATAGATTGTAAACATGTCGAAGTGAAAAACTCTGCAATTAAATTTCCAAAGCATATACTGGAGTGTGTGCGTCGTGGTTTGATGTTGTGGACCTTTGTTGAGAATAAAGTGCATGTTTATGGCAAAACCCATGTGTCCTCACTTGAGACAAACTTCCAACCGTTTATTGTTGCATCGTTTGATTAGACGACCAGTGGGCCTGTTCGTCCGATGGACCAAATTTTCATTGGTCTTCACAGCCTTGTGGCATACCCACCTGCTGTACTGCTTTGAGCATTAATTAGCTTGTCTTTCACCAAGCCCAGATGTACTTCAGCCAGGGTGGAGATTATACGTTCGTTATTGTTTTTGCCATGAGATACTGATATTATTGTTGTTGTTAATATTCTTCGTATTGATTGCCCTCGCTGGAGGAGAGGGTATTGCATTTGGGTCCATTTGTTTGTTTGCTTGTAAAATCGAAGATTTTTCAAGTCTATTGGTCGGTCGATTTTGTTATGCTGTCTGTCTGTCTATCGCCTACAGGTCACAATTCTAAACCGATAGTCATGAAACTTTACCAAGTTGAAAGAGGTAGTCTCAACTGAGCAGCCGATTGATTTTGAGGTCAAAGGTCATCTTGAGGTCAGATTTCTAAAATCGTCATTTTTCATCCGAGTGACTTGAAAGTTGAACAGCATTTGCATGTTGCGTCATTGAATTGGGAAACCGACTATTTGAGGTCAAAGGTCAACTCAAGGTGAAACTTCTAAAATCGTCAATTTTTATCTGATTGACTTGGAAATTAAACAGCAATTTCATAGTGCATCGCTGAATTTGGAAACCAACTATTTTTGAGATCAAAAGGTCAAAGGTCAAAGGTCAACTCAAGGTCAAACTTCTGAAATCATCAATTTCAATCTTAAAAAATAATAAATTTTCATCCGATTGACCTGAGCTTTGATTAAGATTGTCAATTTTAATCTTAATGAAATGGACAATTTGATGTATCCATGACAACTTGGAGAGGGGTGGGGGGGGGGTGGATTTTGCGCAACGTCTTTTTTACTTGCCAAAATCGAAGTTTTTCAAGTATATTGGTTGGTTGCGTGCGTTAGTCTGCTTGTTTGTTTGCCGCACAAAACTTTGGTGTTTTTCTCTGCAACCGCTTGTTGGGTTGAGACAAAATTTTCACCGTTGGAGAGACGACTCATGCAGAACGTTTAAATTATAATTATGACATCATATGTCACGTGGTGTGGCAGCCATATTGGAAAAACGGAAAAACTTTGGACCTCCATCTCATAAACCGCACCAAGGACAAAAATTGAAACTTGGCATCTAGCAACTCTGCATGGGGAATAAGGGTGATTTGGTTATGACGTCATTGGTGAAGTGGTGTCCTGGTCAAAATTTCACATGTAGAGCGCTGCATTCGATCAGTATGAAAAATTTTGAGGTTCATCTCGGGACAGATTGGTCGACAGAAAATGTTTTTAAAGACGTCATCGGTTGTGTGGTTTTGCAGCCATATTGTTTAAAAAAACAAAAAAAAACAAGGGGGGAAAAAAATCTTCTCCAGAACCACTTTAAAGATC
>CM068958.1:1489649-1504468 GCA_035128595.1 Eptatretus atami | reverse complement strand
TGCACAAATAATCAACTAGCCATATTGAATAAAGTTTGATAACTATGATGTCATCGGTCACATGGTCTGGCAGCCATCTTGGATTTACCCTCAAACCTTCAAAAATCTTCTTCTCCAGAACGGCTGACAGATTGATGGGAAACTTAACACACCTATTCACCATGCCTTGGGGATACTCAGGTGACAAAGAATGATTGATAAGTCACGTGGTTTGGTGGCCATATTGGTTGGAAGAAAAACATTAAATAATGTTTTCTCTGGAACCGCTTATCTGATTGAAGCAAAATTTACCACTTATCGAACAATATAGCTGCACACAGTGTGGAAAATATGACGTCATAGGTCACGTGGTGTGGCAGCCATATTGGATAGAAAAACGAAACTTAACCGATCAAAACGAAACTTCACGCATGTGATCCTCTTCCAAATTGTGGGCAGACTCCAAATTTTCAATGCCATTGATCATGTGGTTTGGCAGCAATGTTAGTTTGAAAACCGAAAATTTAAAAACCTTTTTCTCCAAAACCACTTAACAGACCAATGTGAAACACATTGTGTTACATGGAGCGAAGGCAGTGAATCACAACTGCAAACTTTCGCATCAATCACTATAGCGGATTCTGAAATATAATTTTTTAATATATTCCTTGAAACTAATGCGGCTGCCACACCACGTGACTAATGACGTCATTTTAAGTCAAATTTATGCAACAAGTGCAATGGATCATCAATGCAAAGTGTAGTATTGATAGGTTAAATGGTTTCAGATAAATAATTGTTTAATTATTCCCTTAAAACCAACGTGGCTGCCACATCATGTGACTGATGAGGTCATTGCTAAAAAATTTATTTGTAGCAAAAGTCGTGGATCATCACTGCAAAGCCTCACATTCGAAAGGCGAAGCATTTTCAGAGAATTTTTTTTTTAATATTACGACTCGGCATGGGGAATAGTTGTTGAAAATTTCAACATCATCAGTCACATGGTCTCGCAGCCATGTTGGACAAAAAACGCTTATCCGATCAACGTGAAACTTCAAAGACGTGATCGGCCATCCTTTCTGAATTTGATTTTAGAAATAGAGGACGTCGTGTGTCAGGTGTCTGATCGAAGCGGGGCAGCATGGGTTTTTTTTTTTAACCATAGAATTTTCACCAATTTTTCACTATAGATGCGACTACTCATGTAGAAGGTTTGTGTGATAACTATGACGTCATAGGTCACGTGATATGGCAGCGATTTTGGAAAAAACTAAAAACTTTGGACCTTTGTATCTCTGACACCGCTCCATGGAAAATATTGAAACTTGGCGCATGTGAAGTACACCCCATGGTAAACAAGTGTGATTTTTTTCATGTCATACGTGGCTTAGTTATGACGTCATAATTGCACGTCAAACGCTTTATCCGATCAGTATGAAAAGCGTTGAGGGTCGTCCAGGGCTAAATTGTAATTGGCAAAAAAATTGATGACGTCATCGGGCTCGTGGTTCTGCAGCCATGTTATTTTTTTTAAACATAAAACCTTCAAAAATCTTCTTCTCTGTCACGGCTGAACAGATCGAGGCGAAACTTTACAGGTATGATCGCCTATCCATGAAGAACAAAAAGATCTCCACCTATGACGTCATAGGTCACATGGTTTGGCAGCTATGATGTTTTTGAAGAACAAACATTTTAAAATCTTCTTCACCAGAACAGCTTGACAGATCGAGGGGAAACTTCACCCACATGTTCCCCAAACATTGAGGATAACAGGGTGTTCACAAATAATTAATAGGTCACATTGTCTGGCAGCCATATTGGTTTTAACGTAATTCTTTAAAAAGTATTTCTCTTGAACCGCTTCATCAATCAATGTGAAATGTCGCAGTTATGATCGAGTAGACATGTGGAATATACGTTTTAAATTTCAACCTGATCGGATGCATGGTCTGGCAGCCAGAATTATTTATTTATTTATTTATTTTAATGAGGCTCACTTGGCTGTGCCTGGATGGATTTGAGGGTAGAGGAGTAGCAGCTGAAACCCGACTCCTATCTATGTTACTCCTGATGACTTCATCTTTGTTTATTGATTGTTCGGGTTCATTCTGATTACTCCAATGCAGGACTGTTCCTATTTGGTCTTCCATTTTATTTGAATTCTGAATTCAATTGAATAATAATAGACGTCATAGGTCAGAGTCAAGTGTCCGATCAAAGCGGGATGTCTTGGTCATCACTGCCAGCAGTTATAAAGTGGGTGTTCCAATCATGTCTCTTCTTAATTACGTAACACACCAGTACACAAACACCACACAAAACAAGTCCTGGTGAGGGTCTGCAATCTCTGATTGCTCTATTTCTTGTTAATATATGCTTTTTTACAATGTTATCATTGTTTTGATGGTTATTTATTTTGTAACTAGAATGTCATGCAATGGAAGGACCTATTAAGCTGTTCTATACACCTTAACATGGCTTGTGTTTAAAACATGGGAATTCTTCCGGGTTCTTTGTAGTTAATTAGCCTAATCAATTCGGGAAATCATGACAATAATTTTGGTGTGTCACATTCCACATCAGAATGCTCCAGTAGAACTCCACAAAAAACATGCCACAGACACACACACACCCCTCATCCATTTACAGGAGAAGCTCAAGCTTTCGAGAAATTTGGTGGGAAATTACTTGAAGGATGGATACCCATGCACTCAAAAGGTAGGTCGCAGACAGAGGAGAGAAGAAGTGAATTATTTTAGATCCCAAACTGACACACAGAGTCATATTGTGCTTATTGGGGGGGGGGGGTTGAGGGACACAAGGTGAGAGAAAATGGGGGACAAAGGAGTAGAAGTTCTCAGGGAGCTCAATTACGAATGTGTGAAGGAATGATAATTCATCGGTCTTTGGAGGCCCATAAGCAAGGAAATATGACCGAGAAGGTGGAGGTTTGAAGGTAGAGGCTTGAAGTGCGATGAAAAACTAAGGAAGGGGATGACTACGAGGCCACCAAAGCACCTTTGTTGGGTCTTGGGAGAGGAGTGCAATTGCAATGCAAGGGGATGACTAACAAATGCAATCAATTTTATCCATGAGAAATACAAATGGTGTCCAAGGCCTTAGCCTCGAGCATCCACAAAAATGAAATGTGGGATACAGGAACCCCAGCACATGGAAGAGACAGACATCCCATGAAGGCGCACATAAATACTTTGCACCTGATGGGAAAACTTGAAGAGTTCCCAAGGACATGGCCTAGCAGAGTATACCCAACCAACATCTGGCTGTATGGAAGCAAGATTGATAATATAGTTTATCCTACATCAGATCATGAGACCCAGGAAACCAAAATACTGAACTTTACTTCCTCCAGAGGTTGAAACAGTTAAATAAAATACCAGAGTTTGACTTGCCAAGACTTTTAGAAAAGGTGAAAGCAGCCTTATTCTATACCCTGGAGAGAAATACCAATTATACCTTTACAATCCACATGATATAGCATTAAGAAGTGCCTTGAGATAGAATGTCGGAGCACTGAATAAACTAGACGACGGCGATCGGAGATCGCTGATGGTTCCCAGAATAGCCAACTGGTAATATTAGCCAATTTGTAGCCTTAATATTAGTCAATTCTGCCTCATAATGAAAAAAACTTTTTTTTTTCTTTCCAAAAAGCCATGACACCAAGGACACCAAGACTAAAAACACAATGCCTCTCTCCAGGGACCATAATAATAATAAAATAAAATAAAAATGGAAAAATTAGTCATTGAAAAATATTTAAAATGAAAACAATAAAACAATTGAAAATATAAAAAATTAAGATTAAATAATTGAAAAAAGTAAATTGAAATTTGAAAAAAAAATAACAAAATTAAATAATTGAAAAAAAAATTGAAAATGTGAATTTTTTTTTATTTAAAAATTATCGGAAATTGAAAAAAATTCAAAAATCAAATGGAAAAATTGTTCTTCAAAAACCGGGAAACCACGGACACCTTCCTTGTGGAACCATAATAATGTGTCGAATGGAAATACCTGCCACGATGAATACCAAGATGGCTTGTGCTAGTGGCGGACAACTTAGAGGTAGGTGTAACGGTCAACGAGGAAAGGTCACGCCTGGAGGACATGACAAGGTGAACTGTGCTCATTCTCAGGCCTGGTCTGAACTGAACAGTGTATTTCGGTGGACCGAGGGGTCTCACAAGAGCGTTGCGCACCATCTCCTTTGCGTTGGGGTCCACGGGCCCATAGTCCTGCCTCGTTGAGATCTTTGTTCCCCCTTCTTTTCTGCTTCGTTCCTCCTCTCTGCTCGTGGTATGCCTCGAGGTGGCATACAAAGCGGTTTGTAAATGAAGGCAATATTAAATAACCATTTTACGAGAAATGTAACGGGCCGTGCGTGCCTTGTTAACACTGCCAGTGGACGTACGTGTCCAATTTATGGGAATATTATGTGAAAATCAACTGCTTCAATTTGCCGTGATATTGTTTCCGTATATAATACTCCACTTGGAAAGCCATCCACATGGAACACGAACCCGGTTCAGATTTCCCTCCTAATTTGCGAGTTCTTCATCGAGCTGGCTGCGCTGCTCTGTTCGTCCGCACACTAAATTAATCAAAGTATTGGGAACACACAGCTCAGCTCGAAATAATACACTCTCCCAATGTGCATTTTTCTTCCCACAATGCAAAGCAGTAAGTGCTGTAAAGGTGACTCTTTTTTTGGTTAATGGTTTTTTTTTTGGAGGTCGCTGACATACTCACTGCCTTACTCTGCAATGTGGTGAGGCCCTTACGCCTCCCAGCGTGATGATGCATCAGGCAATGGTGCTGGATCTGCTCAAAATTTATGTATTTTTTGTATGATCTAAGGCTCGGAATGGAGCACGCGCACGCACGCACCGCACGCACGCACGCACGCACGCACACACACACACACACACACACACACACACACACACACACACCTGTCAGACGAGACAAAAACAGCCACTGAGCTTGGGGAATGGTTCCGTCACTTCCTGGAGCACTCTGGGTATCAACGACATCACAAAATGGTACTGCCTTTCTCAGCATACTCAATGGTGAATTTCCTCCTCCCCATGAATGCCAACCTATGGGGATTGTCCGTACTCGGTTCGAGAAACACCTTGAAAATCTCAAAGACCCGACTTCAGTCGATTCAAATAGATCTGGATCATTATGGACCCGCCTGAGGACCACGAGCACTGAACAGGATGAATGCTGCCATTATCACACCTGTTGTTTTCACCAACATTTGGAACAAAGCCTTGACAGTTACAACCAATTTCATAAACCCAATAAATTGTTCAGAATTCTTCTTATTGTTCTTCTTCCTCTTCCTTCGTGTGCAACACAAGGATGCAGGGCAGCATCATTGGCTGAAGATGCGACTGTGCTGCTTGTGCAGTGTCCCCTGTAAGTTAGGGTAGGAATTTGTACATGGGGCCGGCGATAGCTCGCCGACTCCACGAAGGACACTGTGGGATCTTTAATGTACACCAAGTAATTGCCAGCAGATGGGACACCCGGTTAACGTCCATATGAGTAAGTAATGCTGGCAGACAGGACACCCAACTTAACATCCATCTGAGAGACGCGCACACATTGATGAATCATCCTGCTTGCGAAGCACCAGGATAACAGTTTATACAGTAGCTGGGTTGGGATTCAAACCCAGGCAAGACTCCTTAGAGCCGAGTGTGCTTATCTGTAGGCCATCCTGCCATTCATTACCAATTAATAACCTCTTCATTTCCTGAATCAGTGGCGAGCTATTGCGACACCATGGCCAAAAAAGTCCCCAAATTGCTGAACCTCGAGTTCCAAGGGAACAACCCCAAGGGGTCCGCTACACCCCTTAGCTGGGTATGCGTAGTAGTAGTAGTGGAGTAGTAGTTGTCATAGTATTTTTATTAATAATTTCGTATGCAGCTGTAGCCGCTGGTTGCATCATTCTGGGAGTACGGCTATGTCGCTGATGCAGTGGCCCCTGTTTGCAATCAGCTGGTTTTCATTTTGCCGACCTCAGAAGGATGACAGGCTGAATCAACCCACTTCATGTGATTTCAACAGAACAACAGGGGCTTGAACTCCAGACCCTAATATCTTAACCATAACTGCACTGGGGTTAGGGGGAGGGGGGGAGGGGTCCTTGGAGGCCCTAAAATTTTCACAACTTTTTTTCACAACTGCTGGGGTTTTCAAATTCTCCTCTAGGGTCTTGTCACATACGTCCAAGTCGGACTTACCGTTCAGGTGTCACTGACAATTAGTTGTCACATATCCTAAAAAAAACTGCAATTTTTACATATTTTTATATACAACAAACACATGTGAATAAGGGTTACATACAGTAGGACACTGATGGCGCAAATTAATTGCCTCTAATTTCTTCTGAGTGTTTTAGCATGTTGTCTCAGACAAACTGAATAATTATAGAAAAACAATAAAATACATAAATATATAAAATTAATATATCATGAGAAAGTCATTTTACCATCGCGTTCATTATGTGATGACGTACTGTATATGTGTTAAAATTTTCACGTTAATCGGATCATCGACAGCTGGACCCGGTCAAGGAAAGCTCAAAATCACCGAGTTCAGTTGCGATTAAACCAGAAACCCTAATCGTTGAGGGAAGAGTAGTAGTAGAGGTAGTAGTAGTAGTAGTAGTTGTAGGACTTTTGTTGGAAAGGCTTTAGAGGCTTGTGCTAAGGGTGCAGGGAAGGCTCTGGCAGACATGTTTCCTGTTTAATGTCGCTCGGCCTCCTCATCTCTGCAAGTCCATGGTTAGAACTGCAGCAGATAATGTAAAGAATTTTAAAGAGAAAGCACTACCAAGACAGATGAAGGAGGGAGGGAGACTAAAATCACAATCTTTTTGTTTTTAAGTGTTTGCAAATGTATTTACAAAAATAATGATAATAATCAGACGAGTCAAAGTAAAGAGCCTTGCAGGGAAATATTACAAAGTACATTATTTATTATCCAAATTGCTATAAAACTCCCAATAGTTCTGGAATATTGTGCCACCTGAAACTCTGAAGTAATTTGTGAAGAAGAAGTAGTAGTAGTAGTAGTAGTAGTAGTAGTAGTAGTAGTAGTAGTAGTAGTAGTAGTAGTAGAAGATCATGCCAATACTTTTGGTAAATAGCTAATACATTGTGCAGTAATGAACCACACAAGCAAAACCATTGAAGCGATACACAAGTGTGGATAAAGAGAAGGGCAAACAGCTGGGAATCCCATTACTTGGTGAATGAAACCCATTTTAGACCACTCAGAAGGAAGACCCTTAGTTGGTCATATGACAATCGATCAATCTAACCACACACCCCAATTTTATTTGAGTACAGTACTTATTTTTGTCAGCATGGGTGACCTGAAAGACCCCGTGACAAACAACGAACCTGTCTGAATTTAAGATCCTTTGTGTATGAATGACACGAGTTGTGGATAAAAAAGATTTTCCCTCAGAAAGAATTCCCCCTGAGTATGAAGTGAAACACCGTGTTGGTCTTCATCATTTTTACATCGTTCCGAATTTTGTGATGACGTAATACAAGTCAAAAATTGAAACTTCTTTCAGGGCGAAAATATTTGGACTCATTCTTGTGTTATTGAAACAATGAAAAATAGACCCGTTAAACAGTGAAAAAACTGCGAAAACTGCAACCCCCAACCCCCCCAAAAAACCATGCACGTGCCTGCGAAAAAGCAAAAAAAAATCCTACAAAACTAAAAAAAGTTTAAAAACAAAAAAAACGCGAATACACCCACAACAAAAACTGCGAATATGCCCACAAAAAAAAGCAAATATAACCAGAAACTGTGGGGGAAAAGTCCCGCAAAAACGCCTGTGAAAAAGTTTTTTAAAACAACAAAAAAACACGAAAAAACACCCGCGAATACGCCACTAAAAACATAACCAGGAAAGCATGAAAAAAAAACACAAAAACACCTGAAAAAGTGAAAAATAAACTGTGAGAAATCCCACTAAACCACAAAAACCCCGTGAATATATTAAGAAAAAAACTAAGAATACAACTGCAAAAAATCGAAAAAAAATGTGAATACGCCCATGAAAAACTGAGAAACAGTGAAAAAAAAACTGTAAATATGCCACAAAAGAGCGAAAAACCCCCCACAACCACATACAAAAAAATTTAAGAAATAAAGGAAAAATGCCCGTGAAAAAAGTTAAAACAAAACTCAAAAGAAAACACGCGAATATGCCTGCACAATAGTGAAAAATAACCCACAAATACGTGAAAAAAATGCAAATACATGAAAAAAACTTACAAATATGCGAAGAAAAGCCCTGCAAATACGTGGAAAAAAACACCTGCAAAAACGCTAAAAAAAACCCTGCAAATACGCAAAAACCCCTGCAAATACGCAAAAAAACCCCTGCAAATACGTGAAAAAAACCTGCAAATATGCGAAGAAAAGCCCTGCAAATATGTGGAAAAAAACAACCTGCAAATACGCAAAAAAAAACCTGCAAATACGCGAAAAAACCTGCAAATACGCGAAAAAACCCCTGAAATACGCAAAAAAACCCTGCAAATACATGATAAAAACCCTGCAAATACGCAAAAAAACCCTGCAAACATGTGAAAAAAAATCCTGCAAATATGCGAAAAAAAAACCCTGCAAATAAGCGAAAAACCCCTGCAAATACGCGAAAAAAAACTCCTGCAAATACGCGAAAAAAAACCCCAGCAATACACGAAAAAACCCCTGCAAATATTGCGAAAAAAACCCCTTTAAATACGCGAAAAAACCCCTGCAAATACGCGAAAAAAACCCTGCAAATACGCGAACAAAACCCTGCAAATACGCGAAACAAAACCCTGCAAATAAGGGAAAAATACCCCTGCAAATACACGGGAAAACCCCTGCAAGTACGTGGAAAAAACCCCTGCAAGTACAAAAAACCCTACAAATACGTGAAAAAAATCCTGCAATATGTGGAAAAACAGCAAATACGCGAAAAAACCCTGCAAATACGTGAAAAAACCCTGCAAATATGCAAAAAAAACCCTTGCAAATACACAAAAAAAACCTGCAAATACGTGAAAAAACCCTGCAAATACGCGAAAAAAACCCTGCAAATATGCGAAAAAACCCCTGAAAATACGCAAAAACAACCCTGCAAATACGCGAAAAAACGTGCAAATATGCAAAAAAAAACCTGCAAATACGTGAAAAAACCTGCAAATACACGAAACAAAACCCTGCAAATACGTGAAAAAACCCTGCAAATACACGAAACAAAATCCTGCAAATAGCGAAAAAAAACCTGCAAATACGTGAAAAATCCCTCCAAATATGTGAAAAACCCTGCAAATACGCGAAAAAAAACCCTGCAAATACGCGAAAAAAATCTCTGCAAATACACCTGCAAAAAGAAAAATAAACACCAAGAATAAAAAACTAGGAAACACACAAAAAATCGAAGAAAAACCGCAAAACCGTGATTACGCTCATGAAAGGTGGGAAAAACCCTGAAAAACCGTGAAACAACTGCGAATACACCGTGAAAAAGCAAGAAAAACCCCAAAAAACGCGATACAACTATGAAACAGAAAAAAAAAAAACACAAATAGCCCATGAAAAAAACACATGAATATGCCTGCAAAAAGGCGACCAAAAACTGCGAAACTGTGGAAAAACACCCCACGAGTACACCCGTGAAAAAGCTAAAAAAAAAACCCCAAAAAACCCCACAAACCACAAACAAAAAAGAAAGAAAACATAAATACACCTGCGAAAAAGTAAAACAAAACAAAACACAAAACACGAAGGAAAAAAAACTGCGAAACACACGAAAAACTGAAAAAAACCCTGAGAATACCAAAAAAACCCTGCAAATACGCGAAACAAAACCCTGTAAATAAGCGGAAAAAAACCCCCTGCAAATACGCGAAACAGAACCCCCTGCGAATATGCCCACGGAAAAGTGAAGAATAAAACGCAAAAAATAAAATGCGAAAAACCATGAAAGCGCACACACAAAAAAAACAGCACATGAAGTACAGGGCTGCAAATGGAGAAGCAGGTCACATTTTATGACCCGCGAATACACGGGGTCCGTGAAAATGCAGGGTCCACAAATATGCGGGGTCCACAAATAGTGGGGTCTGACAGTACAGTATTTCTGTCCCCACGTTTTCCAGTGTCATTAGGCATTTTTAATTACAAGCACTATGTGTGTTTTTGCTTCATGCACGTAATCCGGGTTATTATTTTTTTATTTTTGGGTGCAATTGAGACAGCTGCCAGTTGCCTATACACCGCTCAAATAAAGGCATGCGTCACAAGAATGTGTTGCGTGTTGGGAAGAAGATTGCCTGTGGGGCAGGACTCTGCGAGTTCGTTTAAATGCACAGACTTGGATTATGGGAAGAGGTTACCGCAAATTGACCAAAATGAGGGGAGGCCCCATAAGTTATGAAATGGTGATGCAGCAAAGTTTGCTGTGTAATGTCAATAAAAGTGTCCCTCTGCTAGCACGAATAATCGAATGACTTCTAGTCTATGATTGTTTATGTTTATCATTTCTTATAAAATGACTAATTCACACCATCCCACAAATCCCATAAATAAGCTTCATTATCCCAAATAAGATTGGTGAGGGTGGGCTGTGCAAGGTGGCCAGATGGCCGAGACTCCTGAGGCCTGAGGTACGCTTACTTGACCCAACTGTCTAACCTGGGTTTGAATCCCAACCCAGCTATAAAATGTCATCCTGGTGTTTCACATGCAAGGTGTGCCCATCCCTCACATTGAACGTTAAGCTGGGCATGCCATCTACTGATATTAGTTGGTGGACATTAAAGATCTCACATTGTCCTCCATGAAGGACACCATGGGATCCAGCTATAGAGATAGATCTAGCGATTTATCTATCGCCATCCCAAACAAATTACCAATTCCTGATCTAATTACTTGGACGTCGGGCTTGGCCAACCCGTTCATGAAAGACATGGGCCAAAAGGTTTTCCTCCAGGAAAACCCACATGAATGGAGGAATAATTGTGCCCATTAAAGAAAGAAGAGGAGGGGGGAGGCCAGTGAATTTTGGCCCCCCTAAGCCACCGCTGCCCCCCTCTGCGTCACAAACATGGGCGGGTCAGTTAACAAGGGTCAGAAGTGTTTGCCCAATGGGGCTAACTGGACATTTGAGCGGAAAGTACCTCAGAGGTCAAAGGTCAGTGGCCAAAATAAGTCCTGAACCGAAAAAGTGGACATTGGCTGTCGGAGGAAATGGTGTCTCTCTGTCAGACAGTGAGCGACGTGGATGACCCCGCGGGTGGACAGTGCTGTCAGATGTACGTACGTACATTGTGAACAACAGAACATACGGTCCTTTATAACAACTTGTACACATCAGTGATTGGCCCGCAATGATATATAAAAGCATCTCATGAAGTACGTTTGAATATCACTCTCCGACAAACTCTCTCTCTCATCTTCTCTCAAAACTCATTAAACAAAAACCCCGGTTAGAGAGCATCCTTAATTAGTGATCTGTTCACATGAAGAGAATAATGAAGCCTTCTCCGCACAGGACTGTACATTATTCATCACAACCAAGCGAAAACAAACCATCAAAGTGGTCTTGGCACAAGATCTCATGAATCGCAATGAAATGGCGGGTTTTTGTGAATTGAGCGCCTTCTCCGAGTCTCGTGGAACCAGAAATGAAAGTTTCACAAAACCCTGGGCATCGGCGCCCATTAATGTGGATATACTGTCTATATATATATATATATATATATATATATATATATATATATATATATATATATATATATATATATATATATATATATATATATATATATATGATTCATCGTGTTGTTGGGTGCGGGATCTATTCAATGGCGTTTGTTCTTGACACTGGCACGGAAAGAGTCCACTTATCGGTGATATCATGAGGTTCATAGAACTATCGTGAAAACAACACGAGGAAGGATCTCTGGAGAGCGCAATCACCGAGGTACAGCCGCTGCATCAAGGAGACCATTGATTCATCCCGTGCGATAATACCAAGCTATAAGTGAGGGTATCTAGCTTGAGGATAACATGGACTTTGTAATTCTATAAATTAAATACGTTTGGGTGGGGGGGGGGGCCTTGGGTGAAACTTCACCTGCGTCTCAAGGTATTCTTTACCTGTCATCGATGTGCCTGCACCTGAACATCATTGGGACATGCATGCAGCCATTTTAGGTTTTTCTTTTTTAAAATTATTTATAATTGAAGTTTGACCAAAACAAGACTGAAAGCCACTAGTTGAAAATGGCTACAAAGAAAAAGAGGAGAAAAAACTGGCAAAACTTTCACCAAGTTCTGAAACAAGGAAACCTCTTCACAGGACCACTGTGCAGGAGGGTCAACTCGGCCAGGTGGAAAAATAAAATTTCTTACCCCCATTGGGTGTTTTTTTTAAGAGACACCATCTCCGTACTGGATGGCCCTTGGCTCCCAAAGGGAGCTCATCCGCTCTGACTCAGATGTTATTTTTCGTCCTGGCAGGGTATCACAGTCACCCATGCCATGAGCAAAGCCAGTGAGGGGTGTCGGTTTAGTCGCTGACAACCCAACCAAGCAGCATTTGAATCTTTCATCGTTCGAAAGTGTCACTCGTACATTCTTTTAGTGGTCCAAGAGATGAAAATATCAAGGTGACAAACACGTTTCAAGAGGAACGGCTAACAATAATTACAAGCCGGCAACACAGGGAAGGCCATGGAAGAAGCAGAGATACACCACAGATGAGATGGAGATATGAAATTTACTGTCCAGAGTATCCATCCATCCATTGGGACCATACTCGGTGCAGAGCGTTGGTTCTGCCTAAGCAGTCTCCTTGCCTATTGAACACAATCCTGAATGGGTCGCCACTCCGACACAGGATACCAGCAAGCTGGCACTCATTTTGCCGACCTCGGAAGGATGACAGGCAGAGTCAACCCCACCTGCTATTAATTCAACAACCAAGGGGGATTTTAACTCAGGATCCTCGGATCCCAAGCCCACCACCCTCACCATTAAGCCAACACGAGGCATGTCCAGAGTATAATGGCCTCAAATTGCATTTCATGGAACACAATGGAATGAACGATGTCGAGGAAGGCCTTCATCCTGCAGTGGTTTAAATCGACTGGTCAAGTCCAATGAAGAGGGGACGAGAAGGTGGGAGATAGGAGAGTGGAGGGCCGTGTAAAATAAAGAGCCCACCAACCTGCCATTGGTGGGAAATGACGTTTGGGAATCCACCTCCTGTGTTGAGATTCCAAAGGTGCTGAAGGCCGAGTTTCTCTCAAGAGGAGCACCATCCCAGAGTCAGGGGCAATACACCTGAGAGCTCTGTACGAAATCCTTGAGCTCGATGAGGCTCATTAATGCCTGATTTATACGGATACTACCGAAAACGTGACTGGCCTTTGATGCTGGTGATATGATTCTCCCATTGAAGGTTTTGGCTGAGACCAAGGAATCCCAGGGATTGCACCTCTTCCAATGACTGCGCAGAGAAGCGAATTAGATAATTTGATTGCCGATCCTTGTGGAGAGGCTGCCATATGAGAGTATGTGACTTGCCGACGTTGAACGACTGTTCCAAATAGTTGACCACCAGCTTATCCTGTCCAGGTCTGCTGAGAGGGATTCAACAGTCATGAGCCTTTCACAAGGATGAAGCATTGTTCTTCACAGGTTGATGTCATCGGTAAAAAGGCAAAGTTGGTTTTAAAGGCATTCAAATAGATCATCGATATAGTTCAACAAGGCTGCCAGGAAGGCCTAGGCTCTCGACGCACACACACTCACCTCTAAGGTATCTCGACTAGATTTGCATCCCGACCGCGCTATAAACTGCCATACTGGTATCTCGCAGGCAGGGGCGATTCATCAATGTGTGTGCCGTCCCTCGGATGGACATTAAATGGGAATTCCATCTCCCAGTATTAATTGGTAGACGTTAAAGACCCCACGGCATCCTTCGTGAAGAGTGGACAATCTTTCACCGGCACCGTGGCCAAATTACAAACTCCTGCCTGAACTACTGCTGGGACAGCAATGGCAAACCACCCAGCATAACCCTTGCTCAGAAAGATGCTTCCATGGTATGAACGCTCTGCGAAGAGTATGGTACATGAGAAAGAGAGAGATAGTTCAACAATAGCGTACAATCTAAGACACTGCCTTGTTGAACCCCAGCCTGAAAGGACCCCATGAGTTGCCTCTTGCTCTTTCCACTCATAAAAAGAAAGGGGACAAAAAAATAATTAATAATCAGTCAATCATTTGAGCACAGGGTCGTGAAAACCAAATGAAGATAACTTACAAATCAAGGCTGGATGCCCAACAGTATCTAAAGCTTGAGAGATATCCAGAGACAGGGTCTCACTTCTTGCTTGTGGTTTATGGTATCCATGCACTGTTATGTCAGAAGGAATAACCTATCCAAGGTGGAATGGCCAGATTGAAGGCAAAACTATTTGTCAGGTATTGGCAGGTTCGAGAAGAAACAGGACCTGAGGTTTGAAGCAATAATAGACTCCATTACTATGAGTATGATAGGAAGAAGGCACACAGGTCTGCAGTTGAGTAGATTAGTTTTTGTACCTTTTTATGGATCGGAGCAATATTTGCAACTTTTGATAATGGAGGAAGTTGTGGATCCAAGAATGACCCAGGGAAGAGAGGAGACTGAGGAGGTTTGAGGATAAGAGTTTTTGAGAAAATAAGGTTTGAGGATTTAAAAAAAACAAAAAAAAAAACTC
>CM068958.1:1474707-1488294 GCA_035128595.1 Eptatretus atami | reverse complement strand
ACTGTTCAGAGGAGACTGCGTGAATCAGGCCTTCATGGTCGAATTGCTGTCAAGAAACCACTACTGAAGGAGACCAATAATAATAATAAGAGACTTTCTTTGGCCAAGAAACACGACCAATGGACATTAGACCGGTGGAAATCTGTCCTTTGGTCTGATGAGTCCAAATTTGAGATTTTAGGTTCCAACCACCGTGTCTTTGTGAGACGTGGAGAAGGTGAACGGATGATCTCTGCATGTGTGGTTCCCACCATGAAGCATGGAGAAGGAGGTGTGATGGTGTGCGAGTGCTTTGCTGGTGACACTGTCAGCGATTTATTTGGAATTCAAGGCACACTTAACCAGCATGGCGACCACAGCATTCTGCAGCGATATGCCATCTGATCTGGTTTGCGCTTAGTGGGACCATCATTTGTTTTTCAACAGGACAATGACCCAAAACACACCTCCAGACTGTGTGAGGGATATTTGACCAAGAAGGAGAGTGATGGAGTGGTGCATCAGATGACCTGGCCTCCACGATCACCCGACCGAAACCCAATTGAGATGGTTTGGGATGAGTAGGACCGCAGAGTGAAGGAAAGACAGCCAACAAGTGCTCAGCATATGGGGGAACTCCTTCAAGACTGTTGGAAAAGCATTCCAGGTGACGACCTCATGAAGCTGGTTGAGAGAATGCCAAGAGTGTGCAAAGCTGTCATCAGGGCAAAGGGTGGCTACTTTGAAGAATCTACAATTTAAAATATATTTTGATTTGTTTAACACCTTTTTTGGTTACAACATAATTCCAGAGGTGTTATTTCATAGTTTTGATCTCTTCACTATTATTCTACAATGTAGAAAATAGGAAAAAATAAAGAAAAACCCTTGAATGAGTGTGTCCAAACGTTTGACTGGTACTGTTTATATATACCCAAACACAATAGCGAGAAGGCAGAGGGTGTGCACCCTTGTCATAATAGTTGGTTTGCTTGGCCTTTAGCCCCTTGAGACCAGTAGTGTCCCCTGTAGTGTCGTGCCTTGGTGCCAGGTTTGCGTCCGGAGTTGGCAATAGGGTTCGGCAGCGACGGCCGAACAGGCGTTGCACGGGGCTGGTACCCACACCTTGAGTCGGAGTGTTGTGCCAGTCCATTAGAGCAAGTTATTTAGACTGATGTGTGTCCTCGCATTTCCGAAACAACTGTTTCATGATCTTGACTGCATTCTCACTTTTCCCATTACTTTGGGCAGAGTACGGGCTTGAGGTCTGGTATTCGAAGTCCCATGCCCGAGCAAACTGCTGAAATTCCACCGAATCAAACTGTCTGCCGTTGTCCGACACTACAGTGTCAGGGATGCTGTGCCTTGCAAACCACTCAAACAACAATTTAAACACTGCAGATGAAGCCATGCTCGGCAGCTTTCTGACTTCAATGTAGCTGGAGTAGTAGTCTCCAGCTACAAGCAGTTGGCGTCCTTGGAGTTCACGTCTGTCTATACCGACCTTGGATCATGGCCAGTCGCCCACAACATTCTGTATGATTGGCTCGCTGGCTTGGTTTCCTCCGCATTCCAGGATGTACTCCCTCATGTCAGTGCTCATTCGTGATCAGAACACATTCTCGCACATTCTCCGTAGACAGGATTCGAGGCCCACATGAGACTTGTGAGCACACTCCACGATTTATTTCCTCATTGATGCTGAGATGACCAGCTGTTCGCCTTTGAACAGTAGACCGTCATCCACCGTGAGTTCGCTCCTGAAGCTGTAGTATGGCTGGGCAATTTCAGGCACATCGTGCTTTTCCGGCCATCCATTTAGAGTTATTCACATCAGTTCAGGTAGTACTACGTCTACCTGAAGTAGTACGTCACGTCGTGGCCTTCACACGTTTGATGCGATCCGCCTGCATGGACAGAGTGTTAACAGGATTCACCCCCTGAAGGCTTCTCACAAACTGTGATACTTCTTCGTCCTGCAGGTGAGCTCAGCTGAGTGTGTCTGCAACATACATCTCAGCGCCCTTGTGGTTCACTACGTCCACATTGTACCATTGCAGCCGAAGCATCATTCGTTGCAGTTGTGAGCGGCTTCCTGAATATGCTTTGCAGTGGCACGTGATCACTCTTTACGGTTATCTTTCCATGCCATTACTCGGAGAAATGAAAGTGTTCACACCCGAACACAATAGCGAGAAGTTCCTTCTCAATCTACGCGTAGTGTGTCTCTGCATCTATGAAGAGAACACGTGAGGTATACGCTACAGGCTGGCCATTTTGTAATAGCACAGCTCCTAGGTCTGTCGGGTTGCAGACCATCCTCAGTAGTAGTGTGTCCAATGAAAGGCACTTCCGTAGCTCGCAGCCACACCTTTTCACTGTTGAGTGTCGGTGCCATTTATTTGCGCTGCTTCAGCAGGGCTTCCAGATTACTCTCATGATCTTGTATGGCATCCTCAATGTTAACTCCAAAAAATAATCAAAAGCTACCTCGCACACACACAAGCCTTCCACGACTTCATGCATGCAGCGTTGAAAATGTTCTGGTGCTGATGAGACAACAAATGGCATGCACTTCCATCAGTACCATCCAAACGGTGTATGGAACGTAGTCAAATGTGGGGACTCATCGTCGAGTGGTACATGCCAGAATTCCAACTTCACGTCTAGGACTGAAATTTTTTGCACCTCTCAGGCACATAGCAATGTCTTCAATTGTAGTCATCGGTTAGTGCTCCCATTGAATTGCTTTATTCAAGTCACGAGGGTCCAGACATATGCGTAGCTCTCCGTTCTTCTTGGGCTCGACCACCATGGAGCTGATCCACGGGGTAGGACGAGTGACTGGTGCAATAATAGCCTGTTGCACCAGGCCATCCAAAGCTTCCTTGACATTGCACACATCAGGCTTGTTCAATGCAGCGTTATCTAGCACTTGAATAAGTTTCATACCATTGCAGGCTTTACGTCCCAAGATAGGGTGAAAGTGACGACCGTCCACCAGCAGCAACCTCAATCCGCAGGTAAGCCTATTCCGCCACACACGCACAATGACAGTACCCTTCACAGGCCACTTGTGCGTGTCAATCGGCTCCACACGCAGCAGCTTCTTGTCACCAGTTGCGGCTTTGTAGATGTGCAGAGGCATCGCATTCACTGAAGCAACATTGTCGACCTGGAACCTCACATAGTTTCCACACTCGAGTGTCAGTGTAGCAGACTGTTCATCAGTCGGTTTGAGAGACAGCACATCGTTGATGCTAAAGACCTCGTTTCTGTCATCAGCAACAACACACACAGGCTTACTGTCCTTAGCCTTGCACTTCTTCTTGAAGTGGTTCATCTTCCCAGACAAGTTGTGCATTCTTTGCCCCATGCGGGGCACTTCTTGCACATTTCATGCCTGTGGCCACAAAACTTGTGTTCAGCTATGCCGCCATTCTATGGTTTAGTGAGTGCAGGTGAACTCTTTGCTTTCCCCAGACGCTCACTTGCCTTTGTACCGAAGTGCAGCGATTTGACCACCCTTCAGCCACGGTTGCTCCCAGAATGTCAAATGGCTCAGGGGGGAGCAGGGTGCTGTAGTTGTGGTCACAATGGCCACAAAAGTTCACTCAGTCTCTGTCTTTGAGGCTCCATTTAAACTTCTGCCACCATGTAACATGTCACGTTCCCTCTACCACCTCCGATCACGGTGTGTGCGTGTCAATTACCGAGTGCACTAATTCTGGGTGCACCGAGTGTTGAGAGTGTTGATACCGACCGGGGTGCATCGAGTACCAGGTGTCAGCCAAGCAACATGGATGCTCACTGCGACGACATGGGCCGAGGCCTTCCCGATGTGGCACGCAGTCTTGACACACAAACTGTCCGTGCACATCACCGCACAACCAGCCAGACTCTAAATGAACTAACAACAAATAAATACTCTTTGATGAGCTTTGAAAAACTTTCATTTGTATTCAAGAACAACACTGTAGTTACAACGAAAGAGACGAGGCTTCTCAGCATGAGCATCAGACTCCATTCCACTTAACCATGTGACCGAATCCGACCAATCAGCAGCTGATTACAGAGGGATATAGATATATCCATTATGATATAGATGGGGTAAGATGGGTCAGTCCATTATTACAGACAAGTTAACATTGGCCTCCACATGTCACACCCGCTATTCTCGGAATACGCTATTTGCAGACCCCGTGTATTCGTGGTTGATAAAATGCGACCTGCTTCTACATTCGTGGCCCCGTACTTCGCATATTCGTGGTTTTTTGTGGGCACATTCACCATTACTCATGTGATTTTTCATTTTCCCCGATGAATCACGAACCGCCGGGAACCTATCCCCCCTTTTCCCATTGAAACAATGCCCTGGCAGCATTTCCTAGGAACGTATCCCCTGCGAATAGCGGGGACCGACAGATTAGTAGTTCGCCCATCTTGCTGCAATTAAATAGGGAAACATAGCTTAAAAATTGTCTGCTTAAATGTGCACCATACAGAGGGTGATGGATTGTAATAAATAGTTAGGGATTAAGGTTAAGGCAATTGTACGTCCAACCTTTTGTATGTCCCTCCGAATGAGGGACCCGGTGAGGCCGAGAATAATGACAGCTCTGTTGAGATGGACTGCGCTGTCCAGAGAGTGAGGGGAGGAGCTTTTCGTCGCCTCCCGAGAGGCAGAGTTATGGGTGCTTCCGGAATGGTTGAGTTTTTGGGATCTCTCACGAGAGCCAGGAGGGTAAGAGTCATTCCAGAAGAGAGTTGAGTTGGACGTGAAGTGAGGGGAGAGAAGGTGAACCACAAACAAATAACGGTTGCTCCGTCTGTGCTGCCTGCTTGCTTCTCCTGTTCCTGCTCTTGCAGTGGCCCTGCTTCGCGTTCCTGCCTTGCCCTGTTCGTCATCCCCTCATCGCCTCCTCGTCTACCACCAGAGCCGAGGCCGCATCCGGTTCTTGTCCACTATATCCGACTGTGCTCAAATCTACTGTGTGGCTCCATAGGTTTTATTGTCATTGTATATAATTTGTTGATTAGTCGATACCATGTCCCCCCCCCCCTTTCTTCCTTTCCCCAAACTGCCATCGTGCTCCTCTGTCATGATGCCACTTTCCCCTGGTTCTTTTATTTCATTTGGTTCAGAAAATAAACCTGTTGGTTTAAAGAGAGTTAAGAGCCTCATGTGCTTCTTCCGATTCCCACACACGCAAAGCCGCCATTGTTCGAACACATTCCAAGGGAGTAAAAGCCAGTTCGGTCCATCCATCCAGTGTCTGTTTGAATCAGTGAAGACACGGCGATATATATATATATATATATATATATATATATTTATTTATTTCAAGAAGAAGGTGGCACTTCCAACTAAAAGTAAACTCAATATACTCTGCAAATTAGCAGAGTAGATCTAGTTTCAATACTTTTGGCTGGAAGCACCTCCTTCTTCTTTCAAAATGTATCATCCCAACCACCCCAATCTTACAGCATATATATATATTTTTTATATATATATATATATATATATATATATATATATATATGTTGGAACAAAGCTCATAAAAAAGCTCGATATGGTTCATGTCTTGGCCTCTTGTCCTCATTAGCCAAAAAAGGTCCAACAGACAATAGTAATCAACCATTTTGGTGTTAAAATTGATCCTCCGAACACAAGTCAATTCCCATATTACATGCTGGAATGCATTGTAACATTAACGGAAATAAAATTGGATAGCTTGCATTAAATAATGGAGATAGGAATAAGAAGAAAACAGACCAATAAATCGAGGTTGGGGGAGGGGGGGGGGGGTGAAAAGAACATTCGCAATTGAATTGACCAACCAGTTTATGTTATCAGTATATCAAAGTGGGTTAAAGCAATCATGTGGAAGTATTATTCGGAAATAGAAAAAAAAAAAGACAAATAAAACAACCTCAAACAAAATGAGCTATCAATTCTGATAAATCATTGCTATCCATGCTCTACACTTCACAGAAGAGGAATCTCGATGTAAATCAAATGTGCTCCATTTTCACTCGAGCCACAAAGTCTCTGCGCGAGAAACTTCCACGTCCGAATTTGACAAACAAACATCTGACTTTCATTCGTTACAAATACCAACAAATGCAGAATGACGCCGAGTGTAATCCTTACTAATTGCTGGAAGAGCTTCATCACCACTGATTGAAGAATCATTGACCTGTTCTTCATGTGTTAACAACGTCAAGAAAATAGCCTTTCAACTCCATGAAGCTCTTTTCATGCCTTTTGATATTACAAAGACTTTGCTCGAGGTAAATCCTTGTAAACTGTCGAATATGCCGTAAAAAAGAAAAAAAAGCAAAAAGAAGAAGCTGTGCATTCCATTCCTTATGGAGAGCACGCATATCCATCTCCGCCAGGAAAATAAATAAACAAACAACTTTACCCTCGGCAAGTTTCCTAAAACGGACAAAACGTATGAAGAGTTAAACCAAGAGCGATATCTCGACTTCAGGTGGCATCGTAATAGCACTCAATAAGTATCGGAACTTCAGCACACCCGAAACAGTTCTACCGTTTTACAGCAAGTCCACACTCAGCATTCACAGAAGGTCCAACATCCAGGAGTAGCACTTCAATGTAACGTCAAACTCGTGCTCTTTGTTGCAGTTTGTACATCACAAGCTGCATGAGGTGTTACACCAACCTGTAATTGGTGCTAACAAGAAAAAAGAAAATCCTTAATGTGATATAATTTGTTTGAGTTACCAACTATATCAGCTTTTCACTAAATATGGAGTGAACAAAAAGCTGAGATACCATAGGCAGACAGATAATTGTTATACAGTCAGACAACTACAGAAGCTGCAGCGAACACATCCATAACCAACGAGCAGAATTTCAGCGCCAATCACAAGGCACCCTGAGGGCATTAAAAGCCAAACAAGGAGAGCGAGTTGCTTCCATATGGAGGCCAGACGAGCAGAGGCAACAGATAAACCCCCTCTATGTGCATCATTAACGAGCCAGCTGAGTTTTTACCAATAACCCGATACAAACATGCTCGTTCTCCAGAGACATTGCAGTTTCCAGAAGATTTCAATCCAAAAAAAGTTGAACCCACAACCCCTGGTGGGCAAGGAAGGCCACCATCTTACCCATGTTGTAGAGATTTTCACTTTACTCTCCAAAACAAGAGGCAAATGTTTTTGCAGTTCAATTCTAAGGCCTTAACATGTCATCTGTGAAGTGACAGTGAGTAACTGCACCTCATACCAGTAGCTGATGAAAGAGGAACTTGGGCATTGGACGTACCCATCCTTTTATGCATCAGTTTTACACATCATTAACAGAGCTCAGTTTGGCTTTACTGTGGGAACACACTACAATGGAAAACAACAATTACATATCAAAAGTTTCTTGAATTTCTTCCTTAAAGTCTGCCATGACCTGCACAGCCAAACCAATCACCAGAACGGACACAATATCACGGGATTGTGACGAGGTGCTGGTAGTACAGTTCCTCGCAGGTACAAGACGTTGCATCAAAGAGCAGAGGGGACGTTAAACCACCTGTCTCATCTACTCGTGTTCAGTTGTGGATGTTAATGATCTCACGTCACCTGTAAAAAACAGTAACACGTTGTGTGCGATGACCAGATTTGAAATACCTCCCCTAGTTTGCAAGGAATGCAGTGTTGCTACTAAGCCAGAGATGAAACAACAAGCAGTCATGTAAGTGAATATATTAGGGTCGAGGTTAGGTTTATGGTGAGGGTTAAGGTTAGATTTAGGTTATGGAAGGGTTATGGCAAGGGTTATTGTGAAGGTAAGTTTCCCACACCACTTTCAAACCAAATATTGATGCCATGCTCCTTACCAAGCAACCTTGTTCCCATCCCCATGTAAAGTTTGGTAGAGAAGAACAAGATGCCCTGAAATCATTCCACTTTGGGCACTCAAATCGATCACAGTACTGTATGCGAGTAAAGAAGTATTTAGTTTCATTCAATGAGCAGAACATTGCATCACTTTACATGACATTAGGATGGATCCGGGGCAGGACACAGAGAAGTTTGGAAAATTTACAAGCCAGTGGTGGGACATTCCTGGGAAGTTTGTTGTGACTCATCAGCGAGGAGACAAGTTTTGTGCAGCCTGCGCTAAGCTTGGAATAAAATCACTATTTTGGGATCCAGCATGTGTTCAATGAAAAAAAAAAACAGGTTTGTTTTTTTTCCCAATGTTTAGCCCTGGCAATGATTACCATGTAACGCCATAGGACAGGTTTGAAAATGTCTACCTGGGTCGACCCTGACATCAAGACATGCTCTCCACGTCGACAGCAAGAAACTTTAAATAGCAAGTGCTGATATCAAAGTTAATAGTTGTGGTTTAGGTGAAATTAACAAAGGTAAAATACAAATGAAGTTAAGCGATGATTAAATGCCTCTTTTCAAGATAAAAGTTGAAAGCTAAGAGATGAAATAGGTGTGACTATAAGGTGAGTTGCAAGGTAGGTAAGTTGTGGATTAAGTGTGATTATTATCAGTATTATTGCAAGGTAAATAAGTTGTGAATCAAGTGTGTTTATCAAGATATGTAAGGTAGATAAGTAGTGTTTTCAGTGTGATTATGAGGTTAGTTGTAAGATAGATAAGTTGTGTATTAAGTGTGATTATCAGGTTAGTTGTAAGGTAGATAAGTTGTGTATTAAGTGTGATTAATAGCATATTCCATAAGGTATATAATTTGTGTATTAAGTGTAATTATCAGTATATGATATGAGAGATAAGTTGTGAATTAAGTGTGATTATCAGCGTATTATATAAGATAGATATGTTGTGTGTTAAGTGTGATTATGTGTATTATATTTGGTAGATAAGTTGTGTAATAAGTGTGATTATCGTTATATTATATAAGATAGATATGTTGTGTATAAAGTGTGATTATCAGTATATTTTATGAGGGAGATAAGTTGTGAATTAAGTGTGATTATCAGTATATTATATGAGGTAGATAAGTTATGTATTAAGTGTGCTTGTCAGTATATTATATAAGATAGATAAGTGATGTATGGAGTGTGATTATCAGGATATTATACAAGTCAGATAAGTTGTGAATTGTATGATTATCAGGATATTATAAGGTATGTAAGATGTGAATTGTATGATTATCAGGATATTCTAAGGTATGTAAGTTGTGAATTGTGTGATTATCAGGATATTCTAAGGTTTGTAAGTTGTGAATTGTCTGATTATCAGGATATTCTAAGGTATGTAAGTTGTGAATTGTGTGATTATCAGGATATTCTAAGGTTTGTAAGTTGTGAATTGTCTGATTATCAGGATATTATAAGGTATGTAAGTTGTGAATTGTATGATTATCAGGATATTGTAAGGTATGCAAGTTGTGAATTGTATGATTATCAGGATATTGTAAGGTATGTAAATTGTGTGATTATCAGGATATTGTGAGGTCGATAAGTTGAGTGGGATTCTTTAGGTCGATGCTGGGTAAAGTTAACTATGATTGAAGTGTTGTTTTTCAGGTTCAAAATAAGGTAGTTAAACCATCGTATAAGTATTGCTTTTTTGTTAAAGTTGTGGTTCACTCGAGGCTTTCACCTTTTTTTTGTCTGATGAAAGTGTTTAATTTTTATTGAAATGTTGTTTTGGGCTCTTGGTCAGGTAGTAAATATCGCCTAATTGTTTTTGTACGGGGTTAATAACAAGGCGTAAAGCCGTGTTTTAATTGCCACCTCTCAGGGTATTGCTATGGTGGATAGTTGAGCTGCGGTTTAATTGTTATTCAGGTTAATGGTAAGGAAGTGAAATGATAAAATAAGCGGTATCTCTCAGGTTAATGAAAAGGAAGTAAGCGATGATTTGAGTGTGGGTTTTCAACCCGATAGTGTTACAAAGTGAGGTATAACAGCCGCGACGTTTGCGAGACGTGCAAGCATCTCTCCCAGCGCCGTACGCTCTCCATCACTGTGTACAAGGACAATGTTATAAATATCATCCGCCGGTAATTACAACACGCGTGCGTGTTTGTACAATATAACGGCATTTTAGCACAAATTCACGGCTGCCGCTTCACAAAGTCGACGCATTAATTTGTCCGCCGAATTGAACGCCGTGGCCGAGAATAATAAAATAAAACAGAAACTTTTTTTTGGATGGAGAAATTGAACTGTTTACCATATTAATGGCTTAGTAAGCTTTAATGTCATATATGCTCGACACGACGAGACGCCGTACACAGAGCTCTAACTAATAGCGCGCTAACTGCCTGACCTTTCGGCGGAGATTCTTGAAAAATTAATTAAAACCACCGAGGAAGCGGCTCCGCTTCTTTAGGGAAATTTAATTAAAATATTAATAAAGTCCATAAATACAGAGTCAGGAATTACACAGTGTCAGGCACGGGATAATATGCTCTGCTGATATATTTTGTGTAAAAATAATTTGAGTGGAAACGGGCCTGCTGCACACGTCCAAAAGCTAGGCGCGCAGTCCGAATCCGGACCGAGGTTCGAACTTGGCATCGACTCCAGAACCTAGGAGGAACGAACGAGGTGAAAGGTGAGGATGAGCACATCAGACAATGCATCGTGCATACGCAATGAAGGGTGCAATCCAAGAGCATGGGATTGTCCAGAAAAGTGATGGGACAATTTATTTATTTATTTCCCCCACATCTCTGGTGCGCACACCCAGACTGAGTCCCTGCTGTGTTTTTGAACTTTATTATTTTTTTCAGTTTGTTTCCCACACTCTAATCCGACTCGGTCTGACTTTCACTTTCTGGATTCGCTCTTAATCGATATTCATCTGGATTTGAAACTTTTAAGCAGATAAAACGTGATTTTAACTCAGCGGACACAGCAATCCGCTCCCTCTCGATTGAATCATTGGAGTGGAATGTCAGACCGAATACCATGAGCTGGACCATGTTGTCAGGTCTATCCTGCACAAAGTTCTGAGAATCTTTCGTGAACTTTCTTCGCTTTAATTTGTTGACCAGGCTTCAGATTTTTCCCACAATCCGTACACATGGAGCGAACAGTCATATCTTGGGCTCATAGCTTTCCTCTCTTTTTTTTTTGTTGTTGTTACCAACGGATCTCTTTTCTTTTATTCATTTCACGCAGAAATAATTAATGTTTCGTGCCGTGCGGTTGGGTTTTCACCACACTTCCGAGATTTTCCCCCATCGGGGGTTTGGGAGGGGAAGGGCATGGAGGGACTAATCAAAGCCATTGATTGTGGCCTGAGGGTTTCTTACATTATACACGTGTGGTGGGCCGGCCCGGATGGAAACGCCACTGGATGAACCACACACTCTACTCGTGCAGGGGGTGAACCCGGTCTGGCCGGCCAATAATGTTAAAGGGGACCATCTCCACCTTCGAGACGGTTCGACTCAACAGTCCTTTCCTTCGGACGAGGCCAACACCTCACCATGATCACTCGCATTGTCACAATCACTCCAGAACAAGCTTAAAACTCGATTGTGCCGAAGCACGTCAAGTACCGAACACTGCAACCACGACATCAGCCAGAACCCTATTCTAACGAGCAATCTATTTATTACGTACGCACACACGGCGGAAACCTGCATGTGCAATGTGCCAAGATCCCTCTAACTGGCGAACCGTTGTGAAGCGTACGGTATAAATGGATAGACCAAGTCATTTGAACACCTCAACAAACTGCAGAAGTTAAACACAAACACCCTGAAAAACGGCTCAACCCAACACACGTCCATGACATCGCCCTTTAACCGCAGTACGCAACATGACAACGTGGAATGGACTTTTTGCATTGGACCAACCAGGTGGAGGATGTGGTGTTGTGACTGCAGGCAACGGTTAATAGGTTGGCTTGGCGTCCACAATGCTCAACAACCGCCGACGTGAAGGAGAACCCAGGACCATCAGCAGCACCAGGAGCCCTCGTAGCTGGCGTGCGGGCCCGGCCCGGTCCACAGCTGCGGCCCGATTGTCCACGCACGAGACGCTTGGTGTGCCCGCGTCACAGAGACCGTGACAGTTTGGAGGTCACAGAGGCATTGCTGATTGTTGATGTGCTCATCGTCGTCTAATGGCCGTCACACATCGGGAAATTGGAAAACAGAACGCGACGTCGAGTTATTTTGTTCGCTCTTCAAATTTCCATCTTTCATCATTATGATATAAATGTATTCTTATTCGGGGCGTGGGTGGAGAATGCGAGCGGATTGCTCACTTATCAAAAAAAGATTTAATTTCAATACTTTATGGGAGTTTTATCCCATTCAGTCATCTGTAAGAGATTGGCCGAAAGGAATCAGGGAAACAGGAGAGGGATGTGGATTCATGGAGGGAGCAGGGCGAGAGGTTACCTGTACAAGGTGGAAGAGAAACAGAAGCTGGAGGAGATGTGGACTTGGAAGGGAGGTCATGAAGTGACCTTGGAGATTTTAGAGGAAACAACGGATGCTGATTGGCTGTCCAGTTAGTAGATCGGAGAGTGTACGCTCGCCAACAGGTGAGTGTACACCTTGAAGAGAGAGTTGATGACACAGAAACTTCGATGAACACAATGAACTGTTCGGCTCACTCCACGGAAGGGAAGATTAATGTTTTTATATTACGTACGCTGGAAGATGAGGTGACCGTAGTTGTAAACTGATACAAACAGTAAAATCATAATAATAATATTACTAATGATAAATCGCCAATTTTACCGGAATGAAGGAAAACTTTTGAACAACTGCATTATGGAACATCCAATGGTAAAAGGTTTTGTTTTATAAAAGAAACAAACTTTCACGGCGGGAAACAATACAAGTTATTTGATCGTTCCGATTGGCTAGAAAATATGATCGCTCGAAGAAGGATTCACTGGACCGTTTCTTTCATCAGATGGATATCCGAAGTGCAGGTAAATAAACATTGATGACGCGTTGCGCCGGGAAGTGGTGCATTCCACATTACCCCTTCACAGGTGCAACGTGTGTGACGTCACAAGTCGATGTACCTGTTCCATGTGTGACGTCACAAGTCGATGTACCTGTTCCGTGGTGTGATGTCACAAGTCGAATGTACCTGTTCCGTGCGATGACGTTGAAGAGGCAAGACCGAGGCGCGGAAGGCGCGTGGGTGGGTGGGTGGGTGGTGTGCGCACCGACACGCCGTTCTAATTAAATTGCCATCTCATTAGCCAATGCCACGCACCGTCTAGGTCACTCGAGTCTCTCCCAGCGTCCCCGGCCAGTAATTACGGCCGAACCTCTGGAATCTTGAGCGGCCCCGCGGCTGTGACCATTTCATTATCCGTCTCATCGACGCCCTGTTTACAAACATCTCCCGTTTGGCCCTTGGCGGCTCCAGATCGGCCGGAAAAGTGTACTACCGCCCGACAACACCGGGTACACAGCGATCTCCACCGAGAGGGACGTGTCACTTGCATGTACACCGGGTACACAGCGATCTCCACCGAGAGGGACGTGTCGCTCACATGGACACAGGGTACACAGCGATCTCCACCGAGAGGGACGTGTCACTCACATGTACACCAGAAACACAGCGATCTCCACCGAGAGGGAGGTGTCACTCACATGTACACCCGGTACACAGC
>CM068958.1:1453801-1466058 GCA_035128595.1 Eptatretus atami | reverse complement strand
CCTTCTCCTGCCCCTCCTGTCTTACGCCCCCCTTGCCGTGTGTTTGTGTTAGCTCTCATACGAGCCTTGACAATGTACCAGTATACAAAAAAAGCATGATATTTCCCTCGCCAAAGAGGGTATTGCATTTGGGTCCGTCTCCTTGTTTGTTGTTGTTGTTGTCTGTCTGTCTGTCTGTTTGTCCACACAGAGCTTTCGTGTTTTTCTCCGCAACCGCTTTCGGATCGAGACCAAATTTTCACCATTGTGTGTGACTGCTCATGCAGAATGTTTAATGAAATTATGTCGTCGTAGATCACGTTGTATGGAAGCCATGTTGGAAAAACTTTGGACCTCTGTATCTCTAAAACCGCATCAAACAAAAAATTGAAATATGGCACATAGCAAGTACTCCTTATGGGGAATGAGTGCAATTTTTAATGACGTCATAGGTGCCTCGTTATGACCTCATAATTGCATATGTGAATGCTACATCCGATCAGTATGAAAATTTTATGAGGTCATCTCGGAACAAAATGGGTGCACAAAAAACATTCATGACGTCATTCGTCACGTGATTTTTCAGCCATATTGTGTTGTTTTTTTTTACTTTCAAAAATCTTCACTGAAATGGCTGAACAGATGAGGCGAAACTTTACACATATGATGCCTATCCATGAGGAACAAAAGGTTCACACATATGACATCTTCGGTCACATGTTTGGCAGCCATATTGGATTTACCCTAAAGCATATAAAAAATCTTCTTCTCCAGAATAGGTGGACAGATGAGGGCAAACTTCACACAAATGTTCTCCAAGGCAGAGGTGTACAAGGTTGTTGAGGAATGATTGTCACATGGTTTGGCAGCCATATTGGATTTAATAAATGTTTTCTGGAACTGCTTAAAGAGCAGGTTTTGGGTCGCTGACGACTTCGCGTGGATTCGAAGGTTGTTAAGCACATTAATCATTAATCGTTGGGCAATTATTTCTTACATTTGAAACTCAAAATATGCTAAAATTAACTTTTAAGTCAAAACTTTTGTCGGTGATCGAAAAACAGTCCGGAAGTTACCGAAGATGCATGACGTCACGTTCTCCGAAAAACTTCGTGAACATTCGGAAACAGCGTGTGAACAATGGCGAGATGCGAATCGCGAGAGTGATTCAGCGGCGATGAAATTGAGTTTTCATTCCGATATGGCGAGGACGGTCGGAGAATGATGGAATTTATACTCTGGAGTTTCTTCCCTGAGCCATATAAATTTGAGCCACTTGCAATGCAAGAAAACGGCCTATTTCGTGTACAAGTGGCAGGACTGACTGCCAGCTAGGGAGGACGGAACCTCCCGTGGGGCAGAAGGGCGAAGCTCGCTTGATCTGATTTTCATACGATACAGACCGTGAAAGCGTGGCCTCGCGATCCTTTGACTTTTGGGTTTTAAGCAAGAGGTGTCAGAAAGTTACCACAGGGATAACTGCTTGTGCGGCCAAGCGTCAATAGCGACGTCGCTTTTTGATCCTCGATGTCGGCTCTTCCTGTCATTGTGAAGCAGAATTCGCCAAGCGTTGGATTGTTCTACCACGAACAGGGAACGTGAGCTCGCAAGACAAGGTAAGTTGGTGCAATTTGAGCTTTTATTCGTCGAGTTATGAATGTTTCAAGTTGAGGGCGCCTGGCGCGTATGCCGCGGGGCCTTGGCTAGATCTAGGGCCGGCGCTTTTTCCACAAAGATGAGGTTTAAAAATCATTTTCATCCATAAAGGTTATCATCCATGCCTGACTTGTTAAGCTGTCGGATTATGTAAAGATTGTCGTGGATGGCTGATATTACCGTTTATGACTTTGACAAAATAATTTTAAATAATGCCGTGAATTCCTGTGTGTGAATTGAGATTTTGCTTCGATCGACGTTGCGGGTTCGTTTTAAAGTCAATTCAAATTCTTGTTTCGGTTTTTGCAGTCGCTCGGGATGCTTACACTCGGTAGTTGTGAAGTTTGAAAATTCCGATATTTTATAAGGTTTATTTCGATGGCGCGCAGGGCCTAGGACGCCTTGACTAGATGTTAGGCCGCACGCCGCTTTTCCTCAAAGATATTGTTTAAAAGGCGGAAAATTCTCCCGTTTTGTTTGGGGGAAAATTCGCCCGTTTTGTTTGGGGGAAATTCGCCCGTTTTTGGGGAAAATCGCCCGTTTTGTTTGGGGGAAAATTCGCCCGTTTTGTTGGGGGAAAATTCGCCCGTTGTTTGGGGGAATTCGCCAGTTTGTTTGGGGGAAATTCTCCGTTTGTTTGGGGAATCTCCCGTTTTGTTTGGGGAAAATCTCCGTTTTGTTTGGGGGAAAATTCTCCGTTTTGTTTGGGGGAAAATTCGCCCGTTTTGTTTGGGAAAATTCGCCCGTTTTGTTGGGGAAAATTCGCCAGTTTGTTTGGGGAAAATTCGCCCGTTTTGTTTGGGGGAAAATTCGCCAGTTTTGTTTGGGGGAAAATTCTCCGTTTTGTTTGGGAAAATTCGCCGTTTTTTGGGAAAATTCTCCCGTTTTGTTTAGGGAAATTCTCCCGTTTTGTTGGGGAAAATTCTCCCGTTTGTTTGGGGAAAATTCTCCCGTTTGTTTGTAACAAATCTTATCCACTGCCGGCGAATGTTTGATTCCTTCCGGAATCGGTGGGAGCGATTCCCCGTGTTCCAGCCATTTTCGCAAACATGACGACGCACGTACGAGGCATGATGTACAAATATCCAAATAACTTTGTTCACAATATTCAAAATAAAAAAGGATAATATAGACAGTTGCAAGCTCAAAAAAAAGCGAAAGAACGCCCCGCTGAACGGGACACTTCTTCATTGAAAGAGTGAGCTTCCGCTTTGTTTTGGAGAACGTGACGTCACCATCCGTATATGGGCACGCGGCTGTTGAAATAACAACTTCGGAGTTAAATTTCATTAATTTCCAATAGTTAGGAACCACAATAGTTTGCATCGAACTATATAATCATATTGATAAATTTTCAGAACATTTTGGTGACCTGCAACCTGCTCTTTAATCAATTGACATGAAACTTCAAAATTTGGATCCAGCAGTGATGGGGAAGATATGTTATAAATTTCAACTTGATCAGAGGCATGGTCTGGCAGCCAGAGTTATTTAAATTTTTTGATGGGGGGGGGGGGATTTATTTATTTATTTATGTTTTTTGAATCAGGCTCACTTGGCTGTGCCTGGATGTGTTTGAGGGTCGAGGAGCAGCAGTTGAAAACCCCCCCCCATCAAAAAATTTAAATAACTCTGGCTGCCAGACCATGCCTCTGATCAAGTTGAAATTTATAACATATCTTCCCCATCACTGCTGGATCCAAATTTTGAAGTTTCATGTCAATTGATTAAAGAGCAGGTTGCAGGTCACCAAACATGTTCTGAAAATTTATCAATATGATTATATGTGCATTAAATAGTTCGATGCAAACTATTGTGGTTGCCTAACTATTGGGAAGATTAATGAAATTTAACTCCGAAGTTGTTATTTCAACAGCCGCGTGCCCATATACGGATGGTGACGTCACGTTCTCCAAAACAAAGCGGAAGCTCACTCTTTCAATGAAGAAGTGTCCCGTTCAGCGGGGCCGTTCTTTCGCTTTTTTTTGAGGCTTGCAACTGTCTATATTATCTTTTTATTTGAATTATTGTAGAACAAAGTTATTTGGATATTTGTACATCATGCCTCGTACGTGCGTCGTCATGTTTTGCGAAAATGGCTGGAAAACGGGGAATCGCTCCCACCGATTCCGAAGGAATCAAACATTGCGCCGGCAGTGGATAAGATTTGTTACAAACAAACGGGAGAATTTTCCCCAAACAAAACGGGAGAATTTTCCCCAACAAAAAGGGAGAATTTTCCCCAAACAAAACGGGCAGAATTTTCCCAAACAAAACGGCGAATTTTCCCCAAACAAAACGGAGAATTTTCCCCAAACAAAACGGCGAATTTTCCCCCAAACAAACGGGCGAATTTTCCCAAACAAACTGGCGAATTTTCCCCCAAACAAAACGGGCGAATTTTCCCCCAAACAAAACGGGCGAATTTTCCCCCAAACAAACGGGAGAATTTCCCCAAACAACGGAGAATTTTCCCCAACAAAACGGGAGAATTTTCCCAAACAAAACGGAGAAATTTCCCCAAACAAACTGGCGAATTTTCCCCAAACAAACGGGCGAATTTTCCCCAAACAAAACGGGCGAATTTTCCCCAAAACAAAACGGGCGAATTTTTCCCCAAACAAAACGGGCGAATTTTCCCCCAACAAACGGGCGAATTTTCCCCAAACAAAACGGAGAATTTTCCGCCTTTTAAACAATATCTTTGAGGAACAGCGCTGCGGCCTAACATCTAGTCAAGGCGTCCTAGGCCCTGCGCGCCCATCGAACATAAACCTTATAAAATATCGGAATTTTACAAACTTCACAACTACCGAGTGTGAAGCATCCCGAGCGACTGCAAAAACCGAAAACAGAATTTGAATTGACTTTAAAACGAACCCGCAACGTCGATCGAAGCAAAATCTCAATTCACCAAGGAATTCAGGCATTATTTAAATTTTTTGTCAAAGTCATAAACCGTAATATTCAGCCATCCACGAACAATCTTTACATAATCGACAGCTTAACAAGTCAGGCATGCGATGATAACCTTTATTGGGATGAAAATGATTTTTAAACCTCATCTTTGTGGAAAAAGCGCCGGGCTAGATCTAGCCAAGGCGCCCGCGCCCATACGCGCCAGGCGCCCTCAACTTGAAACATTCATAACTCGACGAATAAAAGCTCAAATTGCACCAAACTTACCTTGTTCTTGCGAGCTCACGTTCCCTGTTGTGGTGAACAATCCAACGCTTGGCGAATTCTGCTTCACAGACAGGAAGAGCCGACATCGAAGGATCAAAAGCGACGTCGCTATTGACGCTTGGCCGCCACAAGCCAGTTATCCTGTGGTAACTTTTCTGACACCTCTTGCTTAAAACCCAAAAGTCAAAAGGATCGCGAGGCCACGCTTTCACGTCTGTATTCGTATGAAAATCAAGATCAAGCGAGCTTCCGCCCTTCTGCCCACGGGAGGTTCCGTCCTCCCTGAGCTGGCAGTCAGTCCTGCCACTTGTACACGAAATAGGCCGTTTTCTTGCATTGCAAGTGGCTCAAATTTATATGGCTCAGGGCCAGAAACTCCAGAGTATAAATTCCCATCATCCTCCGACTCGTCTCGCAATATCGGAATGAAAACACTCAATTTCATCGCCGCTGAAATCACTCTCCGATTCGCATCTCGCCATTGTTCACACGCTGTTTCCGAATGTTCACGAAGTTTTCGGAGAACGTGACGTCATCGCATCTTCGGTAACTTCCGGACTGTTTTTCGATCACTCGACCAACAAGAGTTTTTGGACTTAAAAGTTAATTTTAGCATATTTTGAGTTTCAAATGTAAGAAAATAATTGCCCAACGATTAATGATTAATGTGCTTACAACCTTCGAATCACGCGAAGTCGTCAGCGACCCAAAACCTGCTCTTTAAGCAGTTCCAGAGAAAACATTTATTAAATCCAATATGGCTGCCAAACCATGTGACAATCATTCCTCAACAACCTTGTACACCTCTGCCTTGGAGAACATTTGTGTGAAGTTTGCCCTCAATCTGTCCACCTATTCTGGAGAAGAAGATTTTTTATATGCTTTAGGGTAAATCCAATATGGCTGCCAAACCATGTGACCGAAGATGTCATATGTGTGAACCTTTTGTTCCTCATGGATAGGCAGTCATATGTGTAAAGTTTCGCCTCAATCTGTTCAGCCATTTCAGTGAAGATTTTTGAAAGTAAAAAAAAACAACAACAATATGGCTGAAAAATCACGTGACGAATGACGTCATGAAATGTTTTTTGTGCACCATTTTGTTCCGAGATGACCCTCATAAATTTTCATACTGATCGGATGTAGCATTCTACATATGCAATTATGAGGTCATAACGAAGGCACCTATGACGTCATTAAAAAATTGCACTCATTCCCCATAAGGAGTACTTGCTATGTGCCATATTTCAATTTTTTGTTTGATGCGGTTTTAGAGATACAGAGGTCCAAAGTTTTTCCAACATGGCTTCCATACAACGTGATCTACGACGACATAATTATCATTAAACATTCTGCATGAGCAGTCACACCAATGGTGAAAATTTGGTCTCGATCCGAAAAGCGGTTGCGGAGAAAAACACGAAAGCTCTGTGTGGACAAACAGACAGACAGACAGACAGACAGACAGACAGACAAACAAACAAGGAGACGGACCCAAATGCAATACCCTCTCCTTTGGCGAGGGTAAATATCATGCTTTTTTTTGTATATGGTACATTGTCAAGGCTCGTATGAGAGCTAACACACAACACACGGCAAGGGGGGCGTAAGACAGGAGGGGCAGGAGAAGGAAGGACAAAAACAGTGGGGAACAGAGACATTAGGAGATCTATGGAAGGGAGAGGGATGGGGCGGAGAACACGGGGCGTACAAGATGGACATTACAGGGACTTTCAGGAAGGAAACCGGGGAATTTG
Source organism: Eptatretus atami (assembly GCA_035128595.1). Taxonomy (NCBI): domain Eukaryota; kingdom Metazoa; phylum Chordata; class Myxini; order Myxiniformes; family Myxinidae; genus Eptatretus; species Eptatretus atami. The sequence continues at coordinate 1,459,480 of CM068958.1, read as the reverse complement.
AATGAGGTGGGTTTGGGGTGGATTAACGGGGGTAGAAAAGATCGAGGATTTGGATGGGGGACTGTAAGTGGTGGTGGTGAACAGCTGTTTTGAAGTTCTGGAGGGAACAATGGGATAAAACAGAGTGTGGGAGTTTATTCTAAAGGCGAGAAAAAAGAGGAATGAAAGAGTGAAGATGAGCAGTGATTCGTGATTTTGGTAGTTTTTCCAGAAGGGGGTTGTTGGCGGACCTTGAGCACCCTGCAGAAATATGGTGGGGACAAATCGCAGACAGAGCAAAGGGGGGGGGGGCAGACCAGAGAGGAGACGGTAGAAGACAGAAAGACCACCGACCTGCCTGCGGTGAGAGTGAGGCCCAAAGAGTCGGCCTCATCACGGGAGATCCCAATGATCCTAAATGCCTTGGTTTCCACAGCGTGAAGCCGAGAAAGGTGGGAGGCAGGAGCACCAGCCTAGAGGGGAGAGCAGTACTCCATCAGGCTGTGGACGAAAGCTTTGTAAGTGGTCAGGAGCTCAGGTGGGCCGAGGAAGGACTTTGCACGAAGGAGGATGCCCAGTCGGCGACTGGCTTTGGAGGCGAGGTTGGGAATGTGGCTTTCCCAGGAAAGATCATGACCCCATCTCTCAATGGTGAAGAATCACTTGAGAAATTAAATAATTCTCGTGTCAAGATCCGGATTCGGATCTTCACCAAAATCGAATCAATTCGTTCATACCACTCCCCCAACCTGCCCACAAAATTTCATCCCAATCCGTCCACAACTTTTTGAGATATCCTGCACACAGGGACAGACAGACAGAAAGGGGTGAAAACATATCCTCCATCACCTTCGGTGGAGTGGGTAATAAATTGAATTAAGGATGGATACAAAGGGAGGACCAGCCAAAGTGACGTCATACATTGCTCTCGCGTCATATTAATTCAAGTGTACTCTACATCGACACACCTGTGTACATGAACACTCACTCGCTTGCGCCTATTGTACCCGGTGTCTGAACCTACGGATCCTGCCTATGGCAGCCAGACAGCCACCAGGTATTTGATCGGGATTTATGGTTGTTGTGCATTGCGAGTGTTTTCCAGGATGACATGACTCCTGGTAATCTCATCATGCTCACGTCATCGTCCATTTGCATTGTTGAGTCCACACCGAGCTGAACAATGTTCTGGGAATGTTCAAGGTATTTCTTGAACCTTTCACGACATTGGGAGTAAGGGGGTTGGGGGAGAGGGACATTGCAAGTGCAAATCACAGAGACAAGATGTAGACGTGCATTCATTCATTCATTCTTTTAGTGTTACTTCTACTTTTCATCCTAATTCTTCAAGATCTATAAACATGTAAACCCCCACCCTCCCCACGTCCAAAACTCACACAGTGGGAGGTCCATAGATAAGCATGACAGGAACCTCCTCCATCTCACTTCCCATTTATTTATCTTTCTTTCCCTCTTCCTTGTGCTCTGCAGTCACTTGCGAACACAATCAATTTGTTTGGGGCAGTTGTCACAAGATGATCGAGTAAAACTGAAAACGAGACGGGACATCATTGTTTCCGTGGAGACCACCGTGTTGTTAAGTGGTGCCGAGCGCTCTGTTGTGTTGCTATGCTTGTTTGTTTGAGTGTTTTGAATCAAGTAAGGCAATTACTAAAGGAACACACCCCTGGTGTTGCTGTAGCACAGGCATGATGGGCCGAATGTTCGATTTCCTTGTTTAAATAGATCTAAATCTCAACGTTACTAACATCCTGGATTAATCCCTCGCGGTGTTTATCATTTATCAAGTTGGTCCGAATGGATAAACACCAGAAACCTTTCCATGGGGGATTCGGATCAGCTCTCGGTTTGGGCTGATGATGCCTGTGACCCGAATGTGGACCGTGGATTAGCTCTCGGTCCGGACTGATGATGCCGATGGTCGGGATATGGACCGCGGTCCGCCATTTGAGAACCTTTCACATTCTAATTACACACTGATCTCCGATGAACAATGGCTCCTTCAGAAGAGAAGTTGAAACAACACAGCACTGCAGTAGAAATGTCCATATCTGTATCCGTACTCACACACTGATGAATTACCCTGCCTGTGAAGCACCGGAATGACAGTACAGTATATCATGTCTATCTATCCTTGCCGAGTATAGTGTGGCATGTCTGTTATGTCCAATGTTCATGTAATTAGCACTGTGGCTCGTGCATTTTATCAAACTTTCCCTGAATCCAAGATGACAATTCGATGATTTTTTTTTTTTAGTTCATTATTCTGTTAATGCAACATGTCCACAAAGTAAGTTTAGAGGTGGGGAGAGAAAAAAAGGGAAAAGTAAATGAAGTTGGGCAGAGAAATGCAAAAAGTAAATAAAAAGGTGAAGACATGAAAGTCAAAAGTGATGGAAATAGAGAGAGAAAACTAGTAGGGCACTCGGTAGAGCGCATACCACCTCCGCCCTGGAATGCCTGATCCATGAGAACATATCCGGCCCAATAATTTTTGAGATATCGTGCTATACATCGTTTTTGAGCCCGATCTCTCGATGGTGAAGAATCACTTTAAAAATTATAGTAGTCGGGTCCGGATCCGGATCTTCACCAAAATCGAATCAGTTCGTCCTCGTCACACACCGAAACTGTCCACCAAATTTTATCCGGATCCGTCCAAAACTTTTTGAGATATCCTGTACAAAAAACAGACAGACAGACAGACAGACAGACAGACAGAAAGGGATGAAAACATGACCCCCTTCACCTTCGGTGGCGGAGGTAAAGTTCGACAGCGAACATGAGGAACGAGTGAAGAGAACAAATAATTATAAGAAGAACAAGGACAAAAGACCAAAAAAAAATCAGTCAGCCATCTTGGATCTTATTTTGGAAGAAAAAAAAACATGACGAGCATATGTAAGCCGCCATTAGTTATGTGTGTGCCAAGTTTGAACAAGATCGGCAAAGGAAAGGTTGAGGACGTGTTCGACTCCCGGTTTGTTTGTTTTTATTTCCCGGACTCGTCATGTCGCGACTCTCTCCATTGCAGGGACTCCAATCGATGTTATCCTCCCCAGTGAAAATGGAGGGGGAGGAGGGATATGTCCCCTCTCTCCCCCCACCCATGTGGCCCACGGGTTCACAATGGTCCCACATTTGTTCTGTTTGTGCGGTAATTGAGCGAAAACTCCGAACCACATGAACGCGCTCCACATCCCGCCGGAATTTGCACTCCATCTCAGGGCTGGTGTCGATTAAAACGTTCCCAAAACCTGCGCCATTTAACGCCGATTCGTTTGGGTGGCGGGTCCGTGATCCAAGGGGTGGGTCCGTGGTTTGAGGGGCGGGTCCGTGGTCCGAGGGGCGGGTACATGGTCCGAGATCCGAGTCCATGGTCTGAGTGCGTGGTCCGAGGGGCAGGCCCATGGTCCGAGGGGTGGGGCCGAGGTCCAAGTCCATCATCTGAGACCTTCGTCCATGGTTCGAGGTCCGTATCATACCTTCGTGAAGATCTCATTTCCTTTTTCACTAGCTCTCTCTCTTTCCAGTTACAACCAAAAACACCCACTCACGCACTCAGAGGCTGTAATTCACCACCACTCATTCCCATGAATCAATCTCATTCACCCTTCTTCAAACAAAGTGCGAGTTTCCGAAGCAGAACCGCAAAGCCACCAACACCTGACGGTCAGAATATTTTCCGTCCGCCATTTTTTCCCCACAGTAAAAGGAAGTTGTTCCATCTTATTCCAGCATTTGAAGAAGAAAAAGAAGATCGTTTCCAACAGTTATCCCAGATTTATTCTCACCTCTGTTTTAAACGAGAAACGCTTGCCTCAAGTTCCCTTTGTGAGTGGTGACGTAATCGCTGACCGATACGTCACAAAGGATATCGGTATCCTGGGAGCACAATCGTCTTTTAAAAGAGACTTGTTTCACAAGGATTATTGGAATGTTCTTCTTCTTCTTCATCTATTTCCATTTGCAATTAATCATCAACATCATCATCAAGCATGAGCTCAACACCCTATCCAATGGTGATTCCATCATATCGTATATGCATTTGGATTGGAGGAAACCGATTCATAAAATTTCGAACTTGCTGATTCCCCACCTGGGTGTGCAGTCGAGGCACGAGGACCGGTTGTTGTTTTCAGCTTGATGATGCAGTCCCTGATAAGACAGCCGACGGACGGCGCTCAAACGCAAGCCCGTCCTTTGAAAAGTTATGAATAATGTTTATTTCGCTCCATGGAAGAGCGAACAATTGAACGACGCTGAGCTTGAATGGAATCGCTAAACATTCTTCACATGATCAGAGGTCCGAGTTCGGGCCAAAGTACCAATTAGTTACTCCCAATGTCGACGCAACATCTCGGGCTTCTTTGCGTGCGTGTGAAAATGAGGTGTCAGTACGTATTAGAGTCATTAGTTAAAGCACAAAACTAACTCCGCGTGTCAGGTGGAGTATGGAGCGGGACGTGAAATTAGTCTCAGGGATAAGTTGAATGTTAATTATTTTAATTAGCCTTCGCGCTATGGGGACGCGCTATATTCAATTAGGAGCGGCTGCTTGCATGCTGCCATGGACGCTGTGCAGCTGCTTTGGAATGGGAAGAGTCTCCAGAGGCGCCGGGGTGACTTCGATCGGGGGGATCTCGAATGAGTATAGGATCGGAGAAGATTGAGTGAGTGAGTGCGTGATGGGAGAAGATGGAGTGAGAGTGCGATGGGAGAAGATGGAGTGAGAGTGCGATTGTTGGAGCGAGACATCACAACAGACTTATGTTACTTGTCAAGGCACCACATGGATCCTCGCCTGTTCAAGCGACCTGTTTCAAAGTTCCAAGGATCTGTTAATTTTTCCTCTAGAACAATAACAATAACAATATATACAGTACTCAGGAAAATGTTAATTGGGCCAAATTGCCCATGCGATAAATAATCCCAGACCAAATCAAATAGCAAGTCCTTAAATCTAATGAGAAACATGAGGCAACATCGTTGAGGTTTGTGACTTTGAATCATGCGACATTGAAAAATGTCAGTCTGGTGGAGCAAGGCAAAGAGGGGATACCCAAACATGGGCGTGGGGAGATGTTTGTAACAAAAAGGCAGACACGGACATGGCCCATGGCAAGATGGGGTTTATTCGTGCGCTGCACGGAGCTAGAGCCGCTCCACACACCCCGACACGGACACGGCGGAGACAGCGGAACACAAGGAACATGTAAAGGCAAATGCATAACTTATATTACAATGCGTTACAGACAAAAAATAAAATTCCATTAGTCATATGTTACAATGACAAATGCGCCGGAGTGTCTTTTAGCTCCAACCCGCAACCTCTGATTGTCCTTTATGTACCGACATTGCCTTGGGATGATATGACGTGAAATAATGCAAATGATCAGGATTGAAGGGTTACTGGTAACATTGGTCAGTGAAGATTGGCTGACAAAGTTTGCCAGCAGGATTGCGAAACCACATGGGATATTGGCTGGTAAAGGTGAAAGAGATGCTCGCCGGTAATGTTGAAAAGGAAGGTTCACTGGTAAAGTCCAAAAACAGAAGACACGTAGCAAAGTAAAAGACGAAGGGATAGTCTAAGCTTAAGAGGGTGAAGTTCCCAGTAAAGTTGAAGAGGAGTGGGTAGCCGATAAAGTTGAAGAGCAGCAGGTAGCCAATAAAGTT
>CM068958.1:1440925-1451289 GCA_035128595.1 Eptatretus atami | reverse complement strand
CCTAATAACAGTTCAGAGACTTTTTTTTTTAACGGAAATAGCCAGCACTGAATTTCACTTCACCTTCATAAGCGCGCCTGTTGCTTGGACGAGACGCTTTATCTACATGATATTATCTACAAAACAGTTTGGACGCATACGAAGCGGGAGTAATAAATAGGTAATTATTGTCGTAAAAGGTCTAGTAAGTAAATGTTGTTAAATAGAGGGGATATCATGTCGCTAAGAGCAGGCCGAGGGTTGGGGTTGCGGAGGGATGATGTGCAAGATGCACTTTATCTCTACAAGTCATGTCCTCTTTTTAAGCTTACACTGTAAATCACATGTTTGGGAATCGTGTTCATTGCTTGTAAAGATGTCATTCTTCGTCAAAGCGGCATTTCTAAGAAATACAAAATAAAAGAACCTTGGCCGAGCTCCTCTCCTGCTTATTTACCTGAGTTAGCTACCGACGATCAAAGGTCATGGTTCAAATCTCAAACGAGCCAAATCCCCATCAACTCAATGATGGCAGGTTGGCCGATGTCGGGTTTGTTATTTTTTTTTTTACATTGCTGTTCCTTATTTGACGGAAAGGTTCTGCAACATTCTAACCCTTCCACCCCTTAAAGGTAGCAATGTAATAGATAACTGTAATTGGTGATACCAACTGTGTACCACGAGAATGGATGCAGTATTCGTCTGGCTGTTTGCTGAAATCCTGAGAGGTTGAGGAGAAATGATGATGTGTGAGAAGAGAGAGAGAGAGAGAGAAGAGAGAGAGAGAAGAGAGAGAGGAGAGAGAGAGAGAGAGAGAGAGGAGAGAGAGAGAGAGAGAGAGAGAGATAGAGATAGAGATAGAGAAGATAGAGATAGAGATAGAGATAGAGATAGAGATAGAGATAGAGATAGAAGATAGAGATAGAGATAGAGATAGAGATAGAGATAGAGACAGAGAGACAGAGAGACAGACACAGAGAGAGAGACAGAGACAGAGAACAGAGAACAGAGAAGATAGAGATAGAGATAGAGATAGAGATAGAGATAGAGATAGAGATAGAGATAAGAAAGAGATAGAGATAGAGATAGAGATAGAGATAGAGATAGAGATAGAGATAGAGATAGAGATAGAGATAGAGATATAGAGAGAGAGAGAGAGAGAGAGAGAGAGAGAGAGAGAGAGAGAGAGAGAGAGAGAGAGAGAGAGAGAGAGAGAGAGAGAGATAGAGATAGAGATAGAGATAGAGACTGACTAAGACTTTTAGTGCCTGGAATTAATTTCAAGTTTCCAGTTGCGTATCACATTCAACTTGGCCTAGTTGAGAGTTTGCTCAACCACAAACCAAAGGAAAGCTCGTGACAGGCTATTGCCTGACCAAAGAGAAAGGCCGATATTACAGCAGGCTCTCTTGGGTCTGTAGCTGTCCATGTTACAAGCTAAAGTCCATGCCTGTATTATAGGCCTATAAGGCCGAGTATATAAGTTTTTGTACCAAAGGCCGAGGCCTACTCCGCAGCCGTCTGTAAAACAGGCCAAGTACCCTCGTATTGTATTTGTGTTCAAGGTAACTGTACATGGTTTATCAAGAAAAAAAACAACCGAGGCCTAATGAGTAAGTACATTGCGCACTTTTCAGACATAAAAGTGCATGTACTGTCATCGACTTCAATTCTTCATAGCTTAAAATTTTCCGATTATTACGCTGTTATTAAAATGTCATGACATTTGAGTTATCTTGAACATAAGTCGAACACTAGTTTGGTTAAAAATAAACGTCAAAGGCCTACGTCAAGGCTACGACTACATGTGTAATTTTCATGTCGAGTTTGTCACCGTTGTTTCGTTTGTGCCATTCCTACTGGTGATGTGTATAAGAGTGAGACAGTGCATCTGCTCTCAAAAGGAGCATAAAGTAAGAAGCGAAAAGGAATTTACAAAGGAAGGGATAAAAAGCTCTCAAGCTGAGCATGAAAAGCTGGCAGCAAAAACAAACAAACAAACAAACAAAAATAAAGAATTAAAATGAGTCCATGGAGCGGAGCAGGTTCTTGGCAAAGATGTCTGAGACTCTTGGACAACCGCACCACCGCCGCTTCAGCTGGACCATTGTCTTGTTAGAACGTTTTGTCAAAACAAAACAAAACAACTTCAAACTGTTCGTTTGCTTCTTGAAAGAGAACTCGTTTTTCCATATGCCCGTACAGTCATCCTCCGACACTCTCGTCGGCAGGCCGTGAGGATGACCGGCGTCTTCATTGCCGTGTGAAAGTCATTTCAGGGCGAATGCTGTTTTGTAAACAACGATTCCGTATGCACTACCTTTTCGATGTGAAACAAAAAAAAAAAAAAAAAAGGAAGGAGAGAATTAAACTGAAAAACGACCTTCGTTATAAAGATGCCGAGCCGCAGAGAAAAGATGTCCCGGCGACCCGAGCGCTCGGTAAAATGACGTCTAGGCCGTGGGAAGACCGGAAGCCTAGGCCGCATTAAACCGGCCACCCGTCTACTTGGGTTGCTCTGCTTCTAGTTCGTTACCGCTGCTGTAGTCCCCGACATCGTCATCTTCAAAGGTGAAGGCCTCAGCTGTGCCACCACCATTCCCGTTGATGTGCCTCCCTGGCATGGAGATGGGCTGAGCAGGAAACGGGAGCCCACTGAAAGCCCCCGAGAGGGTGGTGGGTGGGCTGCCCGAGCCACTGGACCGCTCCGAGAGACGTGGGGATGAGGCAGGGCCCCGGCTCGCCAAGCTGTAGGCCCCAGAGTAGGACATGCTGGAAGCTGACATGGGGATTGGAGGTTGAGGACTGGTATTTTGGGTATTAAAGGAAAAAGGAAAGAATGGAAGAAAAAGAAAATGAGTGAAACAAAAATAAACAAATAAACAATTCAGCAAATAAAACTGCTGCTTGCATTGAAACAATAAGTTTCCTTTTCAATTTGTATTTCAGAAAACACAACATGACCGTCATAACCTTCACAACCAATAAAACACAAGAATCCTCGTATTTGTTTCATTAAAGTAACAACTTGTGAAACACATTCAAGTCGGGTATGGAAACCGTTATCAGATTGCGAACCAACTCAAAACCGTGAAAAGACTGCCAAGAAGAAACTGCCGGCCACATTGCTACATGGTAACTTGTGACGTCACACTGCTCACTTAATTACATACATGCTTACTACTTTTTATATCTGAGAACTGCAGGTAAATCCACTTGCTGTTAATTTAACATCACAGCATTACAATGAGGGAAATCCTGGAATGTCGTGTTCACGATACACTCCATCCCCAGGTTCGCACCTCGCGCTTCCGCATCCTGGTCCCAAGAAAGATGTCGTGATGTTGAAATGACAATCGTTTGTGTGAACATTAGCAAAATGTCGTCGATACCAAACACTGACATTAGGGATTACCCCCAGAAAGGTGCAACACCAAGTGCACAGCTTTCACTTTTGGCTTCCGATTACATTTTTACTACTGCCTCTTCCTGTTTCTCTCTCCTCATCATCTTCATGTAATCTCATGATCAAAGTCAATGCTTGCAGATATTCATTTCTCATCAAATTACATTCCATTGGGAGTGGGGGGGGGGGGACAGGGAGGGGTGCACAATAAGCTCTGCCACAGTTTGCTTACCAAGAGTCATCAAGCCTTCGGTTTTAGTCTTCAAAGAAATTGAATACAGTATACCACCATAAAACTTCCGGTTTCGTGCAGCACCGAAAGAATTCCACAATTCCCAATGTATTGCAGGGAGGATACATTTGGAATCATGTAATTTTTCAATGATAATGATGACCACCTGCCTTTCAGAGGCAGTTCAATCGTACTCTTCCCACCAGGGCTTTTAGCAGGTGCTGCACCAGTCTCAGATTATCCCCCATCCCTACCAATGATGTTTTTTATTTTTTTTTACCCCTTTTAACCCTTCCACACCCACCCTCTTACTTGGAGGTTATCTCTCTCTCTCTCTCTCTCTCTCTCTCTCTCTCTCTCTCTCTCTCTCTCTCTCTCTCTCTCTCTCTCTGTCTCTCTTGCTTTGCTCGTGTCCATCTGATGCCTCACTTCCCAACTCTCTGTTTGTTGTTGTTTTTTTTTAACCTGTCACCTCACTCTTTCATGAGTATAGGTCTTGTATTATAAAAAGTTAAAGCAAATTGCAACCTTGCACACACTCAATAGTGGGGGTTGTGGCTGGTGGGAGGGGGAGCAATAGTCCTCGCCATTTGGGCTTTTGGTGGAGGGTATACGGCCGAATGCTTTGTGGTAAAACCCCAAATTAGCCCTCCCCCACTTTTTGTGAAATTGCTACATTAGCTTGTCTCCCACTACTCTTCTTGAAAAGACAACAAGTCTATGGAGCCGATTATTCCATTTATGGCATCGCCTGAGCCAAAGTTGAAAAAAAAAAACTTACAAACAAATGCCCCGAAACAATATTCTCGTCACACTTTCAAGCAGCCTGATCTCCGACCATCAGTTTAGATTCCATCCCGGTCATGCAACTCTGGATATGCTTCTGCTCCTCTCAGCAAAGGTTGGAGGTCCACCATCTCAATGGAGACGTCAGGAGCGTGTCCATGGATACAGCTCGGACATTCGACAAGTCTGGCATCCTGCTTTGCTTGTCAAGCTCTCTTCCTGTGGCAAAGGAGGCCTCAATCCCTCGATTTCTGACTTCCACGCAGTGAATGAGAAACTCATGGAAGAGCAGTGTGATGGAGCGTTTGAATTGATCATTGGGCAGTGTACAACAGTTGGACACAAATAAAGAAGGGAATGAACAAACAGGAAAAGAGGGGGGGGGGGAGGGGGGAGAGGAGGGGTGGGGAGAGGGGGGAGGGGAGAGAGGAGGAGAGGGAGAGAACAGAGACAGAGAGGGAGGAGAGAGATAGAGATAGAGATGGAGACAGACAGAGACAGAGAGACATATAGAGATAGAGACATAGAGAGATAGAGACAGAGAGAGAGAGAGAGAGAGAGAGAGAGAGAGAGAGAGAGAGAGAGAGAGAAGAGAGAGAGAAGAAGCGAGAGAGAGAGCGAGAGAGAGCGAGAGAGCGAGAGAGAGAGCGAGAGAGAGAGAGAGAGCGAGAGAGAGAGATAGAGAGAGATAGAGAGATAGAGAGAGAGATAGATAGAGATAGGGAGAGAGAGAGAGAGAGAGAGAGAGAGAGGTAGAGATGTAGACATGTAGAGAGAGATAGGAAAGATAGAGAGAGATAGAGAGATAGATAGAGAGATAGATAGATAGATAGATAGATAGAAGAGAGAGAGAGAGAGAGAGAGAGAGAGAGAGAGAGAGAGAGAGAGAGAGAGAGAGAGAGAGATATAGATATAGAGAGATAGAGAGATAGAGAGATAGAGAGATAGAGAGATAGAGAGAGAGAGAGAGAGAGAGAGAGAGAGAGAGAGAGAGAGAGGAGAGAGAGAGAGAGAGAGAGATATAGATATATAGAGAGATAGAGATAGAGATAGAGAGATATAGAAGATATAGAGACAGAGACAGACAGAGACAGAGAGAGACAGATAGATAGATAGATAAAGATATATATATATATACATATATATATATATATATATAGAGAGAGAGAGAGAGAGAGAGAGAGAGAGAGAGAGAGAGAGAGAAGAGAGAGAGAGAGATAGAGATAGATAGAGAATAGAGATAGAGATAGAGATAGAGATATAGAGAGAGACAGATAGATAGATAGATAGAGAGATAGAGAGATAGAGGAGATAGAGATATAGAGATATAGAGATATAGAGATATAGAGATATATAGAGATATATAGAGATATATAGAGATATAAGAGATATATAGAGATATATAGAGAATATAATAGAGATATATAGAGATATATAGAGATATATAGAGATATATAGAGATATATAGAGATATATAGAGATATATAGAGATATATAGAGTATATAAGAGATATATAGAGATATTAAGAGATAATATAGAGATATATAGAGATATATAGAGATATATAGAGATATATAGAGAATATATGAGATATATAGAGATATATAGAGATATATAGAGATATATAGAGATATATAGAGATATATAGAGTATATAGAGATATATAGAGATATATAGAGATATATAGAGATATATAGAGAAATATATAGATATATAGAGAATATATATAGAGATATTATAGAGTATATAGAGATATATATAATATATGAGATATATATAGAGATATATAGAGATATATAGAGATATATATAGAGATATAGAGAGATATATAGAGATACATAGAGATACATAGAGATACATAGAGATACATAGAGATACATAGAGATACATAGAGATGTAGAGAGGTAGAGAGGTAGAGATGTAGAGATGTAGAGATGTAGAGATGTAGAGATGGAGAATGGAGAGATGGAGAGATGGAGAGATGGAGAGATGGAGAGATGGAGAGATGGAGAGATGGAGAGATGGAGAGATGGAGAGATGGAGAGATGGAGAGATGGAGAGATGGAGAGATGGAGAGATGGAGAGATGGAGAGATGGAGAGATGGAGAGATGGAGAGATGGAGAAGATGGAGAGATGGAGAGATGGAGAGATGGAGAATGGAGAGATGGAGAGATGGAAGAGAATGGAGAGATGGAGAGATGGAGAGATGGAGAGATAGAGAGTAGAGAGGTAGAGAGTAGAGAGTAGAGATGTAGAGAGGTAGAGAGGTAGAGAGGTAGAGATGTAGAGATGTAGAAGATGTAGAGATGTAGAAGATGTAGAGATGGAGAGATGGAGAGATGGAGAGATGGAGAGATGGAGAGATGGAGAGATGGAGAGATGAGAGATGAGAAGAGGAGAGATGGAGAGATGGAGAGATGGAGAGATGGAGAGATGGAGAGATGGAGAGATGGAGAGATGGAGAGATGGAGAGATGGAGAGATGGAGAGATGGAGAGATAGAGATATAGAAGAGATAGAGAGATAGAGATATAGAGATATAAGAGATATAGAGAGATAGAGATATAGAGAATATAGAAGATATAGAGAGATAGAGATATAGAGAGAGAGAGAGAGAGAGAGAGAGAGAGAGAGAGAGAGAGAGAGAGAGAGAGAGAGAGAGAGAGAGATAGATAGAGAGAGAGAGAGAGAGAGAGAAGAGAGAGAGAGAGAGAGAGAGAGAGAGAGAGAGAGAGAGAGAGAAGAGACAGAGAAGAGAGAGACAGACAAACAGAAACCTCGGCATTAAGAAGGTTGGGCTAGGTAGGGTCAATGGGGGTAAAAAAGATTGTGGGTAATGATGATGGCGGTAAAAAAAGGTAAAAAATAAAGACGAGATGGTGGTGCACTGCTTGTTTGAAGACCGAGAGGGAAGTGTGAGAGAGAACTGCTTCTGGAAGGTGGTTCCATAGACGGTGGAGTGAGGATTAAAAGAGTTGAGGTGTGTCGTCATCCTGGATTTTGGAAGTGTAACCATGAGGGAGTTACTGGAAGAATGCGTGCTTCTGGAATAGCTAGGAAGGTCAGAGGACTGGGAGAGCAGAGGGAGCAATGCTGGAGAATGGACGATAGAAAACAGAGAACACCAACCTGCCTGCAATGTCAGAGCAACATAACCTGTGCTTCGGCCTCATCATGGGAGTCTTCAAGATGCAATTTTAAAATTCCAAAAACGAGTTGAGTGGAACAGTTTCTTCTTCCTTCGTTTTACCAGAATTGCACACGGCATGAATACAGAGAGCACGTGGAAAACCGCATGGACATCCCAGTACGTGTCTATCAACTCATATTTAATTGTTATTGGCCATCAGTCTCAAAATATGCGAAAGCACACGTTCGAGATACAATGTATAAACGGGATTTCAAAAACCAATATACAACTTGCAAACACGTAAATGTGCCTCCCGAGCTGCCACCTTCCTTATTCTACCACCAGTGTCATGAGATTTGCCTCGTCCATCAGGAGGTTTCACTTCTTCTTCTTTCATATGCAGCACAAGGCTGCGGGGTAGCATAATTGGCTGAGGGCGTGGCTGTGCCTCTGATGCAACGCCCTCTGCTGGTTCGGGCAGGAATTTGGAATTTGTTCAGGGTGCCAGCGATAGCTCGCTCACTCTTCGCAAAGGACACCGTGGAATCTTTAACGTCCACCAACTAGTGCTGGCAGACGGGACACCCCTTTAACATCCCTTTGATGGACGGCACACACGTTGATGAATCACCCTGCCTGTGAAACACTGGGCTGACAGTTTATAGCTGGGTCGGGATTCGAACCCAGGCGACACAGCTTTGAGGCGAGTGTGCATACCTCTTGGCCATCCTGTCAGCCCAGGAGGTTTCGCTAATAAAACTATGGTTGTATATATTCGAGGATCATCCTAAATGGTTTCATCCATGGATTCTACAAGACTGGTGACTGAACCTTGAAGTAAATGAGATCATCACTACCTGGATTTCACCTTGATGGCTGCTTAATGATTCCCCCAAAAAAACATTCTGCACACTTCATTACTGAGCCAAACTGTTGCTTTAAAATAAATAAATAAATGTTTTTAGCTCTGTCGAGGAGCTGGATTTATCTTTAAGTGTCTTCTGGAAATGAGGGAAGTGTTTAATTACAATTACAATTTATTACAGTTTCTCATTTATTCAAACACCACATCCACTTTCAATTTCAAAATCCCCGTCATCTGGAAAGCCAGCCACACAGATTCTGCTACTTTGGAAAAATCCCAAATTCCCGGCAAGCCGAAGCAAATCGAGGAAAACGTGGAATCATCAATTCCACTTTGTGACCAGCTGTAACTTGGGCGTCTTTCTTTCGGGAATCAGATGAAGAAATGGCTTCGGAACATTGATCTTGTACCTTCGTCTCACAGAATGACAGGTTATGTACGTGTGTGTGTGTGTGTGTGTGTGTGTGTGTGTGTGTGTGTGTGTGTGTGTGTGTGTGTGTAAACGTAATGGGATATCACCCACCATCAAAAGACTACAGTCTGTCCATCATGGTGAAATCTACTCAATACACCTCCCTCTACACTGCATTGGAAAATTAAAATCACAATTAATTTGGTGATTTCATCCTAATCCCTGATCATAACAATCGTCCCCATGGCCCTTCGGGGTGCATCAGGACCACCCGTAATCATCTTCCTGGTGAACATTTCCATCGCTGGGAATTCCCATGGACATGACGGCTACTCCACAATTCGATACTGCGAAGGCAACCGGGGCGGTTGTCTTGAGCACCGGCCCACAATGCGCATCTCTTTTCGAAAAAGTTCCATTGGACTCATCACGTCTGCAATTGAATGATAACCGATGGGTTATAACGAGCTGAACGTCCCCTCCGAAGGATAGCGTGTTCAATGATGCAACGCTGTGTGTGTGAAGCACCAGTGTGCTAGTTTTATAGTCAGGACGGGAATCAAACCCACACATAAGAAACAACGTAAAACAACAGATGTTAAAATGATGATGACGACAACACCACCAACAACAGAGAGAGAGAGAGACGTTGCCACACCTGATGCTGTAAAACTGTTTCATCTCCTGCCGACGTGATCTCATGAGTGCCTTGTACTCTCCGATGCGCAATTTCTTGCCGTCCACTATGCAGGTCCTCTTTGGCCGAGGCTTGTACTTGTAGTCAGGATAGCGCTCCAGGTGTTGCTTGCTCAGCCGAGCCTGCTCCTCGTAGTACGGCTGCTTCTCCTGGTTTGACATTGCTTTCCAGCGAGAGCCTTAGGGATACATGAAAGCAAACGGGGGCATGCAAGACAAACAATTAGATTTGCGAAGATGTAAAGCAGATGAGTGAGGATTAAAAAAAAAAAACCCAAAATGAATTAAGTCGAGCAACGAAAGCAAGAGAAGGGTAATTGGGCATGGTTGAACCCGATAGGCTAAGGTCTGGACAGGTTGCATAGCTCATCCTTATGACTGACAAGCCAGGGATGTTGAGAACATTATCAAGAAGCAGAGTGTGCGTGAGATTTTAAAGGATGCTTTCTAAGTAATGCACCTGCCACGTGGCATATAACATATGACGAGTGGCATGTAACATATGACGAGTGGCATGTAACATATGACGAGTGGCATGCCACAAACCAAGAATCTTGCTGATGTTGGAGTTGTGCATGTCTGGAAAGGCCTGCAGGATCTTGCGTCGCTCATCCTTGGCCCAGACCATAAACGCATTCATCGGTCGTTTGATGTGCGGTTCACTGCCCACTCCACGGCCTCGTGACTCTCGGAACACACGTGCCTCCGCCATTGCCGTGCCTACAACAAAATGCCAGGAGACGAGGTCCAGGAAGAGTAGCAAAGAAAACACATCACGAGAAAAATCCCCCCAATGCGGCAACTGTTGATCCTCCAACATGGCAACTGACAGCCGGCTAGAGATGAGTGGATCTTTA
>CM068958.1:1432640-1437640 GCA_035128595.1 Eptatretus atami | reverse complement strand
TGCTTCCCTTCCACCACCCATCACGCTGCCTTCCCTTACCACCACCATCACGCTGCCTTCCCTACCCGCCACCTCATCACGCTGGCTTCCCTTTACACACACCAATCATGCTGGCTTCCCTTCCCCCACCCATCACGCTGGCTTCCCTTACACCACCCATCCACGGCTCGGCTTTCCACTTACACCACCCATCATGCTGGCTTCCCTTCCCCACCCATCCATGCTGGCTTCCTCTCACCTTGTTTCTGCTTTCCCTACCCCTCCCCTCACACTACGCTTCCTTCCCCTCATTGTGCTTTCCTTCTCTTCCTCCTCACACAGCATTATTTTGCCCTCACATGCCTCTACCTTGCTTCCCCTTATGCTGATCTTCCCTTCCCTTCATGCTCGTCTCTTCCCCTCACCTCCCCTCATGCTTACCTATAAAGCCCCTTCCCTCTCCACTCCGCAAGGACATCTCCCGGCGGTTTCTGCATGCTTTTTAATGTACCCTATTTTGTTCAAATCCTTGTACTACCCCCCCCCCACAAGTCACACAACCAAATGCGGAGTCGGAGACCCCTCCCCTCATGCTTACCTCCTCCCTAACCCCTCCTGGAGTGTATTGAGACATTTGGTGTGAGGCATCGCCTTCCCACCCCACATACCTCTAACCCTCTCAGCTCCCCCACCCTCATCTCTCATGTCTCTACCTCTCTCCTCCCCTTCATCCTCTCTCCCTCCTCTATCCCCCCTACATTTTCTCCCCCCCCACCCTTGTAATTCCTGTCAGTGAAATGACAGGTTGTATTTGCTAAACTATATATATAATATAATATATATATATATATATATATAATATATATATATATATATATATATATACTATGTGTGTGTTCACGTACGTACATACACGTACACACACACACACCACACACACACACACAAACACACACACACGTAAACTCATTCACTGGATTCTGGTAGTTGACGGTTTCAACCATTGAACACGTGTGGAAACGTTCGCTGGCTCGGTAATTATTCAATACAATTGATATTTGTGTTCCGACTGGCACGACGCCGATCTTTCTCTGCGTGCAACACATTCGCCACGCTTTGGAAATTTCTCAATACAATTCAGATTCTCGCGCTCCTACGCCGTGAAATGCTACAATACTTTTTTCAGAAATGTCCCAAGCTTTTTATTTATTTTTGAGATTCTGTTCCCACCAATGCGTAGTGTGTGGTACCTCACTCGTACAGGGTGTGGCAAAGAAAAGGGGGATTTTAAAAACAGATTTTCTGGTGCCGTTATCGTGGGAAAACTACATGTCACCCTACATTCTATTGTCATCATTCCATGACGACATCGTCACATCAAAAATGTTCCGGAATTTCTTTGGAGATGTGATGCCGCGTCCTGCTTTGTACTTTGGAATGCATAATTTGTTAATTTGGCACATACAAAATGTTTATTTAATTCCCTAGTTTTGTAAATCACCCGTTCTCTTGCCCCACCTGTAATATATATATATATATATATAATATATATATATATAATTAATACATAATATATATAAATATATCTACAGACATAATGGAGTATGGTGGCACTCCACAATGTCGCGGGATGGCACGGGAAAAAAATGGCCGCCTCATCAAATGTGGACAAAAGGATATGCTGAAAAGCCACTATAGAGTAAAATCATGAGGGTTTAATCCCTACTTTGTTTCAAACATAACAGAACGAAAACGACAGCCAGAATAGATCGTAAAGTTCCAAATTGAAGATCACAAAAACGCCGAATTGTTCATCCACCGAAATTGTTGATGAATGTCATCCAGCGATCACAATAATGGCTGAAGCATAAACAATGATTCCAACGGAAGGAATGGCATGGTCTCTTGGTATTGTAACCCATACCGTAACAAATCAGATTTAAAAAAATATACAACAACACAATACACCACAACCTGTTGAACGCCGTTTTACGCATGCACAGAGTGAGAAACTCTCCCATAAAACTCGCCGTCTGCTGTAAAGTCTCTGTCGTGGATTACAAAAAGCCTCGCGGATTGTAAGGTACGATAAAATAATAGGTAATATGGCACGAGTGGCCAGAACGGTCTGATGATGCTTTCATTGAGGTTCACAAGGGGGTCAATACTGGTTATTGAAAAGAAGCTATTCCATCTAGCATATTGGCGCCTATTGTTCAGTAAATCGGTTGCAGTACCTCTTCCTTCATTATCTTCTCTCGCTCTCTCTCTCTCTCTCTCTCTCTCTGGATAGTGGTAATGTCCGGACAGCGGTTATCTCTGGATGTGTCCAGATGGTGGCTATGTCTGGACAGACCCTCCCTTTACACTGCCTTCCCTTGCCTGTCCCGTCTCCTCACTCAATGCGTGCTTCTCCCGCCCCCCATCAGCTGGCTTCCATTCGAACACGCGAGTCGACAGCAATCACGCTGTGTTTCCCCTCTTCACCGCCAATCCGCATTTAGCTGGGGTTCCTCTTCCGAACCACCACCATTCAGCGCTTCGCGTTCCCCCACCCCATACCCTGCTTCCCGCTTCATTCCACCACACACGCTGGGTCCTCACCACCATCACGTGGCTTCCCTCCACACAATACGCTGGCCTCCTTCCACCCACAGCTGGCTTCCGCCTTGCCACACTCACTGGGTCCCTTCACACCATCAGCTGCTCTTAACACCATCACTGCTCCCTCACCACCATCGGCCGGTTCCTAACCCACTGCATGCGGCATTCTCTCCCACCTCATCACTGTGCTTCCTTCTCACCATATACTGGCTGGGTCCCTTCCCCCACGCATCATGCTGCTTTCCGCTTGCCCCCTCCACCATGCTACGTGGCTTTACCTGCCACACTCAGCTGGCTTCCTTACCCCCCATCAGCTGGCTTCCTTCACCGACCATGCAGCTTTCCCCTTCCACACCGCTAGGCGCTCCGTCCACCCCATCATGCGGGCTTTCTTCACACATACACGTGCCTTCCTTTAAACCATCAGGCTGCTTCCGTCCACGCACATCACGGCGGCTTCCCTTACCAACTACCCATAGCTGGTTCACTTCCCCAATACAGCTGGCTCCTTAACTACGCGCACCATAGCCCCCTGTTGTCTTTTCCACATTACACCACTCACATCGGCTTTCTTCCCACCATCATGCCTGGCATTCCCTCAATGTCTGCTTTCTCCCCCCCTAACCTCCCTAACACGCTCCTCCTCGATCTGGGCTTCCTTCTCTCTCCTAAACAGCATTATTTTGCCCTCACATTCCGTTTGCTATCCTTTATTGCTGAGACTTCCCCTTCCCTCATGCTGTCTTCCCCCACTCCCCTCATGCTTACCTATAAAAGCCCTTCCTCTCCACCCCGAGGACATCTCCCGGCGGGTTCTTGCATGCTGTTTAAATGTACCCTATTGTCTGTCATTCCTGTACTACCTCCCCCCCCACAAGTACAACACCAAATGCGAGTCGAGACCCCCTCATGCTTACCTCCTCCCTAACTCCTCCTGAGTGTATTGAGAGTGTGGTTGAGGCATCGTTCCCACCCACCATACTCTACAACCTCCTGCTCCCTACCCCTCATCTCTTGTCTCTACTCTCTCCTCCTCCTCCTTCATTTCTCTCCCTCTCTATCCCCTACATTTTCTCCCCCCCCACCCTTAATATTCCTGTCAGTGAATGACAGTGTGTATTTGCTAAATATAAATAATATTAATATATATAATATATATATATATATTATATATATATATATATAATATACTATGGTGTGTACACGTACGTACATACACGTACACACACACACACAACACACACACACAAAACCACACACACAGTAAACTCATTCACGTTCGGTAGTTGGGTTTCACCATTGACACGTGTGGAACGTTCGCTGGTCGGTAATATTTCAATACAATTGATATTTGTGGTTTCCGACTGACGACGCCGATCTTTCTCTGCGTGCCAACACATTCGCCACTTTGGAAATTTCTCAATACAATTCAGATTCTCGGCTCTACCCGTGAAATGCTACAATACTTTTTTCAGAAATTTCCCCAAGCTTTTTATTTATTTTTGAGATTCTGTGTCACCAAATGCGTATGTGTGGGATCACTCGTAAGGGGTGTGGCAAAAGAAAGGGGGATTTTAAAAACAGATTTTCTGGGTCCGTTATCGTGGGAAAACTACATGTCACCCTACATTCTATTGTCATCATTCCATTGACGACATCGGTCACATCAAAAATTTCCGGAATTTCTTTGGAGATGTGATGCCGCGTCCTGCTTTGTACTTTAGGATGGCATATTTGTAATTTGGCACATACAAAATGTTTATTTAATTCCCTAGTTTTGTAAATCACCCGTTTCTTGCCCACCCTTATATAATTAAATATTTATATATATATATATACATAAATATATATAAATATATCTACAGACATAATGGAGTATGGTGGCACTCCAAATGTCGGGATGGCACGGGAAAAAAATGGCCGCCTCATCAAATGTGGACAAAAGGATATGCTGAAAAGCCACTATAGAGTAAAATCATGAGGGTTTAATCCCCATACCTTTTGTTTTCAAACATAACAAGAACGAAAACGACACCAGAATAGATCGTAAAGTTCCAAATTGAAAGATCACAAAAACGCCGAATTGTTCATCCACCGAATTGTTGATAAATGTCATCCAGCCGATCACAATAATGGCTGAAGCAATTACAATGATTCCAACGGAAGGAAGTGGCATGGTCTCTTGGGTATTGTACCCATACCGTAACAAATCAGATTTAAAAAAATATACAACAACACAATACACCACAACCTGTTGAACGCCGTTTACGCATGCACAGAGTGAGAAACTCTCCCATAAAACTCGCCGTCTGCTGTAAAGTCTCTGTCGTGGATTACAAAGCCTCGCGGATTGTAAGGTACGATAAAAATAGGTAATTGGCACGAGTGGCCCAGAACGGTCTGATGATGCTTTCATT
>CM068958.1:1425140-1427640 GCA_035128595.1 Eptatretus atami | reverse complement strand
GATTGAAGGACATATTCCAAGTGTTTTACCAAGTCTTTCAATCCTGACAAACCTCACACTCACACTTTCTCTCTCCAAAAGGACGTAATGGCAAACCATCCCATTTAGTTTCTTAGAAATCCTCTTGAAGATGTTCAGTCATTAAAACTCTTGGGTCTC
Organism: Eptatretus atami; assembly: GCA_035128595.1. Classification (NCBI taxonomy): domain Eukaryota; kingdom Metazoa; phylum Chordata; class Myxini; order Myxiniformes; family Myxinidae; genus Eptatretus; species Eptatretus atami. The sequence continues at coordinate 1,427,481 of CM068958.1, read as the reverse complement.
ACTGTCAGCCATGATCTTTCTTGGGCAAACCACATTTTAAAGTTGGTCTTCAAAACTCGTCACCGAGTCATGCAAAGTCCTTCCTTGGCACACCTGAGCACTTATCTACCTACAAAGCCTTCAACCACAGCTTGACGGAGTACTGCCTCCCCTCTGGGCTGGCTCACCTGCCTCACACCTTGTTCAGCTTGACGCCGTGGAAACAGAGGCCTTTAAGATGATTAGAATCTGCCGTGATGAAGCTGAGTCTACGGGCCTACATCTTTCACAATGCAGACAGGGTGGTGGTCTCTGTCTTCTCCCACCTCCTTTCTGGACTTGCACCCCCTGCTCTTTCCATGCTTTGCCCCCCCCCCCCCCCCCCACCAGGTTTCTGCAGGGCATACATGGTCCACCATCAACCCCCTTCTGGTGAAACTACTTAAATCCAGGAACAATGCTCACCTCCACTCATTTGTTACTCTTTTTCCCCACCTGTGGAACCAACTTCCACATTCACTTCAATCTAATTCTTCCCTCCAGGTCTTCAAGACAGCTGTTCACCACCATCACAAAACATCCTCCATCCAAAGCTATGATCTTTTCCCCCTCCATGGACCATTCATCTCACAAAGGCAGGCTTCATCTTGAGATGAAAAAAAAAAATTAAGCCCATCTAGTTTCGCTGCCCACAATGCAAGGCAAACGGACCAACATCATTACCCCCGAGTGGTCTTCATCTGCAACTGTGCAGGTATCTTGCTTCAGCTGTTAAGTATCCTCACAAGGGGGAACGGGTCATCATATCACTGCAATATGCAGACGGTGAGACCTAATGTCATTTTGCTTCATCGAGGTCATTGCACCATTGAGGAACTATCCTTCGGAGGGAACATGAAGCCAGCTGTCTCATCTGTGAGCATTTGCTGGTGGGCTTCAAAGATACCATGGTGTCCTTTGCAGAGAGGAGGAGAGCAATCGCCAGCACCATGGCTAAGAATTTTCAAAGGGAACGAAGTGCAAAGAGGTCAACCCTCCGAGGGGAGTCAAGTGCAAAGAGCCCCTTAGATGGGCATGTGGATTAGTAGTAGTCGTAGTAGTTGTTAAAAGATCCTGCAATGCCTTTCCAAAAACGTCGGTAGCTGTGTCTCAGTGATTAAGCAATCAGAAGACCAAATTGTTGATCGAGTCCTGGTGGTGTACGAATCCTTGTGCGACGTTCCCTTTCCTCCATCGCCTCGAGATGTTCTCTACCCACCGAGGGCAGTTTTGGATGGCAATTCATTTATTTATTTATTTATTGAACTCCTCGTTTCTCTCCCGTGCTCTCTCTTCTCTCCGGCCACCTGTGCTCTTTTTTTTGGTCCTTCTGGGATTTTAAAGGAAGGATGTAAGGGTGGTATTCATCAGCACTTGTTGCTGCATCTCGTCTCCGTTTGTACCTAATGAGTGTTTCTGTTCCTTCAAAGTCCATTTGATTCTTATTGTTTGTTTTTGTGACACGGTGACATTTAAACCTCTTCTTTGAGTCATGAAATATGTAAAAAAAACAAGATCCTCACCTTCAATGACAATGATGGACCAGATTCCTCTCGACTCTTTTGCCAAAGGTACGGTTGACATGAATAAACTGAAGCTGCAACCGTTTCATTGTGATTGTTAGACATTCACTGTGGTTGTCACAATGCCGTGATCATGAATCGTTCACTTTTGTGATTATTGTGTTGGTGATAAAATGGTTTCAATGCAGTTATGATAAATATAAAATGGATCTCAAGGTCTTCCTGTGGTGCCAAAAATTCCATCATGATTGGGGTTATGCTATTTCTGCTGCGATTATTCCAGATTGTTTGTTTGACAGTGAGAGGGTTGCAGTACTATTGTGATGGGCACGGTGTGGTTGTGAGGGTTATGGTGTAGTTGTGAGGAGTTTGTTGAGACGGAGGGTTAGAACATGGTTGTGAGGGCTATGGGGAGATAATGAGGGTTATATTGATATTACAAAGGTCCCGGTGTGATCATGAGGGTCACGGTGAAATAGTTAGGGTTCCCATGGGATTGTGAGGATTACAGTGTGATTCCTCCGGACACGGTGCTATTTATACGGACACGGTGTGATTCCTCTGGACACGGTGCGATTTATACGGACATGGTGTGATTCCTCCAAACACGGTGCGATTTATACGGACACGGTGCAATTTATATGGACACGGTGTGATTCCTCTGGACACGGTGCAATTTATACGGGAACGATGCGATTTATACGGGAACGGTGCGATTTATACGGAAACTGTGCGATTTATACGGGAACGGTGCGATTTATACGGGAACGGTGCGATTTATACGGGAACGGTGCGATTTA
>CM068958.1:1386075-1405510 GCA_035128595.1 Eptatretus atami | reverse complement strand
GTGCGTTTCTATCACGGGCCGGTTTGCGATTTTATACGACACGGTGCGATTTTACGAACACGAAATGTGATATGTACGGGCACGTGCGATTTTATGCGGACACGGGGCAAATTTATACGGCACGGTGCGATTTGTACGGGCACGTGCGATTTATACGGGCACGGGTGCAATTATACGGGACAACGGTCATTTATACGGACAACGGTGCGAATTTATACGGGAACGGTGCGTTTAATAGAAGTGCATTATACGGGAACGGTGCGATTTATACTGGCGAAGGTGCAGATTTTATCAGGGAACGGTGCGATTAGAATGCGTGCGATTTTACGACGGGCTAACGGTGGCGATTTATACGAGCGGGTGATTAGGAACGGTGCGATTTATACAGCAGGCGTTACGGTGTCATCGCACGTGGGATTTATACGGGCACGGTGTGTTATGGCGCGTGCATTTAATACTCGGAACGGTGCGATTTATACGGGCAGCGGTGCGATTTATACGGGCACTGTGCGATTATACGGAACGGGTGCGATTTATACACGGGATTACTACGGGGCGATTATACGGGAAGGTGCGATTTATATGGGAACGGTGCGATTATTCACGGGCAGGTGGGCGATTTATACTGGGAACGGTGGCGATTTTATGTACGGGAAGCGGTGCGATTTGTAGGGAAGGCGCGATAACTGGGAACGGTGGATTTAATAGCGGGAAGCGGTGCGATTTATATACGGAACGGTGCGTTTATACGGGAAGCGGTCGATTTATCGGGAAAGGTTAGCGATTTATACGGGAACGGTGCGATTTATACGGACGGTGCATTTATACGGGCACGGTGCGGATTTATACGGGCACGGCTTGGCGATTTATACGGACACGGTGAGATTTCTACCGGGAACGTGCGGACTTATAGGGGCACAGTGCGATATGTTGGGAACGGTGCGATTTATACGGGCACGGTGCGATTTATAGGACACGGTGCAATTTATACGGCACGGTGCGATTATACGGGAACGGTGCGATTTATACGGGGAAGTGCGATTTATACGGGACACGGTGCAATTTATACGCGGCACGGTGCGATTTATACGGGCACGGTGCGATTTATACGGGCACGGTGCGATTATACGGACACGTGCGCATTATTACGGGCACGGTGCGATTTATAACGGCACGGTGCGATTTATACGGGACGTCGCGATTTATAGCGGGAACGGTGCGATTTAACGGACCACGTGCCAATATTTATACGCACGGTGCGATTATACGGCACGGGTGCGATTTATACGGGCACGGTGCGATTTATACGGGACACGGTGCGCGATTTATACTGGGCACGGTGTGATTATAACGGCACGGTGCATTTATACGGACACGTGCGATTTATACGGACACGTGTGCGATTATACGGACGTTGCGATTTATACGGCACGTGCGATTTATACGGACACGGTGCGATTTATGGAACGGTGCTGATTTATAGGGCACGGTGGCGGGTAGTTACGGACACGTGCGATTTATACCGGACACTGTGCGATTTATCGGACACGTGCGATTTAATACGGGCACGTTGCGATTTACGGACACGTTCGCGATTTTATAACCGACACTGTGCGATTTATACGGCACGTTGCGATTTCTATGGGCCACGGTGAAATTTATATGGCACGGTGCGATTTATACGGGCACGGTGCGATTTATAACGGGCACGGTGCGATTTATACGGGCACGGTGCGATTTATACGGAACACGGTGCGATTATACGGACACGGTGCGGATTTCTATGGGAACGGTGCGATTTATACCGACACTTGGACTATTTATCATGGGCACGTTGCGAATTTCTATGGCCACGGTGAAATATTATATGGGCACGGTGCGATTATACGGGCACGGTGGCGATTTATACGGGCCGTGCGATTCTACAGCGGTGCGATTTATACGGGCACGGTGCGATTTATAGGGGCACGGTGCGATTTCTATGGCCACGGTCGAAATTTATATGGGCACGGTGCGATTTATAGGGGCACGGTGCGTTTATAGGGGCACGGTGCGATTTCTATGGCCACGGTGAAATTATAATAGCGGGACGGTGCAGATTTATACGGGCACGGTGCGATTTATACGGGCACGGTGCGATTTATACGGCACGGTGCGATTTATACGCCGGTCGTTTTATACGGCACGGTGCGATTTCTACGGACACGGAGATTTCTACGGGAACGGTGCGATTTATAGGGCACAGCGATATGTATGGGAACGGTTGCGATTTATTACGGAACACGGTGCGATTTATGCGGACACGGTGCGATTTATACGGACACGCGTGCGATTTATACGGACAGGGTGCGATTTCTATGGAACGGTGCGATTTATACGGGACGGTGCGATTTATACGACACGGTGCGATATAACCGACACTGTGCGATTTATATGGGCACGGTGCGATTTCTATGGCGCACGTTGAAATTTATATGGCACGGTGCGATTTATACGGGCACGGTGCGATTTATATGGACACTTGGCGATGTATAAGGACGGTGCGATTATACAGGGCACGGTGCGATTTATACGGGCACGGTCGATTTATACGGGCATGGTGCGATTTATACGGGCACGGTGGGATTTATCCGGGCACGGTGCGATTTATACGGACACGGTGGTGATATGTACGGGCACGGTTGCGATTATATGGACACTTGGTGATTTATACAAGCACGGTGCGATTATAACGGGCACGGTGCGATTTATACGGGCACGGTGCGATTTATCCGGGCACGGCGATTTCTAGGACACGGTGAATCTATACGGAACGGTGTGTATGTACAGGGCACGGTGCGATTATACGGACACGGTGTGATATGTACGGGCACGGTGCGATTTATGCAGACACGGTGCGATTTATATGGGCACGGTGCGAGTTATACGGGCACGGTGCGATTTATACGGGCACGGTGCGATATATACGGACACGTGTGATATGTACGGGCACGTGCGATTTATTTGCCGACACGGTGCGATTTATACGGACACGGTTGCGATTTATATGGGCACAGTGCGATTTATACGGGCACGGTGCGATTTATACGGGCACGGTGCGATTTATACGGGAACGGTGCGATTTTATTAGGCGCGTGCCATTTCATACGGACACGTGCGATATGTAACGGGCACGGTGCGATTTGTACGGGAACGGTGAGATTTTTATACGGGGCACGGTGCGATTTATACGGGCACGGTGCGATTTATACGGCACGGTGCGATTTGTTACGGGCACGGGCGATTTATACGGCACGTGCGATTTATACGGGCAGCGGTAGCCTGATTTATACGGGCACGGTGAGATTTATGGGACAGTGCGATTTATACGGCACGGTGCGATTTGTACGGGCACGGTGCGATTATGCGACACGGTGCGATTTATACGGCAACGGTGCGATTTATACGGGCACGGTACGTTTATACGGGAACAGTGCGATTTATACGGGCACGGTGCGATTTATACGGACCGTGTGATATGTACGGCACGGTGCGATTTTACAGAACGGTGCGATTTATACGGGCACGGTGCGATTTATATGGACACGCTGTGATATGTACGGGCACGGTGCGATTTTATACCGACACGGTGGCGATTTATAATGGGCACGGTGCAGATTTGTACGGAACGGTGCGATTTGTACGGGCACGGCTGCGATTTGTACGGACACGTGTATGTAGGCGGATGCGTATGTACGGGCACGGTGCATATTGTACGGGCACGGTGCGATTTGTACGACACGGTGCGATTTATAGGGCACGGTGCGATTTGTACGGGCACGGTTGCGATATGACGGCCGGTGCATTGTACAGGCACGTGCGATTTATAGGGGCACGTGCGGCGATTTATACGGGAACGGTGGCGTATTTATACGGGACGTGCGATTTATACGGGAACGGTGTGATTTATACGGGCACGGGTGTGATATTATACGGGCACGGTGCGATTTATACGGGCACGGTGCGATTTAAGGCACGGTGCGATTTATATACGGGCACGGTGCGATTTAATGGGCACGGGCGATTTATTACGGGCACGGTGCGATTTGTACGGGCACGGTGCGATTTGTACAGGGCCACGGTGCGGTATTTATAGGGGCACGGGCGATTTATACGAACGGTGCGATTTATACGGGAACGGTGCGATTTATACGGGAACGGGTGTGATTTATACGGGACGGTGTGATTTATACGGGGCACGGTGCGATTTATACGGCACGGTCATTATACAGGTGCGATATCGGGGCACGGTGCGATTTATCACGGCACGGTTGCGTATTACAGGCACGGTGCGATTTATACAGGCACGGCTGCGATTTATACGGGCGAACGGGGTCGATTTCTATGGACACGGTGCAATTTATACTGGGCACGGTGCGAATTATTATGGACACTTGGCGATTTATACAGCACGGTGCATTTATACGGGCACGGTGCGATTTATACGGGCACGGTGCGATTATACGGGCCGGTCGATATACTGAGCGATTTATTACAGGCACGTGCGATTTATACGGGCACGGTGTGATTATATACGGGCAGCGGGGGCGATTATACAGGCACGGTGCGATTATACAGCACGGTGCGATTATACGGGCAGGGTGCGATTATATACAGGCACGGTGCGATTTATCACGGGCACGGTGCGATTTCTATACAGCACGGTGCGGATTTACATACGGGCAGGTGCGATTTCTTATGGCACGTTGCAATTTATATAGTGGCACGTGGCGATTATACTACAGCACGGTGCGATTAACAGGCACTGCGTTTTGCGATTTTATATGGGGCACGTGCGATTTATATGGACAGCACTTGGCGAAATTATTATAAGGCACGGTGCGATTTATTCAAGCAGGCACGGTTGCGATTTATACAGGCACAGGTGCGATTTAACAGGCCGGTTGCGATATTATACGGGCACGGTGCGATTTATACAGGCACGGAGCGATTTATTAGGGCACGTGCGATTTCATATGGACACGTGCAATTTATATGGGCACGGTGCGATTTATATATGGACACTGGCGATTTATACAAGCACGGTGCGATCTATACGGGCACGGTGCGATTTAACGCACGGTCGATTTATAGGGCACGGTGCGATTTCTATGGACACGGTTGCAATTTATCACGGGCACGGTGCAATCTTATACGGGACACGGTGTGATATTTACGGGCACGGTGCGATTTATACGGGCACGGTGCGATTTATATGGACACTTGGTGATTTTATACAAGCACGTGGCGATTATAGCGGGCACGGTGCGATTTATACGGGCACGGTGCGATTTATCGGGCACGGTGCGATTTCTATGGACACGGATGCAATGTTATACGGGCACGGTGCGATTTATACGGACACCGTGTGTGATATGTACGGGGCACGTGCGATTATTGCCGACACGGTGCGATTTATACCGGGCACGGTCGATTTATACGGGCACGGTGCGATTTATACGACACGTGTGATATTGTACGGGCACGGTGGCGATTTATACGGGCACGGTGCGATTTATAGGGGCACGGTGCGATTTATACGGACACGGTGTGATATGTACGGGCACGGTGCGATTTATGCCGACACGGTGCGATTTATCCGGGCACGGTGCGATTTCTATGGACACGGTGCAATTTATACGGGCATGGTGCAATTTTTATGGACACGGGGCGATTTAATACGGGCACGGTGTGATTTATACGGGCACGGTGCGTTTCTATGGAACGGTGCGATTTATATGGAACGGTGTGATTTCTACGGACACGGTGTGATATGTACGGGCACGGTGACGAATATGCCGACACGGTGCTGATTTATACGGACACGGTGCGATTATATACGGCACGGTACGATTTATACGGGAACGTGCGATTTATACGGGCACGGTGCGATTTATGACGGACACGGTGTGATATGTACGGGCATGGTGCAAATTTTATGGACACGGTGTGATTATACGGGGCACGGTGCGATTTCTATGGGAACGGTGCGATTTATACGGGCATTGGTGCAATTTTTATGGACACGGGGCGATTTATACGGGCACGGTGTGATATTATACGGGCACGGTGCGATTTCTATGGACACGTGCGATTTTATCTGGAACGGTTTGTGATATTCTACGGACACGGTGAATGTACGGGCACGGTGCGAATTTATGCCGACACGGTGCGCATTTATACGGCACGGTGCGATTATACGGCCACGGTACGATTTATACGGAACAGTGCGATTTATACGGGCATGGTGCGATTATACGGACACGTGCGATATGTACGGGCACGGTGCGACTCTTGTACGGGAACGGTGCGATTTATATCGGACACGGTGTGATATGTACCATGGGACGGTGGATTTATACGGCACGGTGCGATTTATGGCACGGTGTGATATGACGGGCACGGTGCTTTTACGAACGTCGATTTATACGGGCCGTGTGATTTAATACGGGCACGGTGCGGTTTATCGGACGGTCGATTGTACGCACCGGGTGGATTATCGGGCACGGTGGATTTATATAACGGGGCACGGTGCGGAATTTAATACGGGCACGGTGTGATTTATACGGGCACGGTTGGCACATTTATACGGGCACGGTGGATTAATTATATTACGGGCACGGTGCGATTTTCCGGGCACGGTGCATTTATTACGGCACGGTGCAATTTATACGGGAAACGGTGCGATTTATACGGAACGGGTGCCGATTTATATGGGAACGGTGCGATTTATACGGGACGGTGCGCGATTTATACGGGCGGGTGCAGATTTATACGACGACGGTGCGATTTTATACGGGGAACGGTGCGATTTTATACATGGAACGGTGCGGATTATCGGGACGTGCGATATTACCGACGTGCGATTATTACGGGCACGGTGCGATTTATACGGAACGGTGCGATTTATCGGGAACGGTTGCATTTATAGCACGTGCGTTACGGAACGGTGCGATTTATCGGAACGGTTGGATAAGACGGTTGCGATTTATTACGGGAACGGTTGCGAATTTATACGAACGTGCGTAGGAACCGGTGCGATTTATACGGGAACGGTGCGATGTTATACTGGGAACGGTCTGCGATTTATACGGAACGGTGCGATTTATACCGGAACGGTGCGATTTATGCCGACACGTGCGACTATACGGACACGGTGCGATTTATACGGGCACGGTTGCGATTTATTACGGGCACAGTGCGATTATAGGCACGGTGCGAATTATGCCGACACGTTGCGATTATATGGGCACGGTGCGATCTATACGGGCAACAGTGCATTTTATCACGGGCACGGTGCGATTTATGCCGACACGGTGCGATTTATTACGGGACAGGTGCGATTTATACGGGCACGGTGCAGATTTTATACGGCACAGTGCGATTTATACGGGCACGGTGCGATATTATACGGGCACGGTGCGATTTATACGGCACGGTGCGGATGTCTACGGGCACGTCGATTTCTACGGCACGGTGTGATATGTACGGGCACGGTGCGATAGTACGGCACGGTGCATTTATACGGACACGGGTTGATAGTACGGGCACGGTGCGATTTATGCCGACCACGGTGCATTATATGGCACGTGCGATCTATACGGGCACGTGCAATTTATAACGGGGCACGGTGCGATTATAACGGCACGGTGCGATTCTACAGGACACGGTGAGATTTCTACGGAACGGTGCGATTTATAGGGGGCAACAGTGCGATATGTATGGGAACGGTGCGATTTATACGGACACGTGATTGATTTTACGGGACAGGTGCGATTTATCGGGACAGGGTGCGATTATAATGGGCACGGTGCGATTTATACCACGGTGGCATTTATACGGGGGCTACGGTGTGAATTTATACGGCACGGTTGCGATTTATACGGACACGGTGCGATATACGGACACGGTTGCGGTTATACGGACAGGGTGCGATTTCTATGGACGGTGCGATTCTTATTACCGACACTGTGCGATTTATACGGCACGGTGCGTTTTCTATGGCCACGTTGAATTTATATGGGCACGGTTGCGATTTATACGGGCACGGTGCGATCTTATACTGGCACACTTGGCGATGTATACAGACGGTGCGATTTATACCGGCACGGTGCGATTTTATACGGACATGGCGATTTATACGGGCATTGCACGGGCACGGTGCGATTTATCCGGGCACGGTGCGATTTATACGGACACGGTTGTATGTACGGCACGTGCGATTTATATGGACACTTGGTGATTTATACAAGCACGGTGCGAATTTATTACGGGCACGGTGCGATTTATACGGGCACGGTGCGATTTATCCGGGCACGGGTGCGATTTCTATTGGACACGTATGCAATCTATACGGACACGGTGTGATATGTACGGGCACGGTGCGATTTATTACGACACGGTGTGATTTACGGACGGTGCGATTTATGCCACTGCATTATATGGGCACGGTGCCGATTTTATACGGGCACGGTGCGATTATACGACACGGTGTGATTGACGGGCACGGTGTGATTAAGTACGGACACGGTGCGTTTATGCCGACACGGTGCGATTTATATGGGCACGGTGCGATTTATTATGGCACGGGGTGATATTTGGACGGCGATAGCAGTGGGCACGGTGCGATTATAACGGGCACGGTGTTGTATATGTACGGGGCACGGTGCGATTTATTGCCGACACGGTGCGATTTATATGGGGCACGGTGTGATTATACGGGCACGGTGCGGTTTATACGGACACGGTGCGATTTATACGGACACGGTGATTTTTCGGGCGTGTGATTTATACGGGCACGGTGCGGGTTTATACGGACACGGTTGCGATTTATACGGACACGGTGTTGATATGTAACGGGCACGGTGCGATTTATGCCGACACGGTGCGATTTATATGGCACGTGCGATTATAGGCACGGTGCGATTTATGCCGACACGGTGCGATTTATATGGGCACGGTTGCGTTTATATGGGCACGGTGCGATTTATACGGACACGTGTGATATGTACCGGGCACGGTGCGATTTATTGCAGACACGGTGCGATTTATACGGAACGGTGCGATTTATATGGGCACAGTGCATTTATACGGGCACGGTGCGATTTATACGGGCACGGTGCGATTTATACGGAACGGTGCGATTATACGGGGCGTGCGATATACGGGCACCGTGCGATTATACGGGCACCGGTGCATTTATTACGGGCACTGTGCGTTTATACGGCACGGTGCAGATGTACGGGCACGTGCGATTTATACGGGCACGGTGCGAGTATTTGTACGGACACGGTGCGATTTATACGGGCACGGTTGCGATTTATACGGGCACGGTGCGATTTATACGGACGGGCACGGTGAGATTTTACTGGGAACAGTGCGATTTATACGGGCACGGTGCGATTTTAGTCGGGCACGGTGCGAATTATGCCGACACGGTTGCAGATTTTATACGGACACGGGGCGATTATACGACACGGTGATATGTACGGGCACGGTGCGATTTGTTACGGGAACGGTGCGGATTTATACGGGCACGGTGCGATTTATATGGACACGGTGTGATATGTACGGGCACGGTGCGATTTATACCGAAACACGGTGCGATTTATATGGGCACGGTGCGATTTATACGGGAACGTGTGCGATTTGTACGGGCACGGTCATTTTTACGGACACGGTGCGATATGTACGGGCAGGTGCGATATGTCCGGCACGGTGCGATTGTACGGGCACGTGCTATTGTACGGACACGGTGCGATTTAGGGAGGTGATTTATACGGGAACGGTGCGATTTTTACGGGACGGTGCGATTTGTACGGGCACGGTGCGATTTGTACAGGCACGCGTTAGGGCACGGTGCGATTTATACCGGGTGAACGGTGCGATTATTTACGGGAACGGTGCGATTTATACGGGAACGGTGTGATTTACGGGCACGTTTTATACGGGCACGGTGGATTTATACGGCACGTGCGATTTATACGGGCACGGTGCGATTTATACGGGCACGGTGCGATTTATACGGGCACGTTGCGATTTATACGGGCACGGTGCGATTTATACGGGCACGGTGCGATTTATTACAGGCACGGTGCGATTTATACAGGCACGGTGCGATTTATACGGGCACGGTGCGATTTCTATGGACACGGTGCAATTTATATGGGCACGGTGCGATTTTATGGACACTTGGCGATTTATACAAGCACCGGTGCGATTTTACGGGCACGGTGCGTATTACGGGCACGGTGCGATTTATACGGGCACGGTGCGATTTATACAGGCACGGTGCGATTTATACAGGCACGGTGCGATTTATACGGGCACGGTGTGATGTATACGGGCACGGTGCGATTTATACAGGCACCGGTGCGATTTATCGGGCACGGTGCGATTTATACGGGCACGGTGCGATTTATACGGGCACGGTGCGATTTCTAAGGACACGGTGCAATTTAATGGGCACGGTTGCGATTTATATTGGACACTTGGCGATTTATACAAGCACGGTGCATTTATACAGGCACGGTGCGATTTATACAGGCACGGTGCGATTTATACAGGCACGGTGCGATTTATACGGGCACGGTGCGATTTATAACGGGAACGGTGTGATTTATACGGGCACGGTGCGATTTATTACAGGGACGGAGCGATTTATACGGGCACGGTGCGATTATACGGAACGGTGTGATTTATACGGGCAGGTGATTTATACGGGCACGGTGCGATTTATACAGGCACGGACGATGTAACAGGCGGAGCGATTTATACGGGCACCCGGTGCGATTTATACAGGCACGGTGCGATTTATACAGGCACGGTCGATTTATACAGGCACGGAGCGATTTATACGGGCACGGTGCGATTCTCTATGGACACGGTTGCAATTTATATGGCACGGTGCGATTTATATGGACACTTGGCGATTTATACAAGCACGGTGCGATTTATTACGGGCACGGTGCGATTTATACGGGCACGGTGCGATTTATATGGGGCACGTGCGATTTCTATGGACACGGTGCAATTTATACGGGCACGGTGCGATTTTATACGGACACGGTGTGATATGTACGGGGCACGGTGCGATTTATACGGGCACGGTGCGATTTATATGGACTCTTGGTGATTTATACAAGCACGGTGCGATTTATACGGGCACGGTGCGATTTATACGGGCACGGTGCCGATTTATCCGGACACGGTGCGATTTTATGACACGGTGCAATTTATACGGGCACGTGCGATTTATACGGACACGGTGTGATATGTACGGCACGGTGCGATTTATGCGACACGGTGCGATTTATAACGGGCACGGTGCGATTTATACGGGCACGGTGCGATTTATACGGGCACGGTGCGATTTTATACGGCACGGTGCGATTTGTACAGGAACGGTTGCGATTTTATACGGGCACGGTGCGATTTATACGGGCACGGTGCGATTTATACGGGCACGGTTGCGATTTATACGGACACGGTGTGATATGTACGGGCACGGTGTGCGATTTATACGGACACGGTGCGATTTATACACGCGGGCACGGTGCGATTTATACGGACACGGTGTATTATGACGGGCACGTGCGATTTATAGGGCACGTGCATTTATACGGGCACGGTGCGATTTATACGGACACGGTGTGATATGTACGGGCACGGTGCGATTTTTATGCCGACAAGTGCGATTTATCCGGGCACGGTGCGATTTCTATGGACACGGTGCATTTATCGGCATGGTGCAATTTTTATGGACACGGGGCGATTATACGGGCACGGTGTTGATTGATACGGGGCACGGATTGCGATTTCTATGGAACGGTGCGATTATACGGGCATGGTGCAATTTTTATGGACACGGGGCGATTTATACGGGCACGGTGTGATTTACATACGGGCACGGTGCGATTTCTATGGACACGGTGCGATTTATATGGGAACGGTGTGATTTCTACGGACACTGGTGCGACTTTTACAGACACGTTGCTATTTTTATGGACACGGTTTGATTGTGAGAGGTAAGGTGTCAATGTGAAGGACAGTTTTATAAGAGTTTGTGGTTTGATTGTGAGTGTTACCATGTGAATGTGAGGTTCACAGTGCGATTGTGAGGGTTATCATGTGACGGTTATGGATACAGTGTGACTGTGAAAGGTATGGAGTGGAAACGACGTGTGAGGTCATTGTGGTTTCTTGTAGGATGAGCAACTCGTTTTCCCGGTGAAGGAAAGTGTCAATATGCATCGGCTGACAGGTAGAACAATGGATGGAATCACCAGGTACGCTATATATCGTCTTTGGTCATATCTCTCAACGGTGAAGAATCCCTTAAAAAATAAAAATTGTAGTATCCGGATCTGGATCTTCACCAAAATCTAATCAATTCGTCCTCATCACACACCCAACCTGCCCACCAAGTTATGTCCGATTTCAATGATAACTTTTTGAGATATTCTGCTCACAGACAGACAGCGGTGAAAACAACCTCCGTCCACCTTCGCAGAGGTAACTAGGATGGCACTCGTTACTCGGTAGAGTGCATAATACCTCCACCAAGCTGAACAGATTACATTTTGCATCCCACTGATAAGCTGTATCTGGATTTGGATTCGACCCAATATTCAATCAGTTTGTTCTTGTCACCGAACCAACTCGTCCACCAAGGTTCATCCAAATCCATCCACAACTGTTTGAAATATCGTGCTACACAGACAACTCCGAGTTTGAGAACGAGTTACGTTCCTGGATGCTGTTCTCAAAGCGAAATGGTTCTCAAACCGGAATACACTCATTTGATTGAAACCACCATACATTACACCACATTCATGGGAAAAACTACAAATCGTCATTTAGGAGAATTAAAAACCAGAAAGAATGCAGTAAAGTTATGGTTAAAATAAATATGAAGCAACTACAGCACAATAATACATACATATGGACGGAAAACAATTAAAGGCACTTAAATAAATCAAAATGTACATCAATCAGCCAGTCATGCGGACGGAAATGACGTTCTTCGTGGCGGACGTTCTCAAACCGAACGTTCTTAAACCGCGAGTTGAATGTATCGTTTTTAGCCGCATCTCTCAATGGTAAAGAATCACACCCAACCTGCGCGCAAAATGTCGTCTAAATCCGTCCACAACGTTTTTGAGATATCCTGCTTACAGACAAATGAACAGACAGACAGGGGTGAAAACAGAACCTCCATCCACCTTCAGTGGCGGAGGTAACGAAACATTCATTCATGCACACCTTACCTTAGATATAACCTGTCCACCACCCGGCAGGTACACCCCACTTACCACTGAATCAAACTGCTATTCGAACACTGAAACGGTTAATTTTAAGGGATTTCTGCATGCTGTACTGTGTCTCCTAGCAACCAATGAAAATGCTATTTAAACAAGCTCAAATGAGCTAAGATCCTCGTCCTCTTAATGATTGACGTTCATTAAAAACGAATTGACGTCATTGTGATGTATCAGGTTTGCGATAACTTATCTGTGCTAATGCCCGGCTTGATTCCCGCAAACAAAATTCAAACAGCTTGCCTAGTTTCGGAGATAATGTATCGGCGATTTCCATTAGCGGCGATATTATGACGTCAACTTTTTTTCTAGGAAGAATTTCCAAAATCGGAGATGGTTACTGTCTGCACGTGGGCTTTCTGCATATACATGGCAAGTTTCACGAAGATCCGATGAAAACTCTGGGTTGTGAAACAAAAAAATGTCAAAAAATAGGAATGACGTCAAAAAATTGATATGACGTCATAGTGATGATCATTTGCGGTAATTCATTTCTGCTAATGCCCTGTTCGATTCCCGCAAACAGAATTAAAAAGCTTGCCTAGTTTGAGATAATTTTTTAGGCGATTTCCATTAGCGGAGATATTTTGACGTCATAACTTTTTTCTCGGAGGAATTTTCAAAATCGGAGATGGTTACTGTCTGCGCAGGGTATTTTTAATATACATGCCAAGTTTCAGGAAGTTTCGATGAAAACTGGAGGCTGTGAAACAAAAAAGTCCACAAGAAGAAGATGAAGAACAACAACGTGAGTAAGACTTAAGGATCCTCCACGAGGATCTAAAAATATTATTACCTTTTAAAATGTATTTAAATAAATGTTTCATGAATGGTGTTTTTTAACAATTTATATTGTCGTTTTATCTTCCATCCCATCATTTTTTTGGCCATTACCGCTTTTCTTTTCGACAACCTGAACACTGTGGCTCGTGTGTTTTACAGTATCCATCAGTGAAGTGACGAGTGAGTAGTGGACAACCAGTAGTTTTATCTGGCTTTCTCATGCCGCGCCTGTGTGCATTCATTCTTCCATCACATCTCTGTATCGTTTCACCAACATCTTGCATCGCACATTTGCTTCAAGTCAATAAATAAACTATGTTCTAAGGTTTACATATCATTTATCATTTGGCTTCTTTGAACTTGTAAGCAGACTCAGACAGACAGACAGACAGACAGACAGACAGATAGACAGAGACAGTGGTGCTTCCAGGACATTGTTGAGAAATGTGGTGAAGTTATTATCATCATAATTGTAATTATCAGTGTTATTAATTGCTTATACTAAACTATATCGTACGTAGTTGCAAGAGGACAAAAACCCCCCAAAACAGAGCAATAACTTGTCAATCTGACAAATTGATGGCAACACCTTACCCAAGGGAAATGTGGGTCCAGTGGGACTCCCCAGACCAGACTTCCGAAGCAGACTTCCCGAAGAGGCCTTGAAGCATGCAAGCAGTGGCGAAGGTGGTGAAAGAGACTTGGGGCCTTCGGCGGGCTTGACCTTAGCCGACAGATTGAGCGGTTGACTTCCTTGTTCCTGTCAGGTAAAATCACGTGGAGTCAGAACATTTAGAATTTGAGGCATTGCAAAAATGGTTACGCAAACAAAGGCCTGGTGGTTAACTGCTAAGCGACAGTCAACCGGGACAAGATATGTTGCCCTTTGTAGTTTGTGATATGTACATTACCTTTGTCTTGACGCTGGGACTGTCGCGAGACCTATCGGTCGAATGGCTCACAGGTGGAGAGCTGGGCCCGCTGGGGGTGCCACTGCTTGGAATTTTTCCACCGGGCGAGAGCTGCAGGCCGGCCAACTGTGCGGCATATATTTGCTGCAAGAACACACAAGTGAACAGTCTGAAACAAAAGGGTGCACTCGGGGATGAAGAAGCTGAATTATATGTACATACACATGTTCGCACACGTAATGAGGCACCAATTTAGGAAGGATGCATTGAAAAAGGTAGGGGGGGAGGGGGAAGGGAGTGGGAAAATTAGAAAACTAAAATTGAGAAAAGAACAGAAGGGAGGATGAAGAAGGATCAGGGAATATGGGAGGAGTGGCGAAGGAAGTTGGGAAGAGATGTGAGGAAGGGTTTGGAAGGGAAAGGTGTGTCAGGAGCATATGGTGAGGGAAGGATGGGGGTGAGGGAGTGGGTGGGGGGGGGTAACTGTCTAAATGGATGGCCCTTGAGTGAGAATGTGAAGTAGCCAAGTAAAGGAGGGGTACATTACAGTTAAAAATGCACACATTTCCCAAAAATTATCCTAAAGCATGCCGACGGTAGTTCTTTAGTAAGCCGTGCCAGTACACTGTTCTACCAACTGGGAAGGATGTCTTAAATTGCAGATCAATTTGATCACTCTGATGGAAACATCTTCAATAACCCCACAGCCACCTGCACAATTTCCAGGGCAGCCATTTTGTTTCCCCCACATAGTCAAAATCCTCATTGTGGCATGTTTGCATTTGCAGGACCGATGCTCACGACCAAGCTTATACATACACTGCATTACATGAAGAGCCAATATAAAATGGATAGGAGATGAGAACCTGCACTCACAACATGGCACAATAACCAGCAGATGGTGTGCATGCGAGTCTTTGGAGCAGGGCCTGTACTGTGTTGGCATTTTAATCTTAGGCCTAACGTGTGTGTAGAATAAATCAGAAGCGCATTCTTCAGTCAATTACAAACATGATATACGAAGTAACGAAGAGTTCACGACAATGTTCGAGAATTTTAAAGGGTGTTAAGTAATCGAGACATCTTGTATTCGCTGAAAATGTTCTGCCCAACACTCATCGGGCGATGTGACATGGTGTCCGGTTTCTCAATCCATTTCGATTCGCATAGCACGTGTGTGTGTGTGCGTGCGTGTGTGCGTGTGTGTGTGTGTGTGTGTGTGTGTGTGTGCGTGCGTGTGTGTGTGTCGATTTTCATTTGAACCAAAAGGTAAACCTCCAAAATAGTTCAACATACTGCGATACAAATCCGTCGACCCCACACGTTGCCTTTAGGCCTCGACGCTCAGTCTCTTGGTCCTCTGGAGCCAATAAAGGCAAGAAACTATCAAAATACAAACTAAACTGTAAGAGTTCACAGAACAACTTTCCCCGCACAGTCTTGAGAAACAAGGACATGTGCGGGGTGTGTGAGCGGCAAATTTGATTGGTCGTGATGATGTAAAATGGTGTAATATTTTGTCCAAGAACTGCTAAACAGAAGGGTTTGGAAAAGTGCCAAAAATTTTTTTTGTGTTCTGCAGTGTTCAAGTGTATAATTCAATTTAAATAAGATAAAGGTTGTTGAAAATAAAAATTTTTTGGAAGTCTACCGCCATTAACGCAGCATCTTTTACACCACCATATTTTAACACGTTACATTGTTCTTTGTGCTCGTTGTTGTGTCCTTTGTAACGTCCTTAAAAACAGTAAGTTTCCTGTCTGGAATGATTTTCAGTTTTGTTTGACTGCCAGACAGACAGAGTAAAAAAAACAAAAACTGAACTCACTCCTTTCTGTGTATGTGCGATCAAGACAAATTCAGAGCCAAAGAAGTGTTAAACTACAAGTTTGTTTTCCTCTTCATGTTCAAAATATAACATTCAATTTAAATTAAATTATTCCTCAATCATACACTGACGTTTGTGGACAGACATATTGAACCAATTGCTTATCCCCACTGTCCGCTTCATGTGCGTGGGGTAAAAACATATCCCTTTCCACGACAAACAGGCTTCACACAAATCGGACAATTCAACGGCGATCGGACTTTCCCAGGCCTCCGTCATGATGTTTGTGACGGCAAGAGAACAAGGTACATCAATGAAAGCGCCTCATCCTTCAGCGAAAGAGTGTCAGTGCTCAAAGTAAAACAGGAAACCACTTCCATGATACCACGCCCGAAATCAGGAAATCAATCGTCACAGTTCTTGGAAGGTTGACCCAAATTAAATGGGATCGTTTATCAGTTGGCAAGCAGAGCCAATGGTTGATGAGAGCAGGTGTTTTGTTGAAACAATTATCTCGAGCTCAGGATGAAGGTTGTGCACGTATCATGTGCAGGACAGAGACATCGGTGTACTTTCACAAGAATTGAGAGGATGTTCGTGGATGATGGACAAGACCAACGCAGGCCGTGCGATTTGAACCTGGCTTCAGAACGTCATGGGTGAGCGAAGTGCTCGGATTGCGATAGGAAGACCAAACATGGCGACCCGGTTGAGATACCCGTTTGACCACGAGTGAGAGACATGGAAGGGATTTGAAACCAAACTCTTTGACGTCTTCGAAACCTACCTTTTCGTCTTCGCATTTTCACTCCGGACCGAGTGTGTCTCGTTAGCTGCGCCGGAAGCCGTGCGTGCTGACACCGTACTCGACAGCGTCTGCTAGATGAGTCTTCATTCCCTTGCACGTCCGGTGTATTGATCCGAATGTTAATCCTTCCAGTGGCTCTTACTTGTACGTAAAATAAGGAAATAATAACTTTCTGCCAGTGAGAATGATGCAATTTTAAACTCTTTCATGGAGCCTTGGCCTTGCACTTGTGTACTTGCAAGCCTGGAGCGAGTTAAGGCCTCAGGCGTTTGTGGTTTTAAAATTTGATTTGACTCTCCAACTTGATTGCATCATTAAAACCACAATACAAAACTGTTCAGTCTCGTTAGGAGGAGCGGGCTCTCAGACGAACTAGACTGAAATAAGGGGAAAAATTTACTCATTCATTCATTGTCATTCTATATTTCCTTGCTATACTTGAGAGAAATTAGTCTCAAAGTTTGTTCCTCTTAATGAGACTCGAGGCACAGTTTTCAATTTGTAAGCTCAAATTGTCTGGTACATTCAAAACAAGCAAACAAAAGTGGTTGTAGCTGCTTGAAAGTGGTGGTCAATTGCTCGTCCCTTGGAGCATTGTAGAAGCACCGAGTAATTTAAAAACAGAAAATGTATGGAGCTCGTGAATGATATCACACAAAGGTGTTGAGAACAATCAAGTGCGGATTGTTGTTGTGAATGAACTTCGCAGGGACATTGTGAATCGGAATCACAGCGCCAGACGTGGGAAGACAAGTCGACATCAATGATAAACAAGGCTCTTCCTCCATGAGTACAGGAAGCCCAGTGGGTTAATCTCTCAGTACCCTTACAACATCATACATTTGTCTTGTGTGAAGAATAAAAATACACACACCGTCGCTCAGAACGTTCCAAAAGTCGAACCCAAAATGTGCGCCACACAGACGGTGCAATTTATTAGCGGCGTGGAGACATCGCGAGCAACCTTGTAAGGTAACTTTCCCACAGGCAGCCAAGGCCTCACTCTGTTTTCTCTCCAAACATCTGTCTGTCCTCAGCCTCTGCCACTAACCACTGTTGACAGGGGACATTTTGAGATATTGTTTAATCCTTTATAATTTTTTTTAAAAATTATTTTGGCTTTAAGCCGTGGCTAGTCTGCTCTTGTGGGCCGGTGCGACCGAGCACAGGAGATCCGACGTGCTGGGGAGGGGTGGACAAGAGCGGAGGAGAAGGGGCTGGAAGGGTACCAGGGCCCCGGGGTTGGGGGATCCCGACATGCCGGGTTCCCACGCCGGGCCATGGTTGTCCTGCGCCTTTTTGGGTCGACTTCTCACCGCTTGGCGAGACAAACAAACACGCAAAGAATTCTGATTTGCAGAAATATGCACGATCTAAATTTACCCATAAAGTGGGCAACTAAGTTAGACAAATAAAAAAGTAAAAAATCATTTGCCTTGGCTGATGAAATCCAGTTCCTGGGAGCAGATAGAGTGAGGGTAAGAAAGAGCTATGGAGCCCATTGCAGAGACATCAAAGCTTTCTCGTACACACGCAGCCATAATAACAAAACACGCGGCTCGTAAGATTACTCTTTGCCATGACAGATGGAGTTAAATTGCCTCATGGCACGATTCCATCGAAATCTCTACAATCCCAGCTTTGACACGCGACAGAGCTGTATAATAATAACAATAATAAATGCTCTGTTATTATGTGCGTTTTTAAGAGCTTGCGTGGAAACGTTCACATTAGTGAAAGCTATGGA
>CM068958.1:1370116-1381863 GCA_035128595.1 Eptatretus atami | reverse complement strand
CACTGCTCACCTTCACTCTTTCATTCCTCTTTTTGCCCTGCGTTTGGAAGAAACTCCCTCACTCTGTTCAATCCCATTCTTCCCGCCAGGCCTTCATAACAGCTGTTCACCACCACCTCTTATAATCCCCCATCCAAATCCTCGATCTTTTCCATCCCCGCTAATCCACCCCAAACCCACCTCCTTCAAATTCCCTGCTTTCCTTCCTGAAATTCCCTGTAGTGTCCATCTTCTCGCTTCCCCATGTTCCCCCCCATCCCTCTCCCTTCCACAGATCTCCTAATGTTCTGTTCCCACTGTTTTGTCCTTCCCACTCCCCCTCTTGTCTCATGCCCCTTGCTGTGTGTTGTGCGTTAGCTCTCATTCGAGCCTCGACAATGTATACAAAAAAAAGAAGAAAAAACAGAAGAGCATGGCATGGGAGTTGTCGACTGGGGCACAATCCTGGACAGGTCGCCATTCCAACACAGGATACCAGCAAGCTGGTACTCATTTTGCCGACCTCAGAAGGAAGACAGGCTGAGTCAACCCCACCTGGTGTTAATTCAACAGCCAATTAGGATTTGAACTCAGGACCCTCGGATCCCAAGCCCACAACTATAGCCATTAAGCCACCACCAGGCATTACTTGCATTCATACATACATATATGTATATATTATATATATATATATATATATATATATATATATATATTTGTTACGGTGCCGGTGCGTCGGCCGCGAGCCGACCGCTCTGACGGAGCCGCAAGTCGAGTCGGCCCGACCGATCGCCCGAAATATAGATCGCCGCCGGATAACTCTGAAGCCGACGGGTCCTTGTGCAAGAACCGAAACACGCCAATGGGCAGACCACGTGGGGTAGGGTCGATTGCCAACTTCAATTTACCTAAATACCCACGTGATCCAACTACCGGGTATTTCACCTGACGGAACTCGTACGAAACAAACCGCTTAAGCGAGCCTGTCCGTGCGCGATTCCGAGCAGCTTAATCGCCGAGAACCGTCGGTCCGAATGTCCCCCTTTTAGGGCAAACCAACGGCTTTCTAATTACCAACACACGAAATGCTCAGTCAATGAAAGAATCGACGCGACGAGCTGAAAACATTTAACAATTGGGGTATTTATTAATAATAATGGGGAACTAGGGAAGCACGTAAGAGCAGAACTATACTGACTATACGAAATGCAATGCAATCATTTACAGCACACAAAGCACTTAACAGTTTCCTACTTATTAGACGGGCCCACGGCACACGTACGCACACACACACACACCCAAGAAATGGTGGCTGATGCCTTTAATAACGGACTCCAGCTCGAGGACAGATGAGCTGAAACCCAGAACCTATCTCGAACCTCTCCACCTCGTGTGGTCTTTAAGCTGTTCGGACCCGGGCTCCAGCGAGAGCGAGCTGGATCCAATCGCCGTGAGCCGAGATCCTTCCCGAGCTCCAGCGAATCCTCTCGCGCTTCTGAACACGTGCTGGTCAGACGAGGCGCCGATCCTTCCCGTCGATGCGTCGCTTCCCCGAGGAACCACCTCCAAGATGAGGCCGATGAGTCGCACCAAGCCGGGAACAAGCGGAGAGCAAAGAGCTCCACAACCAAGAAGAGCCAGCCGAGCAACCAGCTCAACTCTCTTCCGATGAACAAAGCCTCTCACAACACGAACCAAGAGCAAAAGCCACCACCAGCAGCTCGAGCCGAGCAACCAGCTGAACTCTCTGCCATGAACAAAGCGAGGACCAAGAACTCCGAGCCGAGCAGCAGAACCCGAAGGCCTGCTGAAAAGCCAAGCCGAAGCAAAAAGCCTTCAAAAAGCCTCGACCCTAACCCGAGCCAAGCAGAAGCCGAAGCTTACTAAAAGCCAGCCGGAACCAAGCAGAGTGTCCTTTTTTTATTCCTATCCGCCCCCTCCCCCGCTCCCGGCGTGACTCATGCCCTCGTGCTCCATTCCCCGCTCAACCACGGGTGGGAGGGAGTTGTTTACGTCCCGTGATTCAGGACGGGAGGGCTCTTCTTCCTCTTCGCAGAAGAGGGGGGAGGGGCGTCTTCCTTTGTGTTGTGATCACTCCCTAACTATTAAATTAAATCACAGCGCACTTAATCGATTTCTGCCCATTAAACAATGGAAGGTGACCTACCTATAGAACATGCACTTATCGACATATCTGAGCTAAAGGAACCTGTATGTTGAGTGCGATCGAATTCCAAATTCGTAACAATATATATGTTTTGGCCTGATGAAAAATGGCTTGACTTGGAACAGGCTGCAATGGTTTCTCAATGATAAAGGGTTTGTTTTGTTTTTCACTTTCCTCACTCATCTCATCGAATGTCTGATCAACATATCTACGAATCACTGGATACATCACAATGCTTAGAAACGCACGGAGACCCTAGTGTTCCTGGCTTTAGTTCATTTCCGCACGTGCCAAAACCTCGAGAATCTTTTAACCTGAGCAAAATTAAAAAATTTAAACAGTGGAATTGACCTTAGCAGCAGTTCCGACTTCTAAAATAAAAATAAAAACAGAAGAAGAAAAAAAAAAGTGCATTTGTCCAATTTGAACATTTTTTGACATTCTGGGCATCCTCGAGAGGTGTTTAACATGACTGATCGGCGATCGCTAATCGCTTACCAGGCCTGCCGTGCCTTATCATCCGTGTTGTTGGAGTGCTTCTGAAGTGCTTTAGCTACTTGGCGAGCGCTCTCAAAGTTGCTCGGATGTTCGTTTGTAAGTCATGGTGATACACAGCAAAACTACCTGCATTGTCACTGATAAACACAATCAAAAATACATCGATCGACCACCTGCCTGTTTTGCGCCCCACGGTATCGTGCGGTGCCAAGCCTGCCATTCCTTGTCAACGGATGGATGTAGGGAAGGGATTGATGGAGAGAAGGGATGGATGGAAAGAAGGAAGGAATGGATGGATAGGATGGAGGGAAGGCATTGATGGAAGGGATGGGAGAAGGGATGGATGGAAGGGATGGATGGATTGCTAGGAGGGATGGACGGGTGGATCAAATTGATGTTTGTAAGCCATGGCAAGACAGTAGACGGCGGTGTAAATGACTTTTTCTCACAGCTGTTGTCGTTTTTGAAAATAAAATGACATTGACATTCAAGACAATGTTTGCTGATAATGTAAATTAAGTACATATATAATCGTGTGTTCCATTGTCTTTGGTAAAAATCTGACAAAAGTTTAAATTGTAACCTTTATCTCAGAGCGGTCATGCTGAACACTGCCCGGAGATGCTCGGAGACGTTCCCCCTGGTGGAGTACTTTGGAGGTTATTAGGGCAGAGTCGTTTCCGAAACCCAAGGTCATTGCAGATGCTACAGGGAATGTAATGGCAGATGAAGGAACAGCAGGTGGGAACTCATTCATTCATTGCACCTGTTCACTCTGTGAGATTGGAGTATCCTGTGTTCATGAACAACTGTGGAACTTGCTGTGAATCCACTTTCCATCCATCCATCCCCTCCCTCCACCCCATCCATCCTTCCCTCCATCCATCCATTCCTTCTCCCACTCATTGTTTGTCCTCGCTACCCCACCCCTCCTTCTGCTCTCTCTCTCCTCCCTCTCTCACCCATCTTCCAACTTTCAGGAAGTGATAAACAATGGGTGGTTGTGATAAGTTTCCACAGGTGGTTGTGTTTGTGGTTTGGAGGTGGTTATGTTATACAGTGGTGTTTGTGTTGTGTTTTGAGCCTGGAGTGTTGGGGAGTGTGTGGGTTGGGCAGATGGGCACTTTCTTGGCAGTTGGAGATTCTGCTGGGTTCAATTCCACGGTTTGAAGTTTGGCTCGGGTTGAGATTCTGGGTCTTATCGCATTTTGGTTGTAAAACCTGTGCTGAAATGAAATAAAGGCACGAAACACTGGTGTCTGGATGTTTATAAGCATTGTACCTAGAGTGCAATGGGCTCAAGGGACCCTCGGCCTGAGCTGGGTTTTGGTGATTGGACTGTGGGAATGGGCTTGGCGGTGGCTCCGGATACTGGAGTGGTGTTTATTTTGCTGGTTCGCGTATTCTTTGGCACTCTGGGCATCTCCAGGCAGTGTGTGACCCCCGTCAGAGAGATTCAGTTCCAGAGCGGGTCAACAGGGTGGCAGCTGCAGTTAGTTGCATACCTCAAGGGAAGACCATGTTATAATCTTTTTTTTAAATGGTATGTGCTGTTTGAAAGTAACGGGTGGTTTTGCTATCCTGTTTGAACATGCTGTGTTAATATACATTGCATTCATCTGTACTATGTCCGGAGATGGGAATCCCCTGCTTCCCATCAAGTCCTCCTCCAGATTCAGTCGAAACTCCCCCTCCCTTCCAAGTTAGCAAGATCGCAGAAGCACCCCTTCCCCTCCCCACTTCCTTCCTTGCTCCCATTCTCTTACATCCCAATCTCTAGCACGCCCCACTCCTGGAGTGCATGCCGATGTGTGTGAAGCGGCGCATCCCCCCACCTTCATCGCTCTCCTCACCTGTCTCCTCTCTCTCCTGCTCCCCTTCCTCCACTCTCTCTCTCCCCCATCCCCCTTCTCTCTCCTGATCTTACCACTCCCCCCCCTTTTTCTCCGAATATCCGTAGCGAAGCGAGGGGTTGTATTTGCTTGAGTATGTATGTATGCATGTGTGTGTGTGTGTGGTATATATATATACAGGTAGTCGTCGATTACGACCTATAGCGACTTACGACTGTTCGCTACTTTAGTGACCACGTTTTTTTTTTTTTTGTATGTAAATATGATTGTTCGATTAGACCGATTGGTCAGAAGCAATTGCGGTCGTAAGTCGACGCATACTGTATATATATATATATATATATATATATATTATATATATATATTATATATATATAATATATATATATATATATATATATAATATCCATTCAATAGTGAGTAATTGGGAGTGTTTAAGGAAAAACATTTTTTGAGAAGTTATTGAAAAAATGTTGGATATTCTTTTGTAAAACGCTCGATACTGCCGGAATAAGCCTTTGCATCAACGTAAAGGTAATAAATGATCCCGACACAATCCTTCATGGGTGTTTGGAAGTGTTTTCAACCTCAGAAGAAAAAAAACATTACTTTGATTTCTTTAAAATGCCAACAGGATTACAACAGCAACGGGCAATGCGGGCAATGCTGGACACCTCAGCGAGTATATAATGTTAAAAAGTATATAACATGTAATTTAAAAAAGGTTCTTCTGATTAATCAGCTGCAACGGCTCCATCAATTAGGCATGAGCTCAGCAGAGCTACTGCACAGTCCCCAATATCTCCATAGGATTGTACTGCATGTAGTCAATACCGGGAAGGTAACTTAATTCTCTATTTTAGAGACGAGTCCATCCTGTGTCTGACCTTAGCGAGGAAACACTGGTACCTTCTTCAGTGAAATAATCTGACCTCGACT
This sequence comes from Eptatretus atami, assembly GCA_035128595.1. Taxonomy (NCBI): domain Eukaryota; kingdom Metazoa; phylum Chordata; class Myxini; order Myxiniformes; family Myxinidae; genus Eptatretus; species Eptatretus atami. The sequence continues at coordinate 1,376,427 of CM068958.1, read as the reverse complement.
ATGTGTGTGTACATGTGTGTATATATATATATCTGTGACTTGCTCCAGGTAGCACGTAAACCTGTATGAACCTGTTCCATGGTCGGGTTGTCGGTGACTAGACCATCTCCCCCACCAGGTTTTTTGGTGAGGAGGGTGTTTGGATATGGACACCCGGCAGGATTAAAAACAAAACCTGTCAAAGGGCGGAGGAGCTCCTTGTGAGCCAATGGCCATCCATACATCGTGCCCAACTGTGTCTGCGGACGTCCTCCTGCAGGTGGGTTACTTCTTATGAAGAGGTTGGTGGCAGGATTTGCACTCCGGCCACCGTAAAACCCTTCATTCCGCAAAATATTCCAAAAGCAGAAAAAAAAATCTGAAAACCCACTCTGTGGGAGTACCTCCTGTGCAGCTTCCCTTCGCAGGGCAGCTCACCGGATGACAGGCTTAGGGCAAAGCCTTTGGGACCCCCAATCTTTGATGATTGGAGGGAAACCACGGGGTACCATTACCGGGTCAGATTGCGTATGTCGGAGTGGCGCTGAGGTGTCGTCCACCAGACGGCGGTCTCCTTGAGTTAACCTGAGGCGGTCCCTTGGGGTGGGTGCCTGGAATGTCCTATCCCTAAAGAGGATGATCACCTGTTCTATGTTGTCATCTGAGCTGAAGCATTTGACATCGGTATTGCAGCACTCTCTGAGGTTCGGAGACCGGATTGTGGCGAGATCATGGCGGTTTTACACCTACTATTGGTATGGTTACTCTGATGGTTACCATGCCCAGGAGTTGCTGTAGCTGTGTCCAATAATCTGACTCCAATGATAATGAGGTTAACACCGGTCAACGATCGTATTATGAGACCAAGGATTCGTCACTCATTGGGTTTCATTCCCTGTCTCTGTATATGCTCTGACTGCGGCGAGTGATCTCACCGCGAAGGACGCATTCTTTGCCACGCTCAAGTCTGTGGTTGATCATTGCCCAAGTGAGATACTCTTCCAATCTTGAGAGATTTTCAATGCATCGACTGGAACCGAGAGGATGGTTACGAGACGTTGTGTTGGTCCCCATGGGTCTGCAAATGTGAACCAGAATAGCACTTAAGTTCCTTGACTTTGCAAGAAGTCATGGACTTGGGTGGGCTGGTTCATGGTTTCAGCACCCACCGCTCATCGCTGGACTTGGTTATTCCAACGCTGCGTGTGGCAAAGGAGATTGACCATGTGCTTGATGATGGTCGCTGGAGGATGATCCAGAACTGCAGGGGTCTACCAGAGTGCTCAGTTCTCAATACTGACCACCAGCTAGTTGGAGCAACTCTGAAGTTGCACCTTAAATCCAGGAGAATGGTAGTATCCAGCCGAAGCTGGATGTTTGCACTCTCAAGGATGAGAGAGTAGCTGAGGAGTTTGCGAACAGGGCCGAGTGGAGATTTGTGGGGTGGGGAGGGGTCGTGTTTGGGGGGGACCCTGAAGAGTTGTGGAGTGCCTTCAAGACCACCTGTGGATGTCTTGGAACTCACTGTAGGGCGAAGAAGAATTTGTCTTTCAAGGGGACACTGGATACCATTGACCAGTCACAGGGCCAGGCTGAATGGCAGAGCTGAGCTGTTCAGGGAGCTGAGGCGTAAAACTGTATGTGCACCAAGGATGGACAAGGAGGCCTATGTGCGAGGAATCTGTGAGGGGGGTAGAGCAACACCTGTGGTCAAGTGATTCTCGTCCTGCTTACAGGGGAATTGCGCATTACGTTCATCCAAGCCCATCCCTCGGTTTACTGCAGTTAGAGCAGAGGGAGTTGGGCACTTGACAGAGGAGTCCGAAGTGAAGGCCCGCTGGGTCGGTTACTTTGAGTGGCTGTACCAGGTTGATCCACCAGCTGTCGAATTGGATGTCAGGGGTGTTACAATCCCTATTGCTGACCCTCCAATCAACTGTGGTCCACCTTCGTTTGTGGAAACACAGGCTGCGGTGAACCGGTTGAAATGGCGTAAAGCTCCAGGGATCTGTGGCATCCATGCTGAACTTCTCAAGGCTGGTGGAAATGCTGTACTCGTGTGATTGCATTGCAGTTCTGTGCTCTACCTGGAACACAGGCATCATCCCAACTGACTGGAAGAGGGGCCTTGTTGTCCCTCTCTGGAAAGGGAAGGGTGATCGCCAAGACTGCAACAACTACCGAGGGGGACGCTGCTCTCAGTGCCGGCAAGGTCTTTGCTTGGATAATTCTCGATAGGGTTCGCCACCATCTGCTTGAGCACCAGCATCGAGAGCAGTCAGGCTTTACACCAAAAGGTCAACGATTGACCGTATCCTTGCTCTTTCATGTCCTCAAAGAATGCAGATGAGAGTTTCAGCAGAGGCTGCTTGCAGCTTATGTTGATCTCTGTAAAGTGTTCGATTCAGTGAATCGGGATGCCCTCTGGAGGATCTTAGTCTCGTTGTGTGCTACCAAAAACTGATCAATCTGACGTCTGAACTCTACTCTGGTACTGAGAGTGCTGTGAGATGTGTGGTACCATCTCCGACTTATTTCCAGTTGTTACTGGAGTTTGTCAGGGGTGTGTACTGGTCCTCCCACTTTTCAGCACTTGTATGGACTGGATTTGAGGGAGGATGTCGGTGAGATCAAGCGACGGTGCATTGTTGGGAATTCAAGATCTCGACCTTGATTTCGCAGATGATTGCAGTCATCTTTGCGGGAGATGCTAGATATTCTTTTGGGGCCCTCGGGTGCTGAATGAGGAGTCGGAGCTGCTGGGATTACGGTTTCCTGGTCAAAACTAAGTCCAGGCTTCAATGACATCTTGGATGCTGCTGTCCTGCCTGTACTTGTTTTGGTGAGGATGTTGAGGTCGTGGAGAGATTCACTTACCTTGGCAGTGATATTCATGTCTCTGCTGGCTGTGAGCCAGAAGTGAATAGACGTTGGTGTGGGGCCAATGGAGTCATGGATTCACTGCACATGGGGTGTGGCGCTGCCAGCACCTGTGCAGGAAGATGGAAGTCCGAGTTTTCAGGTCCTTGGTGCTTCAAGTCTTCCTCTCTGGATGTGAGACTTGGAATCTGACCAGGGATCTGAGACAGAGACTTAATTCCTTTGGTACCAGGTCTCGTCGGAGAATCCTTGGCTATCGCTGGTCAGACTTTGTGTCCAACGAGCAGTCGCTGAGAGAGACTCAAGTGAGATTTGTAACCTGCATATTCCTTGAGCGTCAGCTGCGGCTGTATGGACATGTGGCTCATTTTCCTGACGCAGATCCGACTCACCAGATTCTCTCAGCGGGGGAGCCTCGTGAGTGGAGGAGGCCAATGGGCCGACCACGTGCCTCGTGGTTGCAGCAGGTTGATCAGCATCTCAAGGAGATGGGGATGGGCCAGGCACCTGCCTGGGGGATGGCCAGACGGAGGCCCCTCGAGTGCCGGCAGAAAGTGGATGCAGCGATGTGCTGCTCCGGCGCATGCTCCCATACCTGACCTGACCTGACCTTTGAATCCGGATCCGGATTCGAGAATTTCTCAAATGATTCTTCACCATTGAGAGATGGGCCAAAAACATAGGAGAGGCATGAGATCTCAAAAAGTTGTGGACGACTTGTGACAAAATAGGTGGATGAGATGGTAATGTAACATGAACAGGCCTATCGGTTCAGGTCAGGATTCAGATCGAGCCTATCAGTGGGATACAAAATGTAAACAGTTATTGCTTGGCAGAGGTACGTGCTCTACAGAGTGCTGTTCCGTTTCGCCACGTGTCGCTCTTTGAGTGATTATTCATTTGTCTGTCTGTTTGTTTGTTTGTCGCACAGAACTTTCATGTTTTTCTCCACAACCGCTTATCGGATTGAGACAAAATTTTCACCACAGGAGCGACTCATGTGGAACGTTTTAATGGTAATTATGATGTCATACGTCACGTGCTATGGCAGTCATGTTGGAAAACGGAAAAAACTTTTGACCTCTGCATCAAGGACAAAAAATTAAAACATGGCACATTGCAAGTACTCCTCATGGGGAATAAGTGTGATTTTTTTTAATGACGTCATAGGTACCTTCGTTATGACATCATAATTGCAAATGTAGAACGCTGCATCAAATCGGTATGAAATTTTTCGAGGGTCATCTCGGGATAAATTGGTCCACAGAAAATATTTTTGACGTCATCGGTCACGTGATTCAGCAGCCGTATTGTTTTTTTTTTAAAAACCTTCAAATACCTCTGAACTGGCTGAATTGATCAAGGCGAAACTCGACACGGATGACCGCCTGTCCATGAGGAACAAAACGCCTGTCCATCACAGGTCACCCAAGCTTTGGGGGATATCAGGGTACTAACGATTAATTGATCACATGGTCTGGCAGCCATATTGGATTGAGCAAAAATCTTTTAAAAATAATTTCTCTTTGAACACTCATCCACCAATCTGATCTAGTAGTGATCGGGATATATGTTTTAAATTTCAATTTGATCGGCACATGGTCTGTCAGCCAGAATTAGTTTTTTTTTTGATATGGGTTCTTTTTTATTTTTTAATAAAGCTCACTTGGCTGTACCTGGATGGGTTTGAGGGTAGAGGAGTAGCAGCTGAAGTGAAAATCCTATGCAGGTTCCTCCTGATGACTTCATCTTTGCTTTTTTCTTGTTTGGGTTCTTTCTGATGACTCCAATGCAGGACTGTACCTATTTGGTCTTCCATTTGATTTGAATTTAATTTATTTTAATCCATTCTTAATTCAGTTGAATAATAGAAAAAGGTCATGGGTCCAGGAACAGGTGTCCATTCAAAGTGGAGTTGCATCAAGGCGGGACGTCTTGGTACCCGGTCATCACTGCCAGCAGTTATAAAGTTGCAGTTCTAGTTATGTCTCTTATTAATGATGTAACACACAAAATACACCCCACAAAATGATACAAACACCACACAAAACAAGTCCTGGCAAGGGTCTGCAATCTCTGTTTGCTCTTTTTCTTGTTACTCTGGTGACACTCAATAAACACTGAATAAACATGCACAGATGATGCAAAGTTTGGGTTAAAGTTACTTCTGGGATTAGGGAAGGGGGTTAAGTTACCGTTGAGGTTATCAGTGTGCATTTATGCAAAAGTTCGCTTTGTTCCTCAGTGCTGGAGTTAACCTTCAATTTTGGTTTATAGTTAGAATTAAGCTAAAGGCAATATCACCTTGGGTTTGGTGCTCGTGCAGTTAGGCTGAAGTTAAAGTTAACTTGAATACTGTACGGTACAGTAGTTTGACATTATTTACTTGACAGCGTTGTTTTATCCATTCCTTTGTTCCACTGTTTAGCATTGTACAGTCGTTAAATTGTACAAATTCATTTTCCCATTATCCTCTGTTAGGGTTGGGTTCGTGTGAGCCCAAACAGGTTCCAAAGCACTCAAATAAAGTCGAATACATCATGAAGACCACCAGGAAACCCTAACCGGGCTTTCACAGGAAAGGTGTTGCATCAACAAGTTTGCAGCCATGCGGATCGGACGTTAAGCTGGGTGTCCCATCTGCTAGTTCCTACAAGTGGACGTTAAAGATCCCTCAGTGTCCTTCACAAGAGTGGGCCACCTCTGTGGCAGCACCCTGAATAAATGACAAATTGCTGCGATATGGCGATGGGGCAAGGGGCACCGCATCACCACAATACAAGCACCTCGATCAGGATACAGCCAGCGGAAATGAATTCTTCATTAAATCCCGATCCAATACAAGCATTAGTTCGATGACATGAAACGTTCATATCAATTAAACGTCAAATAGTCATATTCAAGAAGCTGTTACACTTATTTAAAACTCTACACCTTTCGGCTTGATCGATAAATCAATGTCATCATCTAAGAACTAACCCCATCCTTAACATTTGTTTCATCTGACAGCAATGGTGGTCATGTATCTCCCCTCGACTTTCCCAAACACACCTCCTCGCACAACCTCCCTCTATGTGGGTCGCCATTCATGAGGGAGGGAGAGGCACATCGCAGGTTACACCCACGTCTTGGAGGTGGATTCTCCATTCATGGTTTTCCTGGATTTGAACTTTCACTCAGTGGTGACATGAAAGTACAATAAAGCATCAATTTGGAGGTAAAACATGTATATCATGTGTCGGTTGGTGTTGGAGTAGGAGATGAGGGATAAGGGGATTTGATAATCCAAGTGTTTAAACGTCATTCATGACTTCTCCCATAAATCTTGGAGATATTCAAACGATACCTCCTGGTGACGAATACTTGCTGTTTTGCCAAAGTTTCAATAATCACAGAGGATGCTCTGGCAAGTGCCGCGATCACTCGCAAAGAGTAGTTCTGAGCTTTGGGGC
>CM068958.1:1360098-1365597 GCA_035128595.1 Eptatretus atami | reverse complement strand
CTATGAATGCCGCAACCACAGTCACTTCCACTGCTCTGTGGAGATATCTGGGAGCAATGGATGCCACGTACCACTGCAGATGCTTGCACTTGGGATGTTCTGGAATGTAGTTTGAAGCACAAGTATGCACTAGAATCTGTTTAACATCACATGGATAGCCCTAGCACTCTGCTCAATTATGGCCCCCATTTGGTGTCCATCACATGTTCATGGCCGGAGAGCACCACCAGATACCCTCGCCCCATGTTAAAGTCGGAGCTCCATCGCATGACCGAGTTCAGAAGCCAATGAGACCAATTCCGGAGCCGAGTCATTGTGTGGGCAGGGCCAAAATCAGGGGAAGCGTCCATGCACCAATGGAGATGTTCGGAAATTCCCACCGTCCATTCTGATCCACATTTAGGCTCCCCCCTCCCCAAAGTATAAAACACTCTGCGAGGGGGAGGGAAAGAGAGACGCTTTTGGCTTGGTCAGCGGTACGGGTCAGAAGGCGAAGCTGAACAGGTGGACGGAGCTCGGGGAATGGAACATGTGGAGCGGAGTGCTGGGTGGGTGAGCAAACCAAGCACCAGACTGATCCCATTTATCACACCATTAGCAATTACACTTGCAGAATTCCTTACACTTCATTATTAGGCTATCTTCTCACACCACCTTCTTCTTTGTTTTCCATCCCATCTGCTGTAGACACAAAATAGCAATTGGTGAGGGCAAGTCCCGACAAACGTTCTTTTCAGAGCGACCCACAGACACACACCTCATTCCATTTTTCTTCTCTGCACCTCATTGCACCTCCTCAGACCATGCACCAAGACATCCTCAGTTTTCCTCCTCCTCCTCCTCCTCTTCCTAAGCGACTGGGAAGCGTTGGTCCGTTGGCCATGCCAGGTACATTAGAAGTCACAAACACCTCGTATGTTCTCATCTTTCTTTGCTCTCTAACTTTCCTCGGGGTATGTTTCTGATGGCGCCCATTTTCGTACAAATTTAGATTGTAGAAGTTCGTTATATCAGTATAGTTCTGCACTGTGTCCTTTGTTGTTCCTTGTAAATATTTGCATGCCCTTTTGCTACATTTATTATCATAAATTTTTTGTGTAATAAATGTACCCAACTCATAGTGTCTTTTCCTGGTTGGTACAGCAAAGTTCGCACGCAGTTTAGCCGAGAAGTTCTGCTGCAAGTAATTTGCTCTGATTAACTGGTGCATACTCGCATCTCCGCTCGGCTGCACCTGATCTGGTGAGTTAATTAGAGTACGCATCGAGGGCAAGAGACTCCATCCCCCTCCCCCCCCCACTCCCCCTTGATGCGGCCATCCACACGCGAGGTATCACGCGAAGTAGTGCAACCCTGCTGGATTGGCAGTTCCAATCGGCACTCGTGGTTGCTTCACAACCTGCCAGTGCACGGAGATATCCATGCCCGGTGGCCTCAGGACCGAGTGTTCAGGAGGAACTCGAACGCTTCCCATCGTGGCAAAACTCGAACCACGGATCCATAACAATACCTGAACTATCAAAATAGCTTTACTATTGAAATACTTTTACTCTTAATATACCTTTACTATCAAAATACCTTTGCTATTGAAATACTTTTCCTCTTAAAATACCTTTACTCTCAAAATACTTTTACTCTAAAAATATCTTTCCTATCAAATTACTTTAACTTTATTCAAGTACCCAATAAATCGAAGTACGTTCAATATCTTCTCATATTCCAGTCCGTGCACCAGTTGATTATACATGTTGTTTGTTTCCTCAGAACCAGAATACCTAAATCTGCCACCCCCGATTACTTGCGAGTAAGGAGTCTCCCATTTATTTGTAGACCTTCAAGATCCCATGCTCCCCTTCCATAGGACTCAATTATTTTGTGTTGGTGCCTGGAGAAACTCTCATTTCCCACCCAAATTATAGGGGCACTGCATCAGTGCCACAGCACCACCTGATGATTTAACCAGTTGGCAGAGTTTGTAACCAAGTTCCGGTCCAATGTGCGTTACCCAAGGGAGCAAAGTGTTTTGTAACTGTGAACTCTATAGAATTACTCGTTATTAATGAACCTGACAAACTGTTTACTAAAAAATGAAAATACTTGTACTTGTAGTCCTGTTGTATTTACCATTATTATATTTATCATTTCCTGGACAGAGATCACAGATCAGACAAGGAAAGGTGATATCGCTTCATTTCTGCAATTGCTGTTCAATCTTTTATTAACAATTCTATGAATATGATAATCTAAATTAGAGGAAATGTAAAGGTAATCAATATCAAGGTAGATATTTTGGGGGGTTCGGATCAGTCACTCCTCATTGTGTATAGTGTACTTGGCTTTCAGGTGTCGTGGTGGGTTTTGCTCAAGTCTCTCCACCATAAGCATTGTAGTGGGGCAGATAACAGCAATTTTTTGAGAGGAATCGTGCAAATGATGATACAAGCATCAAATTGGGCACATTTGTTCTCCAGGGGATTCTAATCAAATCTGCCTGATTGGCCATTTGAAAATCCAAATTTTGAAAAATTTGAAAAAAAAAAAAACTTCAAAAAAGTCAAGATCACGAATAAAAGTTGGATGCTGGCTGAGATTGGTGAATGTTTCAGAAACATCATCAAAGACGTTCCAAGTCTGCCATGCAGTTTTCTTCCCTTTACCGCGGAAGGCAGACACGACGTCACATCCAGTGAATGCATGGAAGTATGGGATCCCTCTCGCTTTCTCAGGCCCTATTGCAGGAACTACCTCATGGACTGGAATCCATCGCGCCTTGGCTTCTTGGCCAAAGGCAATCCACATGTTCTCAAGACCTAGTTCCTGTAAGGATGGCAGTACAGATATTGCTATGACTAGTACGTCCGTGTCATTAGCCTTCATGATAATGGACTTGCTACCATCCGTCGTTGCATCCCTGACATGTACAAAAATTCGAGTGTCAGCTTCTTCATGACAACATGGAGACACAGCATCCAGTGACTTCTTTGTGTTGCCAATGGCATCTTCTCCTTTTGTGACAATGACTGTGCTTGTCGTCTGTGATTCACACATCTTTTCCGCAAGGAAGTGAAACAGCTCAGTCTTGTTGCTGTCATCTCGAAGAAAGCTTCTCCAGTTACTTGGGGTCTTACTGGTTCCTGTCACTCTTCTTCTGATTCCTTGCCCCCTTTTTGACCTTGCCTCGGACTTCAGACTTGACTTCTTGTACACATCAAACACTACGTCCACCCTCTCGTACCTGGCACCATAGGATTCCACCTTTGAGATGATGTCTTCTTTAGCATAGTCATCAAATATCTTTGAAGTGCGTGGAGGTAGGGCATTGATAAGTGCTGAGCCATCAATGATGTCTGCATCTCCCCTTGGTTCTCTGTCTGGGATGTTCACTTGCGCTTCAAGAATTTCAGCCAGCTGTGACTTCAAAATTTTTAGAAGTTTTTTTTTTTTTTCAAATTTTTCAAAATTTGGATTTTCAAATGGCCAATGGGGCAGATTTAATCAGAAAGCCCTGCAGAACAGAAATGCCAAATTTGATGCTTGTATCATAATTTGCACGATTTTTCTACTATCTACTACACTATTGTTTGAAGCTAACTGTTGCACATTCTGAAAACATAGGCCCAGCCAAAGTACTTTTCCAAAAGCTTAACAACCGTGCTTCATAGCGGGCCTTGTCATTAGGCCTCACATTTAACATAGTCTTTGGACCACATAATAAGCCAAGCTGAAATTTCTTGTCAAGGGCTTAATCACCAAGCCTCAAGCTGAGCCTAGGCATTGATCCTAGTTAAGGTCCCTCATCACTGACCTATTAATTGGAACTCAAAGGGAAGCGATGGCCCGAGCATGCGAAAGCTCTGGTGAGGTGAGTGAGGTACTATCCCTGGCCGATGTAGCCAGCATCATGTTGAATGATGCACAATCAACAGAGGGGTAGAAGTGAAGGTTGCAACCCACATGAGGAAAGGAAAAACAATTTGTGCTTCTCACATGCAGGGCATGCCGCTTACCGCTCACCTAATCAAACACGTGCCCACTGACTGTTTCCCTTTCTTATTTCTCCTCGGCAATCAGCACTCGGTAACAACAGCCATTGTTGGAGAATGGAAAAGCCTCGCTCCATATATTTAATTTGACACACAGGCCTGCCATTGTTCTCGTCTGACTCCTTGATTGAGTGTAACGAGGCATGCCTACCCGTCGCTTCGCTGACGGCTTTAATCAAAAGACAGCATGTTGTACTTCACAAACATATTGCATGTCTTTCTGTGAATCTCAATGAGGATGTAAAATGAAGTGAAACATGCCAAAAAATGATCTTTTAAAACAATTCATTGTTGTTGTTGTGTCCCGTGATTATTGTTGTTTGTGCGTTCCTTCTTTGTACTTTTATATATTTCTCTATTGCTTCGAAAAGTATTGGTATATATATATATATATATATTATATTACACACATACATATATATTTATATATATATATATAATATAATTATATATATATACACTACATATGTATATATATATACACACACATACATATATATACATACATATATGCATTTATTTATATATACATACATATATATGTATTTCTATATACATACATATATATATATTACATATATATACATATATATACATACATGTATATATATATACATATACATACATATTTATGCATATATATATAATATATATATATATACTGTACACATATATATATAATATATTATAATATATATATATATATATATATATATATATATATTTGCTCCTGTGTCCCTCTAAACGGTTCCTGCTATCATCAAATAATAAATGTTATCGTCGGAACCGCTGCATTCTGTCCCCTTTCCGAGTTTTTTTCTTCTTCTTCATCTTTTTCAATCCGGAAAGACTGGCCTTTAAAACAGGAATCTCAATTATTAAACGTACATTAATTTTATTCCAAGTAAATCTATCATTAGCCTTTCTCATGGTACCATTTTTATTATTCTACGACAGGCAGGAGCCCTTGAGAATGAAGCGTGATGGACGCACACACGTGGACAGACGGACGCTTCTCCTTTCAGCAATGGATGTCTGCAATGTGTGGGAGGATGTCAGACTCAGAGAGAGAGGGGGGAGGGAGGGGAGAGAGAGAGAGAGAGAGAGAGAGAGAGAGAGAGAGAGAGAGAGAGAGAGAGAGAGAGAGAGAGAGAGAGAGAGAGAGAGAAAGAGAGAGAAAGAAAGAGAGAGAAAGAAAGAGAGAGAAAGAAAGAGAGAGAAAGAAAGAGAGAGAGAAAGAAAGAGAAAGAGAGAGAAATAGAGAGAGAGAGAGAGAGAGAGAGAGAGAGAGAGAGAGAGAGAGAGAGAGAGAGAGGGATAGAGAGATAGAGAGAGATGTGTGTGTGTGTGTGTGTGTGTGTGTGTGTGTGTGTGTGTGTGTGTGTGTGTGTGTGTGTTTACCTGTAACTGTAGTGGATTCAAGCTTGCGCTCGTGGCGGCAGACATGGCAGGTGGG
>CM068958.1:1352598-1355098 GCA_035128595.1 Eptatretus atami | reverse complement strand
TCCTGGGAAGGGACAGTGCCGCCATCTTGTCTCGGCCTCAACAAGTTACAAATGATACGGAGCAAATTTCCTCCATAGCAACCCCTTGTCCAGCTGGTTCAAACCAATGAACGGTACCTCCAGAGTTGAAATCTTCATCGTTTAAACTTAGGTCCTCTTGAAGAACCATTTACACAGTGATCAGCCAATAATGAATTGGATACAAGTGATCACGACACCGTAACATCCTTCCAATCACGACACCGTAACATCCAGACAAAAGACAAATGGGACAAATCTGTGTTGTAACTTCATTCAGCAAATGCATGAATCAAATTCTAAAAAGTAAATCTATCGTCTGCATGCCATGTCTAAAACATCGATAAATCAGATCATGCACATTCTCGTTTGTAGCATCATTCATTCCATTGAACGCTGTCTCGTCATAATCGCTCGATGTGGTGGCGCCACACACGCCCGTCCTGAAACTCCTCGATTCCTCCCTGGACTGTGAAACCTTCTCGCAAGTGTTAAACTCTGTTGAGTTTATTGTATTTATTGAGAAATTCGATGCTCGTTTGTGACTTCATGGTTAATGAAACAGTTGAGTTATTACTTGTGCCCTTTCAACAAAGTCAGCGGTAAACTGATGTTTTGATTTTACTAACTTGTCTTCCATCCCTGTCCCTGGTGTTCACCTTGCATTAAACCAATTGTCTACACGACACCACTCATAACTCAAGTGATCCATTCCCTTTCGAAAAGACTGGCTATCCTCTTGGCTGTCCCGGAGACTTCACTCGTTATGACCTTAAAGACCAGAAGGGGTCTCAGAGAGCTCATTGGTCCCGGCAAGTGACGTGATAGAGATGGTCCTGACGAATGACGACGGTAATTTTTTCTAATACTCAACACACTTTATAAGATTATAAGAATATAAAAAGTATTGTGTGGGGTTCCGATGGTGAATCTTCCCGAGCATTATATACTTAGCGGGGTCTAATGGTAGTGCCATAACTTCCGTGACAGCCGTGACGTCCACTTTGAGACATGCTGCGTAAGCCATGGGGGTGTCCATATGAGAACGTAAGCCATGCATTGAGAACCAATCCATTCATGGTACATTGGGCTGTTACTATGGTTACAAAGCTTTTAGAGCCGGTGGGATGTCCTCCGACACTCCACGTAAACTTACGAGCTCTGATTAGTGCTGAGACACACCATACGATACCGCGTACTCGATGGTTTGTTTTTCTTTATCAGTTTATTCTCCCCATATTCTGAAAACCTTCATACCTCTGTAAACTCATGAACTTAACAACCTAACAAGATGGCCATAAATCAAGCTGCCATTTAGACAAGATTTACGACGGACGTAATGTGTGGGAATTCCTGGGACATGTGTAAAGGGATTATTGAGTTGCATCTGGAATAAAGATCGTCGTAAATGAGACACATCATTGCAGAAGTCATGGCCGTGTTGAATTCAGGTGTTAGGCCGATAAAACTCAAGTCGGAGACTCAGCTTCGTCAGATTCAAGCCACGTGGTCGTTTCTTGTGACTCGACTCTTGTCTCAGGAGGTTGGAGACTTGGCAGGAGCCGGGACGTGAATCTTAAGACTCGGATAATCGTCTGTGACTCAATCGAGTGATTTTTCGAAGCGATGCAGAGTAATTTTACACGGTAAGTCCCATCTCCGTACAAAAAGGGGTCAAAGTCAGGAAGAAGGAGAAACACCGATTGGTACGACCGAAAATATTTAAAGCAGATATCAGTGTCAGGTTGCTGCGCACTCATATGCTTCTTCTTCTTCTTCTTCCTCATCCTCTTTGTCCTTTCTATGGGGTGAGACCTCATGGTACCAAGCTGCTGCTGTCCCACCTTTTGTACACTACTCTTCCACTGCCCTCTATTCCAAGCCAACTCTCCCCAGCCAACCTCATATGCTCTGGATTTTAAAATGTGATTTTGAGACTGGGACTTGATACTGTCTGTTCACGGTGAAATACCTGATGATGCAAATCAGAAGCATGTGTGGGCAAATGTCAAAATTGAGAAAGGGTGTCCCATGAGACATCAGCGGTACCATTGCTTTCAAGAGAAACAAACAAAGAAAGTAAATCATAAAAGTGTATTTCAACCTGAAAATCTGTCATATTCCAACAGGTTGCACAGGTTGGCCCCAAAATTGAGTCCGTTTGGGTTTTGTTGTGGTTGCAGTGCACAGTAACAAGACTAATTCTCCTTTATGGAACGGATAGGTGGGTCTTGAGAAAGGAAAAGGAGACATCACGATAGAGGACGGAGATCTCTCTGAGGGGAAAAAAAAGAGTCAAGAGGATATCGGGAGGTGGGAAGGAGTAAGGGACGTTAGCGAAAAGGCATATCCACATAACATGCGTTGGGGAATGTGCTCAGGTAGGTCTTTGATAGGTGGTGGGAGACGGGCCGGACCAACATTGAGATGGAAGGAGGTTGTGTAGAGGAGCCTGAGAGAAGTGGATGGGAGGGAGAGACAG
>CM068958.1:1333271-1352586 GCA_035128595.1 Eptatretus atami | reverse complement strand
AGAGAGAGTGCTCATGGAGGCAAAGTTTGGAGAAGGGAGGGTGCGACGACATGCAAGATGTTTTAGCGATCGACAACGGCCCGACTCGTATGTGTATGATCCATATCAAGCTACCATTGAAGAATCAGTAGTATCGACATGTCGGAAGCAAGGTAACCACAACAAAACCCAAACTGATGACCAGTGGTTTGAATTAAGGAAGAAAGGAGATCAGATACCGATTACATTGATACAGTTATCCATAACTTCACTCAATACCGAGGAGAATGTTGTGGGACGTGTGTGTTTTCAGCCAAGCTTATTTATTCGAACCAATCGCCATCAAAACAACTGGAGTGTATTGGCCGATCAACGTCCAACATCATAAGTGTGATATTGGCAGAAGGCTCGTTGCATCCACTGCCGATAAAAAGCAACTGGTCTGGTTCAAGCAGCGACTGAGCTTGGCCGTCTGGTGGGGAAACGCCATCAATATTCTTGTTTCGGCGCAGGAAGAACAAAATCCCGCATTAACACCACTCTAAAGCCTGTATTTTAAAGGGGGTGGGGGAGGGGGGGGAGGGAGGTGGCGGTTTTATTCACGTATTTTGTTTTTTTTATTCTTTTGAAAAACTTCCATTTACTTGGTTGAAGTTCAATTTATTTATTTATTTAGTTACAATTATTTTTTTAAAGTTCTTATATCGAACTTATTCACATTTTATCTGAATGTTTTTTTAATTTCAACTTTAATTGCTAAATATTTTTTAAAAAGTAATTGAATAATGGAAAAAATATTCTTAAAAAAGCAGAACACCATGGGCACCAAGACTAAAAAAATTAAAAATATTTACAAATTAATCATAAAAATAAAGGAGAATGCTTGTTGGATGAAAAGATGACATTTATTTCATTAAGATATATATATATATATATATATATATATATATATATATATATATATATATATATATATATATATATATATTTTCCCCCTCCAACTGGTGTCACATTTGTTGCTTCCCGCACAGAGGACGAGTGATGAACAAAACCACGGAATAACCTGCTGATGTGAATACTGGATAAGAGTCATTTTCATCATCGGGACCCCGTCGTTGCGAACAGGAAAAAAAATAAAAATAAAAACTGTAAAAGGTTTGAACAACTTAACAGCATCAATGACGAGGATTAGACGGAGATAACTTTGTCTACGAAGTGTTTTGAAAGGATAAATAGAGAAACCTTGAATTTCATTTGAAAGAGGCGATTGAACGACGTTGGATCGGCATTCAAGGATAAATGGACGGCTCATTTTTACTGAAACTACCACCTCAAACCAAGGCCTAGACAAGAGTATAAGGTCGTCATTCAAAAAGAAATGGATTCAATAATGAGAGTGAGCAGTTGTTATTGGCAAAAGCATAATCGGAGTCCATTGGCGTTGTGGGTATCAGGTAGGCGGCATGAGCAACAGAGCCCGCAGGTTCGTTACCTGGGTGGGACAACACCTTTGGCGAGTTTCCTTCTTCAAATGCCTTTGCTGAACCCGGTTGGTAATCGATTGATGGAACACTATCGGGGGGGGGTGGGGTGAATGGTTCTGCAGGTGCGGTTAAAGAGCGGTCTGGCCTCAGAGTGTGCTCGCAGTGTGGGCAGCAGCTCCGAGGAGATAAGCGACGAACTCGTACACCCTAGTGTATGTACGTCATACGTGAACAGTCACGTTCGATTAGGAAGGGATTTGGATTAAAACACAAGTCTGGAACGCTGGTTGCATCATTAATGAGGTGTGACTGTTTGAACATTAGGCAGCCATTTGGAATTTGTTCAGGTTGTGACGACAACTCATTTATTGAAGGACACCGTGGTTTCTTTAACGTCCACCAACTAACGCTAGCAGGTGGGAGAACCAGTTTGAACACCCGGCCGAGGGATGGGGACAACCATTGAAACAACCATCTGCCCCGTGAAGCACCAACCCGACAGTTTACAGTCGGGTCGGTAATCTAATCCAGAGCAGACAGCACAAAGGTCAGTACACCTCGGAACAATCCTCTCGGACGTAGAGCATGCAGTGAACGGACTATCCATATCTGGAAATAAAATGGATAAAAGTTCCACATGCTGGAGCAGGTTTGGGAGTGAAACTCTGACCGTTCTCATCGGGTCCAGGAAATGGCAAAGTGACTGGAGGTGCTGCCGATTGCAAGAGCAACAGCACACATTGAGACAATATGATGATGATGAATAATAATAATAATTTCTTTCATAAACTGGGTTCTGGCCAGATTTATCAGGCAGGGGTTTGGCTTTAATATCATTCAAATATGAAGTTGAGACATGGGAAGAGGCCATTTGGCCCGACGTGTGTGTAAAATTCACCTCGCTTGCATTGCTTACTTAACTTCATCTCATCTATCCCAATAATTGAACTTTTAATTTGCTCGTGAACTTAGCTTCTGTTTAACGTCTCCATCCTGTGACACTCTCAATATCTGGGCAGGTGTACAGGTCCAATCTCGTGCCATGTATGTAATGGTATCTTTTTGCATCCACTTGATCGCAAGTGGAATATCGACATATGTCTAACCCTTCCGAAGGAAGGCCTGCACCACAACGCGGCATGTCCTGCTGGCACCCAACCAGAATGGCACTTACGGAGTCAAACAGATATGACCTCATTTGAGGTCGAACCCAGCAGCTCATTGGCAACCACGACATCAACCGAGATATCCTTGCACAGGTCAGACGTATAATGCCAATTGTCATCATAAGAGGCAATATGATGAATCTCGGACATCTTAATGGAGCCGAGCACAGTGGTGCTCGACTCTGACCTGTTGCCGGTGGAGGATGATGGCGTAAGGAAATCAAACGGTGCACAGTGGGTCGGTGACAGGAAAGCTCTGGGGTGTGAAATGGCTGGGGATATTATGCCCGAGCCATGGCTTTGAGAATAAAATGGCTGGATGTGACACACAGTGATACTGCAAAGGCAGTATACAAAGGCAATGGAACAATAACTGAGGTCTTGAAGGCAGATTCCATTGAACAAAAATCACCTTCAAAAATAAAACTTTTTCCCTTATTTATCTGTGACTCAAACTACTGCCTATGTTGGATGCACAGCTCAGGGTGTTTCCAAGCTAATCAACTTCAAGGCCTCTCCTGCACAAGTTTCCTTTGTTATGATGCAATTCCTTCATTGTATGGTTCCTTCAGAGTTCTGGTGGAGACGAGAGAGGTTTTTATTCGACCACAGGACCACAAGCGCACGTTGGTAGGATGGATGGAAGGTACGCTTCAGCGAACCATCATCTATGAGGAAGAGGTCCGCTTTGGAGAACGTTGAAGGTTTCCATGGTCCCGACCTCTCCCGTACCCCTTAATTACCCTCCCCAGAGGGGAATGCATATGGGTCTGTTTGTTCGTTTGTCCGTTTGTCTGTTTGTCCGCACATAATGTGCCAACGTAGGCCACAAACACCATCTGGTGGTAGTCAGTATTGCACATTATTGTTTTCAACCGAAGACCTCAATTACGTATTTGTACAATTTGTACGTATATATGTATATATATATATATATATGTACGTACGTTATTTGTATGATATATATATATATAATGTATATATGTATTTTGTATATTACTTTATATATATACATACATACATATATACATACATATATACATATAAATATATATACATATAAATATATATAATATATATATATATATATACATAATTACATACATATAATATATATTACATATAAATATATAATATATAATTATATAATATACATATACATATATACAAATATAACATTTACAATATATATATATATATATATTACATATACATATACATATATATACATACACTATACATATATATACTATAAATATATATACAGTATATACAGTAAATATATATCTCTATTATAATACCAAGCTTGCACACTAAAAACTCGGCTCGCCATCACACGATCCCTATGAAATTGCTGTGGCACTTAGCGGACATGCCGACAAGTTTGGGAATCTTGGCATTCCATAGTACCACTTGCATTTTGCACAATGCGTATTTTTGTCATTCCCTGTGTACGGTCTGTCATCTGCTACCAGCTATGTTGTACTGCTATCCCGTGCATGTGCACGGTATACCCTAGATATATAGTATATATATATATATATATATATATATATATATATATATATATATATATATATATATATATATATATATATATATATATACGTATATATACCGGGCGTAGTGGCGTGCGCCTGTAATCTGGCTACTCGGAGGCTTGGGTTGGAGGATCGCTTGAGACGGGCTTGCTTGCGCTGGGGCCTGCTATGAGAGGGTGTAGGGTAGCCCGGAATCATGGCGAAACCCAGTCCTTATCCCCGTGTCGTAAGAGGCGACCAGGGTTGGTGTCAGGAAGGGCATCCAGCCATAAAACATTGCCTCAAGAAAAAGCCAACCCCTGCCAAGCAGGGAAAAATGGCTGTAAAACGGTCATTTAATATATATAATATATATATATATATATATATATATATTGTATATTATTATATATATAAGTATATATTTTACAGTATATATATATATTTATATATATACAAGATAATATCACTCCACTCAAGACCAGATATATATACTATATAATATATATACATTAAATAGATCTATAAACAAATATATGTATGTAAAAAAACAGAGTTTGGTATATAGAACTTTTAATATGGATGGTAAACAAACTCGAATAATAGTGACCGAAGCTTTTCCTGCCTGCACTCTTCAGGTGTAAAATCGCCAGCAAGTGAAGGAGATGATATTGATCATCAACGAAACTCTGCTCAGCAATGGGAGCTCGAGGTGAGATGGATGAACCGTAACCATGAGGTGTTCGGATTAACCGTGACGTCATTACGATTTGAACCAATCCAGTGTTACTTATTGAGACCTGCGTAGAAAGTAGCGCCTTCACTTCCTTCTTCACTTGCCGCGATTTTTACCCTGAGAGTGCAGCACACGAAAAGCTTGCGTCACTATTATGTCGTGTTTGTTTGTGTACCCATATGTATATACAAAGATTATATTATAATGGCCCCGCAGGAGGAGTGATGTAAGTGACATTTTTAATGATATGATGATGATAGGTAGGGTTTAAATAGTGCTATATGATTAACTCCAAAATGGCGATGCTGTCCCTTCATCACTCCTCTCGCGCACTCATATGTACATATATACTATATATATATGTATAACAAATATAAACACACACACACACACACACACACACACATATATATACATCATCATATAATATATATTTGAATGGTAATATAATGTATATTTTTTTAATTCTTATCCAACCCAACCCAAGATATTATTGTTTTGTTATTTTCAATATAATTTTTCTGAAATTTGTAAATTTGTTTTTCACTTGGAAGTTGTGGGTTACGATGTGTAAATAAAGGTGGAAAAAGTCTCATTCAATGCAATTTACTTTCAGGGGATAAGGCAACAAAAGGTGACAATTCTGAAAGGGGGTGTCGACTTTCTCGAGGCACTGTACATATACATGTATTCACCATTTTTATTTCTGCATGTATGCATTCTTATATTTTGATATATACATATATACATAACGAGGATACACTGTATGTATGTATGTATGTATATGTATATATATATATATATTTATATTTATATATACATATATTTATATATACATATATATAGGGTTAGGGTTCGGATGAAGAAAGACCCACCCACATCTCTCACGTGTGATTGAATGGAATAACCAATCAGCTCTCACCTAATCAATTTATCCCAGGTGGCTAGGATTATATAAATAAATTGACTCCTCCCATGCTCTTTTGGCTGAATAAGCTGCATAAAGCAACCAAGAAAAGCTACAAGGTAAGCCCTTTGCTGTGTCCATCTATGTTGAAGTGGCAGGTCGTATTATGAAAGAACGTCGCACACAAAGGGGAAACCAAATAAAATTTCACATTTCCGTGGTTGAGCCACTGCCCGAGGGAACGCACGACAATGTGGGGCCAAACACAGGTGAGTTGGGCCTGAACTTTGTTCAAGTCAATCGATGTATTCAGTGTGAGTGCGAATACTTTTTCCATGGATGGCCAAGGCTTGGAATCATTCAACCAAGCAGCTTGTATAGTGCTTGCCAAGTGGCTTAAGCACTCAAGCAAGCGATCCAACAAAACGGTTGATAATGAACGGCTGGCTTAGCAAGTGATTTGCGATTGTCAATCGGTCATATAAATACCATGCACCCGATCCGGTGGTGCCCAGAATGTCAAGCCATGCCCGAATTGGATAAATTAACACTATTTTTTTGCAGTCGGAACGACTACTGAAGGTCAATTAATAAGTTTAAATTTTGAAATTAGGCTCAGATTAACAGATTAAGAGGTTATGGCATGTGCGGAAATGAAATAAAGCACGAACGCTGGCATATTTGGGCGTTTACAAGCATAGCATGTATCCAGTGATTCGAAGGTATGATGATCAGGCAGGCATTCAATGATATGAGTGAGGAAAGCGAAAAAAACAACTTTATTGTTGAGAAACCGTTACGGCCTGTACGAAGTGAAGGCATTGTTGAGCAGACAAAAAAAAAAAAAAAAAGGCAAATTAAGACCGCAGTGAGGGACAGCGAGGTGACGAAGATGCACCTTTATAAAGATATAATTAAATAAAGCCATTGATTATTTTCAAAAGTGGTGTTTAACCCAAACACCCAATTTTCATTCATGCATTACCTTGGCGTTCCCTTGGCATGCATGCAAAGTTTAAGGCTGCTATGTTTCTTGTTTTTGGAGTTATGGAGGAGTCACACACACTGACTGACCATATACAGTATGACAAATATCAGTGTGTGTCGGTACACACACATGAGTGTGTGTGTGTGTATATATATATATATATATATATATATATATATATTATATATATATACAGTGGGGAGAACAAGTATTTGATACACTGCTGATTTTGCAGGTTTTTCCCACTTACAAAGCACATAGAGGTCTGTAATTTTTATCATAGGTAACTTCAACTGTAAAAGACGGAATCTAAAACAAAAAATCCTGAAAATCACATTGTATAATTTTTAAATAATTTATTTGCATTTTATTGCATGAAATAAGTATTTGATACATCAGAAAGCAGAACTTAATATTTGGTACAGAAACCTTTGTTTGCAATTACAGAGATCAGACGTTTCCTGTAGTTCTTAACCAGGTTTGCACAGACTGCAGCAGGGATTTTGCCCACTCCTCCATACAGATCTTCTCCAGATCCTTCAGGTTTCGGGGCTGTCGCTGGGCAACACAGACTTTCAGCTCCCTCAAAGATTTTCTATTGGGTTCAGGTCTGGAGACTGGCTAGGCCACTCCAGGACCTTGAGATGTTTCTTACGGAGCCACTCTTAGTTGCCCTGGCTGTGTGTTCAGGTCGTTGTCATCCTGGAAGACCCAGCCACGCCCCATCTTCAATGCTCTTGTTGAGGGAAGGAGGTTGTTGGCCAAGATCTCGCGATACATGGCCCATCCATCCTCCCCTCAATACGGTGCAGTCGTCCTGTCCCCTTTGCAGAAAAGCATCCCAAAGAATGACGTTTCCACCTCAATGCTTCACGGTTGGATGGTGTTTCTTGGGGTTGTACTCATCCTTCTTCTTCCTCCAAACACGGCGAGTGGAGTTTAAACCAAAAGCTCTATTTTGGTCTCATCAGACCACATGACCTTCTCGCATTCCTCCTCTGGATCATCCAGATGGTCATTGACAAACTTCAGATGGGCCTGGACATGCGCTGGCTTGAGCAGAGGGACCTTGCGTGCGCTGCAGGATTTTAATCCATGACGGCGTCGTGTGTTACTTATGGTTTTTCTTTGATACTGTGGTCCCAGCTCTCTTAGGTCATTGACCAGGTCCTGCCGTGTAGTTCTGGGCTGATCCCTCACCTTTCTCATGATCATTGAGGCTCCACAGGTGAGATCTTGCATGGAGCCCAGACCGAGGGAGATTGACTGTTATCTTGAACTTCTTCCATTTTCTAATAATTGCGCCAACAGTTGTTGCCTTTCTCACCAAGCTGCTTGCCTATTGTCCTGTAGCCATCCCAGCCTTGTGCAAGTCTACAATTTTGTCCCTGATGTCTTAGACAGCTGGTCTTGCCCATTGTGGAGAGGTTGGAGTCTGATTGATTGAGTGTGGACAGCTGTCTTTTATGCAGATAACGAGTTCAAACAGGTGCAGTTAATACAGGTAATGAGTGGAGAATGGGAGGGCTTCTGAAAGACAAAACTAACAGGTCTGTGAGAGCCGGAATTCTTACTGGTTGGTAGGTGATCAAATACTTATTTCATGCAATAAAATGCAAATTAATTATTTAAAAATCATACAATGTGATTTTCAGGATTTTTGTTTTAGTGCCGTCTTTCACAGTTGAATTGTACCTATGATAAAAATTACAGACCTCTCGTGCTTTGTAAGTGGGAAAACCTGCAAAATCGGCAGTGTATCAAATACTTGTTCTCCCCACTGTATTATATATATATATATATATATATATATATATATATATATATATATATATATATATATATATATATATATATATATATTATATTTGTTGCGAATTCGCGCCCGCCGGCGTGCGATCGGCCACGTGACTCGAATCGCGACGCCTCGCCCACCGGACGGACAATTCAGTTGTGACCCTCTCGGACTAACGCCGGGAGCCAGTCACGGGTGGGGGTTTAACCTCACCACAACCAGTCCGCATTCTACCCGTGCGAGGTAGGGTGAATCGCCGAAAGTCGATATACCTAAGTACTCGCACGGGTAACCTACCGAGGGGTTGTACCACGCCACAGGTCGACTTCGGACACGAACCGCTTAAGCGGCTCGTTCCGTGATACAGGGAATAACCGAGCGGATATCGTCGACCTTGACGGTTCCATTTAATTATCGGGCGTCTCGCGCCCACTCAAACCCTTTACGTAAAGCAAGATGGAGACCCACAAAGGAAAGGACGCAGCGAAACGGGGGAACAATTCAACAAGAAAGCACGTTTAATCACACACACGGATAGCACACATATACAGCCATACAGTAATCACAAATGCACATATATCAATTTAAGACAAAAACAATAATGCAGAGCTACGACCGAATACGCGCGTACACACGGCAACACTTATACAGTTTCTACCTTACAAGACACGGCGCACAACACGCATTCACACCAAAGCAAAGGAAAGACCCCCTCAAAGGCAAGGGAGTCAGACTGGGCCCGTGGGCCTAATGCGCGTGGAACCTGGATGAGCGCCAGGTCCACGAGACCGAAGGGTCCTACCCGCGCCCTCGTGGCGAGCCGCAAAATGTCGCTGCACGGCGGTTTCGTGGGCACCTGCTGGTGTAAAGTGGGAACGGGGCCCCTTGTCGCACTCTCTCAGCGCGGGGGAAAGGGGGAATTGTTGATGCTCTGGGGAGGAGTATGGCTGGCTTGCTCGAGTCCCGCGATGTGCGATTCAACGCGACCTCGTCGCTGACTTCCTCGCCCCGGACCCGAGCCTCCCGGTTTTCCTCAGCCGATCTCCTCCGCAGCCGTTCGCCTCCGTCCCCGTTCGCCTCCGTAGCCGTTCGCCTCTAAACTCATCTGCCCACTTTCTGCCAACTCGACTCACTGCCACACTTCTGCCAACTCGACTCACTGCCACACTTCTGCCAACTCGACTCACTGCCACACTTCTGCAACTGACTCACTGCCAACTTCTGCAACTCGACTCACTGCCACACTTCTGCCAACTCGACTCACTGCCACACTTCTGCCAACTCGACTCACTGCCACACTTCTGCCACGATTCGCCTTGCGCTCGTCTCTTTATCGGCTCCAGGAACCCACCATATGCAAATTCTCGGATCAAAACGACCTCAGGGGCGGAGCCACGCTCGCCGATTGGATGGAGAAAAGGGGCGTGAATCTTTCCTGATCCTCAAATTTGCATATCCCGATTTCCCTCAGATGCGTCTGGAGGCGGGCCAAGCCGCCCCGGCTTCCTAATTGGATGGATCAGATGTGGGCGTGTAGCATTCCTGATCCGAATTCTCCTCGGAAAAACCGCCATCTGCACTCGCGGCTCGCGTGTATCGCTGAAGATAGCCCGACGCTCGTGCCCACAGGTGGTGCGGGAATGGCCGTAGGAGAAGGTGGTGGAGGGTTTTCGGCGGTGTCCGATGGCCATGATGCCGTTTGGAATGGCGGTGATGTGAGGTTTGCGGTAGCGAGTGGTGAAGGTAGGTTGTGGCTGCTGGCGTTGTTGTTGTTGTTGGCGTGGTTGGTTCAAACAAAGGTAGAACAGAAAAACGCCTAACTCAAAGGATCGCAGCCCGAATGAATCACATTAATTCCTCTAAACAATGGGTTTGGGCTAACTATACATGTACTTAAAAAAATCTCACCTACGGGACCTGAATGGTGTTTGCGAATTTCCACAGCCGTAACAATATATATATATATATATATATATATATTATATATACAGTGTGACAAATATCAGTGTGTGTCGGTCACACATACATGTGTATATATATATATGCACACACACATGTGTGTGTGACGACACACACTGATATTTGTCATACTGTATTAATATATAGTATATATATATATAATCGTGATATATCAAAAGTTGAGGACGGGTTATGATGAAACTTGGTGGATGAGTTAGTTAGGTGATAAGAACAAGACGAATAGATTTTGGTTCAGGTCCGGATCCAGATCCAGCCGATCAGCGGGATACAAAACGTAAACTGTTCAGCCTGGTGGAGGGATTCACTCTTCCGAGTCCCTTTCCAGTTCAGATACTGGATTTTTCTTGGTGCCAGATTAATATTGAAGTTTAAAGACAAAGCAGCTTGGTTGTCCAAATTATGCTTCGGAACTCAAAAGAAAATGACACTATGCAAGCAACGAACTTGCTGCATTTTTGGATGCGAACTGATTCTTGGTTCTGCTGCTCAAAGGGCCTCTAAAGTAATCTTCTGGAAACCGCTACGCTCTCTGCCCTTTGAGGTCGCCAATGTCCAAAAGGCAGATTCACGGCGATAAGTTTGAGGTCATGGAATTAGATACTCGAGTACTTTCTCGGCGAGTTTGTGTGATGCAGGGATGAGTGAAATCCAGGAGGTGGAAAGCGATGCTTCCTGCCTGAAACTTGCTTCCATTGCCACGTCATTTATAAACTCACAGTAGTCTTCTTGAATGGCTTCAGAGACATCATCGGGCTGACAGGACGTCCTAGACCGAGATGTTCGCCCACTTATCTCGAAGCTGTCTTGACTGGGTTTGAATCATGACCCAGCGATAAACTATCATCCTGGGGTTTCAAAAGCAGAGTGATTCATCAATGTGTTCCGTCCCTTGGATCGACGTTAAACGTGCGTCTCGTCTGCCAGCACTCATTGTTGGACGTGAAATATCCCATGGTGTCTTTCGTGAAGAGCAGGTGAGCTATTGCCAGCACCATGGCCAAATTCCAAATTCCTGCCCTAACCAGCAGAGGGCATTGCATCAGCTGCACCCTCAGCTGATGATGCTACCCCATAGTTTTGTTCTGCGTTTGAAAGAAGAAGACATCATCAACGTTAAGATGGTGGGCTTCTGGACAAGGACGGCCAGCTCAATAACCTGCTCCACCGAGCATTACTCAACTTCTCCATAAGGTGGAGAAATATGTGACATTTTTCTTTTTCACACCATTGATCACATTTTATGTATCTTCCAAGACCTTGTCGACTATGTGGAACATTGCGCATCGGTTTTGGGAAGTCCTCTTCTGCTGTGCAGTAAGCTTCATTTTGAAAGTTAAGATGGTGTGCTCGGTGATGGTAATGGTCTAACGGTTAGGACTTGGTGGTTTAATGGTTAGAGCGTCGCTCAATGTCTTTGGGGTTGGTGGTTTAATCCCCAGCTGAGTCATGCAACAAAGCCTTTAAAAATAGTACGTGCCAATTCCTTGATGCTCAGAATTTTCAAACGATAAGAGCACAGACAAATAACCATTGGTTGGCATCCATGGGGAGGAAGAAATACCTCCTCAGGAAATGCCACGCCACCAATTGCGGCGGAATTGTTGTGACATCGTTGGTACCCAGAGTGCCCCACAAAGTGACGGCACTTCCCCAAGCTTAGTGGCTGTTTGTCTCATATAACAGTCCTGTGTTGTGTCTCTTGTATTCACGTGTGTGTGTGTGTGTGTGTGTGTGTGTGTGTGTGTGTTTCAGCTCCACTACGAGCCTTGGGTGCTGTTTAAAAAATAAAAAATTAAAGTCTCCATCTTCTGAATGACATCTGAAATGGAAACATTTCTTCCTTGCATGACAGGACTCTCTTCAGCACCTTCCCCTTTGACAAGCAGCAAATGCCTGCATAGAAGTTGAGCTTCTCATGTGAAGGGTCCATGTCCTGGAAGAGCTGTTTGAAAAGGCGGAAGTCCAAAGCACTTAACTTGACGAGGTTTAAGCCACACGCAATGGTGTCCAACACTGCCCTCAACTTTGTCGGCCAGGTTTTAGAAGCGGGAGCCCGAGGATGAAGCATGCGGAGCGTAACGACGACATGTGACGAGGCCTCGTGCATTTTAATTTCACGCCCTGTCCGTGCAGCATTGCTCTGATGGATACCACCAAGGCCCAGATTCCGACCCATGACTGGAGCTCGGAGGTGGGTGTATTTACCTTTAAGCCACACCGTCAGACAAATTAATACAATCTCGACATGATTATTTATTTACTTAATTTAAAATGTCTGAATATGTAAGAAATAATCAATTGAGTAACATTGGTGGATTTAAAAACACTTCATAAATTCAGCTCACAGATAAAAAAACAAGCAGTCATAGACTGGTACTTACGAAATCATCAACTTGACCTCTGACCTTGTCTAATAAAAAGCTGTCTCTAGAGAAGGTAGTGACGCAAACCAGAAGTTTCTACGATGATTCTGTACCAAACCATCAAAAATCGTAACGTCGACCAAAGCAAAAATCTCCATTTCTCACCGCAATTATTTAATATTATTTTATCAAAGTCACAAAACCGTAATATTCGGCCATCCACCAACAATCTTTACATAATCCGACGGCTTAGCGAGTCAGGCATGCGACGATAACCTTTATGGGATAAAAATGACTTTTAAACACCATCTTTATCGAAAACACCGTCAGCGTGCACACGGAAAACCTTTACGTGATCAACGACGCCTCTACTCGAGCGCGCTGCACCACGTGACGAGCCATGACGCGGCGAGTGAAATATTTTTTATACAATCTTTAACATCTCCAAAACATCCGATTTTTACCAGAATTTCGACAACCGAGTTTTAAGCGTCCTAAGCGATCGCAAAACCGAAGACAAATTAAAATCGAAGTTAAAACGAACTCGTAACGTCGACTGAAGCAAAAATACTCCATTTCTCCACATTAATTTATGGAATATGTTTGACCTCACTGTGACCTTGACCTTTGACCGATTTTGACCAAAATCTAATCAGCGCTAGCCATCACCCTCCTGAATCACGTGGTGTAATTTGACATTGATAGCTTCTTCCGTTCTCGAGTTATCATGCCTACAAACAAACAAACATACACACAACACACACCCAAACAAACAAAACACAAACAGAGGACGGAATCATCATATACTTACGAAATCTTGATTCGTAAGTAACAAAACAAACGAGACTAAGAACACGACAAAGCTAACCTTGCTCTGCTCTAGAAGAATCAACTCCAACCAGAGATACTGCAATGCAAGAGATACCGACAGCTTCTTCTTCTTTGGATGCAGTACATGGTTACATGTAGCATCATTTGATTAGGAGCGTGGCTGTGCCACTGATGCAGTGCCCCTGGAGGTAACACTGGCAGCTAATCGGCCAAGACGAAATAAGTCAGTAAAAACACACGTGCAGTACCTCCTGTCCCTCTTTTCTTCTCTCATTGTTTGAGTCTCTCCCTAGAATTCTTGCTGCCAATGCGCTGGGCCCTTTGGAGGCCGTGGCCCCCACTGTGAGACTCTTCACGGGCTCTTTGGGGGCCGTGGCCCCCACTTTGAGACTCTTCACGGGCTCTTTGGGGGGCATGGCCACCAGTTAGAGACTCTTCACAGCCTCTTTTGGGGGCGTGGCCACCAGTTTGAGACTTCACGGGCCCTTTGCGGGATGTGGCCACCAGTTTGAGACTCTTCACGGTTTCTTTGGGGGCCGTGACCACCAGTTTGAGAACCACTGGCCCAGAGGGTCCTGAACTTGAATCGTCTTCAGTCAAAACTGAATTCACCCGAGTCAAAACTCAAATGGTGCCAATGGTGGTGGTTTAAAGGGTGGTGTAACGATTACAAGGGGAAATTTGTGGAAGATGTTTGATTTAATGTAATTGTTATAAATCATCAACAGAAGTCATCAAACGAGCGACATTACCTGGCTTGTATGAGAAACCCGGTGGAAGGAACAGGCCTTGTTGAGCTGCTGTCATGGCTGCCAGAGCACGCTGGTCTTGTGGGAAAATAGGGATCATGAGAGGAGAGATGTGTCCATGAACCTGCTAAATACAGAGCGTGGAGAGCATCTGCGTCACCACATGTTACATCTTTACATGTCAGCACACCGTATCTTTAGTGTGGGCCTCCACACGGAGCGTGCTGGGAGGAAAAACCCACATTTACAATGAGCTTTTATGTTGCAATGAAATTGTTATGGGCCACCCATTATTTCCATAGGTATGGGAGGGGTATTTACATAGGTATGGTCAAGGGGGATGAGATGACATCTGCATCTAGAAAATGAAAATTGAGGATAAGATTACAAGGAAGCATGACAACAGCGAGAGGAGAGAGGAGAGAAGTGTGGAATGAGTGGTGAAAGATTGGGATAAGGTTTGGGATAAGAGGTTGTGAGGGAAGGGGCATGATGGAGCATGGGGAGTGGGGAAATGGGGGAGTGATCAAGGAAATTCCACCATATTTGTACACACAATTAAAGATGACCTCTTACCGCAACGTTGATGAAGCTCAACAAAACCCTGATCTGTACAAACTGAAGAAATGTAATCGGCCGGTGAGGTTCAGCAAAAAGTATTTATTTTATCGTATTCTTTACTATTCAGCAATCTCACTGCGGTATTGTGGCAATAATAGGTGGTGGATGCTCAAAGCGCATTTGCAACGGCGGTCTTTGGCTATAAAGAAATGTATTTTCGAGCAAGAAACATCTCTCAACATCTTTTTATTTTAAAAAAAAAAACTATTCAAAGACTAAATAAAACACTCACAAACGGTTAAGGTCAAAAGAACCCTGTGAAATGTACAAATAGTTTTACTGTTTATTCGTAGAAAAAACATTGCAGACACTTTCTTAAAATAAAATGCTTCGTCATGTCTGCACTTCTTCCAGAGCTAACTGTCTGCGCAATTGCCAATGACTCGGACACTTTCTGAGGGCTGCCGTCAGATAGATCTCGAAATGAAAATCGAGGACTTTCCGAGGGTTGCTGCACTCACAGGTAGACATGGTCCTGAAGACATTTCAATAACTCGATGGTATTCATAGAATACATACCCCCACGCAGTCTTGAGAAAGACTTGGTGTGAGCCAACTGTTTTGCTTTTCAAGATTTTTTTTTTCTTTGATCCAATATGTTGACCTATTTATTGGACTATGTTAACCTCAAAAATAATTGGAAGCTGAATTCAATGACCAAATGTGCAAATCCTCTTCAAATTTCAAGTCAATCGGATGAAAATTGAAAGTTTGAGAAATTTGGCGCAAGTTGACCTTTTGGCCAAAATAGGACAAAAGGTCAACTTTTTGGTCAACAAAAAAGGTCAACATTTAAACCTCAAAAATAATTGGTGCTTGAATTCAGTGAGCTGGTGTGCAAAGCCTCTTTAACTTTCAAGTGAATTGGATAAAAATGGAAGATTTTAGAAAGTACACCGAAGTTGTTGACCTTTGGCCTATAATCTCAAAAATAATCAGTGGTTGAATTCAGTGACCTGAAGTGCAAATCCTCTTCAAATATCAAGTAAATCAGATGAAAATTGAGAATTTTAGAAAATAGGCCGATGTTGACCTTTTGGCCCATGTTGACCTCAAAAATAATCGGTGGTTGAATTCCATGACCTGAGATGCAAATCCTCTTCAAATTTCAAGTCCATCGGATGTAAATTCAGGATTTTATAAATAGACCCAAGTTGTTGACCTTTGGCCTATGTTGACCTTTTGACCTCAAAATCAATAGGCTCCTTGCTTATGACCAACTTTACCATTTCTTGAAGTTTTGTGAAGATCGGTTTAAAATTGTGACCTGTAGGCGATTGACATTCAAACACAAGAACACACGCGACTCACCAAGAAACTTGAAAAATCTTCGATTTTCGCAAGTGACAGACAGACAGACAGGGGTGAAAACGTAACCTCCGTCCATCGCAGATGGCGGAGGTAATTATGATGATAAGTCTCATTGGAAGTAGCCACGAGGATTGAATTCACAAGATATGACAAAGCCCGGATGATCGTCGTTTACCTGGGCTCTCTCAACACACCTGTTCATCTTCAATTGAACTCCAATCTTATGGATTTCCCATTGGAATTTCGGTGAATGCATTTAACGTCTTCGTTTCACTGGAACAAGGGACTTTTGATTTTTTAATTCCATATGTATCTAATCACGGGTTTGAATATGCCATGAGTGGTACTTTCGGTTCACAGACACTGCATGACGAACGAACGTTGAGTGTGCATCGCATGAGCTCCTTCCACATCGGCCATGAGATCCGACAACCGCCTAATGTCAAAGCTCGAGTACGGAACACAAACACAAATGGCAAGAATGTAGCTGTCAGGAAGGAAGACTGATTGTTGCACAAAACTTGGGACGAGGTTCGGGATAGGAGGTGGGGAGCATGACGGGGAATGAAAGATTATCCAAACATGGTGGTACATTCCACGTTTTCAACACACGACAGGTAAACTACCTGCACCTCAAGCTCTCCCTTTCCCGATCAGAATGTATAGTCAGGGAACAGTCTCATGGGTTCGTTTGAAAACTCGGAAGAGTTTCAATGAGGAATGGCAAAAAGCTGTCAGAGAGTGAGCTCCTCCATCAGAACAATCACCAAGGAATGCAGGATGACAGGGAATAAATACCACCAACTGATCATCTCTCTGGAACTCAATTTGAAATCGACAGGAAAGGGAACCTTGCAATCGATTGTTGGAACAATTGAGAACCTTACATCACACCAAAATCCTACCATGTTTGGGAAGTCATTGTGACATCAGGCAAAAACCAGTCGGTTTCAACAAGCCTTCAAAATTCGATGGAAGATCAGATATGTGCGAGCCATTTATCCTTGTGATCAATCCACGGCATTGCATAGACTTGTGCAACGGATGGGTGTTCTGGGATCTCTAAATGTGGAAAGAGGTGGGTGGAGTGACGAGTGCAAACACAGATTGTTCAGGTCTGATGAGATGGTCTTGGGGCGACTTTGGACTTGGCAATAATGGCCGTCCATCCATTGGGACCATACTCTGTGCAGAGCGTTGGTGCTGCCTAAGCAGTCTCCTTGGCTATTGGGTACAATCCTGGACAGGTCGCCACTCCGACACTGGATACCAGCAAGCTGGCACTCATTTTGCTGACCTCGGAAGGATGACGGGCAGATTCAACCCCACCTGGTATTAATTCAACATCCAAGTGGGATTTGAACTCAGGATCCTAGGATCCCAACCCACCACCCTAACCATGAAGCCAACACCAGGAACAATGGCCAAATAATCTTGAGGATCTACATTCTGGAGTCCAGAGGGTGCACGACACATGGAATGGTCGAGAAACAATGTTTCGCCGATTAAACACCTGTAGCAGGTATCCTTACTATAATTCACGGACCGGTGTTTCACAAGCAACAAGTTTGTTTCTTGTGAAATCGAAAATTCACAAGAATATTGGTTGGTCTGGTCTGTGATTCTGTCTGCTTGTCGACACGTCAATCGCCTCCACAAGATTAAACCGATCTTCATGAAGCGTCAGCAAATGGTAGAGTTCGTCATGAGCAAGAAGCTTGTTGATTTTGAGGTCAAAAGGTCAACAACATAGGTCAAATATCAAAAATTCTCAATTTTCATCCGATTGACTTGAAATTTGAAGAGGTTTTCCATATTTGGTCATTGAATTCAACCACCAATTTTTTTTTTAAGGTCAAATTTGTTTCATGCATTTCGCAAGTATCGTGCTGTGCACGATATCTTTCTTGAAGAACCGTACTGAACCCAAAACCTACTGAAGGGAAGTTGTGGGCAATTGTCATGGTCAAACCCATTCATAGAATCAGAGAAAGGGCAATCTGTTTATTACATATGCAAAGGAGTGGGATAGGGGAAGGGTTAATTTGAGAAAGGGAGCCATCTATTTATGACAAAACTAAACAAGGCAGAAATTATCTTCACTTCCCTCTTACCCAATGTCATTCATACATGCCTCCCCCATTCCCTCCCTTACTCCAACTCCAGCTCTAGCTCCAGCTCCAGCTCTTCCAATATTACTCACATCCATTCCCTCCCTTACTCACATCCATTCCCTCCCTTACTCCTACTCCAGCTCTTCCAATATTATTCACATCCATTCCATCCCTTACTCCTTCTCCAGCTCTTCCAATATTATTCACATCCATTCCCTCCCTTACTCGTAAGCGAGGAATGGATGTGAATAATATTGGAAGAGTGTGAGTAGGATAAGGAGGGAATGGATGTAATAATTGGAAGAGTTGGAGTAGAGTAAGGGAGGAATGGATGTGAATAATATTGGAAGAGCTGGAGTAGGAGTAAGGGGGGAATGGATGGGAATAATTTGAAGAGCTTGAGTAGGAATAAGAGGGAATGGATGGATAATATTGGAAGAGCTGGAGTAGGAGTAAGGAGGGAATGGATGTGAATAATTGGAAGCTGAGTAGAATAAGGGAGGGAAATGGATGGATAAATATTGAAGAGCTGGAGTAGGAGTAAGGGAGGAATGGATGTGAATAATATATAGAGCTGGAGTAGGAGTAAGGGAAGGAATGGATGTGAATAATATTGGAAGAGTTGGAGTAGGAGTAAGGGAGGGAATGGATGTGAATAATATTGGAAGAGCTGGAGTAGGAGTGAGGAGAATGGATGTGAATAATATTGGAAGAGCTGGAGTAGGATAAGGGAGGGAATGGATGTGAATAATATTGAAGAGCTCTCTCTTG
>CM068958.1:1316052-1332169 GCA_035128595.1 Eptatretus atami | reverse complement strand
TCCAGCTCTTCCAATATTATTCACATCCCTTCCCTCCCATTCTAACTCTTCCCATATTACTCCCATCCCATTACTCCCACACTAACTTTTCCCATATTACTCCCATCCCATTACTCCCACACTAACTTTTCCCATATTACTCCCATCCCGTTACTCCCACACTAACTCTTCCCATATTACAACAATTACTCTCATTCTAACCTCCCCTCCAACTCCCATCCCTTCCCTCCCTTCACTTCCATTCTCGCACTTTCCACATTACTCCCTTCACCCTCCTCTTCCCTCTTTTATAACCCTCACCATGAATATGTCACAGGAAAGCAGGAAGGCCTTGAGGAAATTGAGCAAAATATCGATAATATTTATATGCTCCTTTGGAAAGGTTTTACAATAAAATTTTTACCAGGAAGACATTCGGAATCTGAACTTTGATTACCTTGTTTTCCATGAATTCTAAATCGATTCGGATGACCATAACTAACCAACACCAATCTTACAAGGTTGGACCACCATTCCAAGGGATCGGATGCAAATGTCAAATTGAAATGCAAAGGTCAAATCTACACCAAGTTTGGAGGGAAATGCCTCAGATTTACACAAATGACCCAAAGGTAAGATAAAAGTGCACCAGGTGTGACAAACGCACAGGCCTTAAAAACGTTCCAGGTGTGTTGAACATGCAAGACAAAGAGTGTGCCAGGTGTGTTCACCATGCAGGCCAAAGAGCTGTGCCAGAGGTGTTCACCAATACAGGACAAGAGTGTGCCAGGTGTGTTCAACATGTAGGCCAAAGAGCGTGCCAGGTGTATCGGACAAAGAGCGTGCCAGGTGTGTTGAACATACAGGCCAAAGAGTTGCCAGGTGTGTTCAACATGCAGGACAAGAAGCGTGCAGGTGTGTTTAACACATGCAGGACAAAGACCGTGGACGTGTGTTCAACATGCAGGACAAAGAGTGTGCCAGGTGTGTTCAACATGCAGGACAAGTAGCGTGCCAGGTGTGTCAACAAGCAGGACAAAGAGCATGCCAGGTGGTTTCAACATGCAGGGCAAAGAGCGTGCCAGGTGTATCGGACAAATAGCGTGCAAGGTGTGTTCAACATGCAGGACAAAGAGCGTGCCAGGTGTGTTCAACATGCAGGGCAAAGAGCGTGCCAGATGTATCGGACAAAAGCGTGCAGGTGTGTTCAACATGCAGGGCAAAGAGCGCGCCAGGTGTATCGGACAAAGAGCGTGGTAGTTCAACATGCAGGATAAAGAGCGTGCCAGGCATGAAATGCACACGTGATGAAAAAGTATGCTGGGATTCCAGAAACACAGGACTAAAGGTGTGCCAGAAAAGTGGGACCGCAAGTGCGCCCGGTTTGCAGGTAAGCATTTACATGTCTCTTTAGATGGCGTTTCGCAGACAATGTACAATGGGTTCTGCTGTTTACTCGACAAGTTCAACTTGTTAATCTTGTCCACCGAGTCACCGGACGCAGATCGACACGAGCCTTCGCAGAGACTGGTATTCCACCGTATGACTCGTAATCTCAAAATTTGAATCGAGTACTCCGGGGTGTGTCACGTGATTACAAAATCGAGTACGACTAGTGACACTTGGCCTTCCAGTCTCGACGATGTACCATACCCTTCTCCACTCTACAGGAAACCAACCAGAAAGTTACAAGGCCTACTTTAAAAAGAAAAAAAAAAAAAAAGAAGAAAAAGGTTATTATCACTACAGCCTGGCCTGCATGTTGATATATGATATGAAGTGAAAATGAAAAGTCTCTGAGGTATAGAAATAGAACCACCGTACATAGAAATTGTTACCCGAGCATTGCGAGCGAACAAGCCTGAACATCGCATCGTCATTACCTGGACACGGTACTATTTGCTCCCCTTATGCGGTGAAAATTGCACTCGGCGAGGCTGATAATATATTTTATGCTTTTGGGTAATATGAAGTCAGGCTGTGTCAGGTTATATGAAGAACGATCAGGCGTTCCAGCACGACCGCGAGCCACCAGGTGAGGTGCCGGTCATTAAGTGTTCCCTAATCCTTTTGTCGGGGCCCGTTAGGTAGTAGGTAGCGTGTTTGGTAGTTGGTCCAGGCAGAGTACCGTGTCGGTGTAGAGTGCCGTCGAGCTATCAACTTAGTGATTTGGAAATGTTTTTACATTTTTCTCACATCCCGGGCCTGGCACAAGGGATTGCCGAAGAAGCGTCGGCCGCACACGTCCGCCGTTTCTCAGGCTCGAGGCCTGCTCAGAAGTAAAGAATTTCAAACTACAATGCATGACACAATCAAAAGTCGCCAGAAAAGGCACACTTGTGCCAGCTCGGACAGACTGTGGTTATTTCGAAAGCACATCTTCCACAAAGCAACAGATATTTACAGGCTGGCGTTTCCCAAGAGAATGCAAGCGAAATGGAGAGAGAGAGAGAGAGAAGGGTAGAGAGAATTTTCCCATCGCCGTTAACCCGCCTGACGTAGTAGCCATCGTACACCCACTCAGTGCGAGCTGCCCCCATCCCCCCAGCTCCCCAATCCCTTCCTCCATCGCCATCTCTCCAGAGTAAAATGAGAACAGAGGCTTGGCGGGTGGGGAACGAAAGGGGGCATGGAGAGACAATGATACTTTGTTCATCGCTGGCACAGATACAGGGCGAGCGCGAGGGAGTGAAGAAGATGGGGGAAGCAATGGGGACAATGCATTTTGAGCGGGAACATAAGCACAAAAGCAGAGAGAGGAGAGAGAGAGAGAGAGACAGACATGTGAAGGGAGGAAGGCGATGTGTAGATAAGGAGAGAGGAACACGAATTGGAAAAAAAAATCTCGAAAGATTGCTTGTGTTACTTCCCAAACTCCCACCGCCCCCACCCCTCTCTCCGCTTTCCCTTTCTTCACCAGGGTTGGGCTGTTTGTTCGTGTTTCTAATTGTTTGGGAAAAAAACCGCCTGGGAACAGCAGTTCTACCA
The DNA here is from genome assembly GCA_035128595.1 of Eptatretus atami. Lineage (NCBI taxonomy): Eukaryota > Metazoa > Chordata > Myxini > Myxiniformes > Myxinidae > Eptatretus > Eptatretus atami. The sequence goes on along the minus strand of CM068958.1, from coordinate 1,329,202 downwards.
TGACCGGCCATGTGCCAGAGCAGTCGGGAGGCCCGAAGCCCAATTTACATGGCACCCGTGACGCCGCGTAGCCAAGAATTCTAAACAAATTGTTCCTGGACCCAGGGCGTTTGTCTATTTACTCACTATTACGGTGAAAATGGAAAAAGAAAAATGTAAGCGGAAGTTTTGTTCGGGTTTAAAAAAGAAAGAAATGACAAGCTTCTAAAATTGTTATCTGACACGGCAGCACGCGAGGCTCTCCGACTTCTTGCCGCATGCACATGCTAATAGTGTGGTGCAGACGTGACAATCCCGAGCATTATGTGCAATTTGTGTGCCCTAATTGGCCACCATTTTGGTTGCGTCAAACAAACAAGAAACAGGGATCTGTCAGCATTTCAGGTGAAACTTTTCCCTCCGAGGCTTCACAAGGCTTCGCGGCTCTGAACGTTCGCCGTTCGAGCATCTTCGCTCGATGCATCGCATGGCGGTCTCGTCGCACCACTCCGTAAGCAGCGACGGTTGCGACGTCTGACGAAAGGGCGAGTCGGACGCACTATGGTCCAGCTGCCGAGGCTCGGTCAAATGCGTCGACCGAACGATAAATGATTGGGTCATGTACAGCAGCCTCCTGACGCGCTTCCGAGAAAGCTTCGGAACGACGGAACGTACTTCGGTGTCACCTAGAGTGGGTGGGCCTCGAGGTGCATTGGCTGTGTTGCCGTGCCCCTGTCGTGACCTCTGACCTGGATTTGTTGTTGAAGAAGATTGATCTTCTGCTGCTGCTGGAGGAGCTGCTGCTGCTGCCTCGCGATCTGTGAGAACACAGGGCCGAGGGTAGCAAGAGCTCACGTACAGCCGTTCAAACATCATTAAAGACGACAATCATGATAACGTTACATTATTGATCAGAACACGCCTCAACCCTTCCGTTACAAATACACGAATCATTCATGTTGCTGTAAACCGCCCTGGAATGTGACAGAAATATTTGTACAGTACCTGATACAGTTCCAAAACCATACTACTCCTCATAAAATAAGAAATAATATGGTTTTGGGCTAAATAATGGACGAGTAATCCTTCACGGCAGTATCATTGGGCCAGGAATGATGGCCAATTGCATTTGGGACAATATCATGGCCATCTTTCTTACCAGAATCATGAGGTCATTATCATAGCCAAATGCATCCTTCCTCCCAGTATCACTGAGCCAGTAATCATCGTCAAATAAATAATTCCACAATCATACACAAGCGAATGTGCAAGTGAGACAGCAGGTGTTTCATTTCCTCTGAGCAACATGCTCCGTGATGCGGTGCCAGAACGGAAATTCGTGTTAAAGTCAGATTAAATGGGACATCAGACGGAGAAAGTCACACCCGAGCGGCCGGCACTTGAAGGGTTGCCAACGGGCGACGTGTCTGAAGTTTCGTGTCGGTCAGTTCAGCGGTTCTGGAGAAGATCTTTCAAATCCCTTTGGAAAAATGTAAATAATCCATCGGATGATTCACCAAGCATTCTTCGTCGTGGTCTCCGATCACGTGTATGGACACATTTTTCGTTCAAATAAAACAATTTGAAAGGAAGCATTTTGATTGGTCGACGGAGACGATGCCGTTTGCGCGGAGCAACATCTTCACAAACTGGAAGCATTGGTGATGCACAAGAAATCTTGGATTGGTCGGTTAAGCGGTTCTGAAGAAGAAGAGTAACTCCAAATGGCCACCGATCATTGGTTGGAGGATTATGAACAATATCTCAATATTGTAACAACTCTGTGAAGTTTTAATTTTGCAGCGATCTCTGAGATGAGTGTTATAAAACATGTTGGAATACGATGATGACGACGACGATAATCCGAGCAACAACAGCCTTACAGCCACAGTGACTTGGAAACCAAGATGGGAAAACACGAAAATCCCTTATTATCCATGTTTAACTTCAGATGCAAACATCTACCTGATGAACCATCTACCTGTTGAACCATCTACCTGATGAAACATCAACCTGGTGAAACATCTACCTGGTGAAACATCTACCTGGTAAACCATCTACCTGATGAATCATCTACCTGATGAAACATCAACCTGGTGAAAACATCTACCTGGTGATGAAACCATCTACCTGTATCTAATGAAACATCTCAACCTGGTGAAACATCTACCTGGCTGAAACATCAACCTGATGAAACATCTACCTGGTGAATATATACCTGATGAAAACATCAACCTGGTGAAACATCTACCTGGTGAAACATCTACCTGGTGAAACATATACCTGATGAAACATCAACCTGGTGAAACATTCAACCTGTGTGAAACATCTACCTGATGAACATCTACCTGGTGAAACATCTACCTGGTGAAACATCTACCTGATGAAACATCTACCTGGTGAAACATCTACCTGGTGAAACATCTACCTGATGAAACATCAACCTGTGAAACATCTACCTTGCGTGAAACATCAACCTGATGAAACATCAACCTGGTGAAACATCTACCTGGTGAAACATCTACCTGGTGAAAATCTACCTGGTGAAACATCTACCTGGTGAAACATCTACCTGGTGAAACATCTACCTGGTGAAACAATCTACCTGGTGAAACATCTACCTGTGTGAAACATCTACCTGGTGAAACATCTACCTGGGAACATCTACCTGAACTGTGAAACAACACGGGTGGAAGTGAACAAAGTGGGTATGGGGATCGCAAGATACATAGCTAAAATGAGGTGGGGGTGACAGGTGATTAATGAGGTGGGGGACAGGTGATAAATGAGGTGGGGGGGAGAGGTGATTAATGACGTGGAGGTGGGTATAAGTTAAAGTATAATACATAGGTGAACGAGGTGGGGGAAGAGGTGATTAATGAGGTGGGGGTGAGTATATGTGTAATACCTCGGTGAAGGAGGTGAGGGACAGGTGATTAATGAGGTGGGGGAGGGTATAAGTATTAATACTAAGGTGAATGAAGTGATGGACAGGTGATTAATGAGGTGGGGTGGGTATAAGTATAATACCTTGGTGAATGAGGTGGGGGGGACAGGTGAATAATGAGGTGGGGGTGGATATAAGTATAATACCTTGGTGAATGACGGTGCATGGACAGGTGATTAATGAGGTGGGGGTGGGTATAAGTATAATACCTCGGTGAATGAGGTTAGCGGTTTCATCGGTTGATCGGTTAGCGGTTTGAACAATTGCAGAGAAATTTTTCTTCATACTGACCATATCAAGCGTTCCACTTGTCGAATTATGATGTCATAATGAAGGCACCAATGACGTCATCATTAAAAAAAATCATATTCCCCATGGGGAGTACTTGACAATGAGCGACGTTTCAATGTTTTTTTCCATGAAGCTGTTTCGGAGATTATAGAGGTGCAAAGTTTTTCGGTTTTTTGAAGATGGCACCTGCACCATGTGACCTATGACGTCATAATTATCATTATAAATTCCGACAGGAGGACAGGCACACCGATGGTCAAAATTGTGTGTTCATTGTGCCAACTGTTGCAACGAAAATTTGTTTTTCATCTCTTGTCGAATCAAGCATTGCACTTGTCGAATTATGACGTCACAACAAAGACAGCGATAGCATCATCATTAACACATCGTATTCCCCATGGGGAGTACTCAACCCCTCTTCAATCTCGTCCTTCAGGGTGGCAGCTCACCAGTGTATAATTTGGCAGCTCACCACATGTATAATTTGGCAGCTCACCACGTGTATAATTTGGCAGCTCACACGTGTATAATTTGGCAGCTCACCACGTGTATAATTTGCAGCTCACCACGTGTATAATTTGGAGTACACTATATTGGCAGCTCACACGTGTATAATTTGGCAGCTCACCACGTGTATAATTTGCAGCTCACCACGTGTATAATTGGAAGCTCACCACGTGTACAATTTGGGCGCTCACACGTGTATAATTTGGCAGCTACCACGTGTATAATTTGGCAGCTCACCACGTGTATAATTTGGCAGCTCACCACGTGATATATAATTTGGCAGCTCACCACGTTATAATTTGGAAAGCTCACCACGTGTAAATTGGCAGCTCACCACGTGTATAATTTGGCAGCTCACCACGTGTATAATTTGGAAGCTCACCACGTGTAAATTTGGCAGCTCACCACTGTGTATAATTGGCAGCTCACCACGATGTATTAATTTGGCAGCTCACCACGTTATAATTTGGCAGCTCACCACGTGTATAATTTGGCATATAATTTGGCAGCTCACCACGTTGTATAATTTGCAGCTCACCACGTGTATAATTTGCAAGCTCACCACGACGTTATAATTTCCCATCTACCTTGATCTTTTCACCTTTCCATCTCATTCATCTGTGCATCTCATGTACACCACTATCCCACCTCATCACGCTGTGCTCGGAAGCGAAAAGCGGGGTTAAGCGATCGGTCACGTACGTGCGGCGTACGTACGTGTCGCGTACGTGTCGCGTACGTGCGGCGTACGTACGTGTCTGCATTTTAAAAATTAATTTCTCAGCAACCGTTTGTCTGATTGACACGAAATTTTACCCCCCCCCCCCCTCCTGTAAAATGTTTTAGTCATGTATGGCATCAGGTTTGACAAAAAAAAATGGACACAAGGCTCATTGGAGTACTCCCCATGGGGATACGATGTGTTTAATGATGATGCTATCGCTGTCTTTGTTGTGACGTCATAATTCGACAAGTGCAATGCTTGATTCGACAAGAGATGAAAAACAAATTTTCGTTGCAACAGTTGGCACAATTAACACACAATTTTGACCATCGTGTGCCTGTCCTCCTGTCGGAATTTATAATGATAATATGACGTCATAGCACATGGTGCAGGTGCCATCTTCAAAAAACCGAAAAACTTTGCACCTCTATAATCTCCGAAACAGCTTCATGGAAAAAAACATTGAAACGTCGCTCATTGTCAAGTACTCCCCATGGGGAATATGATTTTTTTAATGATGACGTCATTGGTGCCTTCATTATGACATCATAATTCGACAAGTGGAACGCTTGATATGGTCAGTATGAAGAAAAATTTCTCGCAATTGTTCAAACGCTAACCGATCAACGATGAACGCTAACCTCATTCACCGAGGTATTATACTTATACCCACCCCCACCTCATTAATCACCTGTCCATCACCTCATTCACCAGTATTATACTTATATCCCCCCACCTCATTAATCACCTGTCCCCCCCACCTCATTCACCAAGGTATTATACTTATACCCACCCACTCATTAATCACCTGTCCATCACTCATTCACCTTATGTATTAATACTTATACCCTCCCACCTCATTAATCACCTGTCTCACTCATTCACAGGTATTAACTATACCACCCCCACCTCATTAATCACCTTCCATCACTCATACCGAGGTATATACTTATATCCACCCACCATTATCACCTGTCCATCACCTCATTCCAGTATATACTTATAATCTCACTCCACACTCATCACGGTTTATACTATCACCTCTCACCTTCCCCACCTCATCACCAAGTATATACTTATACCACCCACTCATTAATCACCTGTCCATCACCTCATTCACCTTATGTAAATACTTATACCCCCCCCACCTCATTAATCACCTGCCCTCACCTCCTTCACCGGGTATTACACTATCTCACCCCACTCATTAATCACCTCTCCCCCACCTCTCACCTATGTATTATACTTTACTTATACCCACCTCCACGTCATTAATCACCTCTCCCCCCACCTCCATTTATCACCTTCCCCCCACCTCATTTATACCGTTCTCACTGCCCCCACCTCATTTACCTATGTATCTTGCGTATCCCCATACCACTTTGTTCACTTCCACCTGTGTTGTTTCATCAGGTTGATGTTTCACCGGTAGATGTTTCACAGGTAGATTTTCACCAGTGATGTTTCACCAGGTTGTTGTTCATCAGGTAGAGTTTCCCAGGTAGATGTTTCACCAGGTAGCCATAGGTTTCACCATAGATGTTTCCCAGGTAGATGTTCACCAGGTTGATGTTTCATCAGGTTGATGTTTCACCAGTAGATGTTTCACCAGGTTGATGTTTCATCAGGTAATGTTTCACCAGGTAGATGTTTCACCAGGTAGATGATTTTCACCAGGTAGATGTTTTCACCAGGTAGATGTTTCACCAGGTTGATGTTTCATCAGGTATATGTTTCACCAGGTAGATGTTTCACCAGAGTGATGTTTCACCAGGTTGATGTTTCATCAGGTAGATGTTTCGCCAGGTAGATGTTTCACCAGTTGATGTTCATCAGGTAGATGTTTCACAGGTAGATGTTTCACCAGGTAGATGTTTCACCAGGTTGATGTTCATCAGGTTGATGTTTCACCAGGTAGGATGTTTCACCAGGTTGATGTTTCATCAGGTATATGTTCACCAGGTAGATGTTTCACCAGGTAGATGTTTCCCAGTAGATGTTTTCACCAGGTTGATGTTTCATCAGGTATATGTTTCACCAGGTAGATGTCGTTTCACCAGGTTGATGTTTCATCAGGTAGATGATTCATCAGGTAGATGGTTTACCAGGTAGATGTTTCACCAGGTAGATGTTTCACCAGGTTGATGTTCTATGTAGATGGTTCAACAGGTAGATGGTTCATCAGGCTAGATGTTTGCATCTAAGTTAAACATGGATAATAAGGATTTTCGTGTTTTCCCATCTTGGTTTCCAAGTCATGTGGCGGTAAGGCTGTTGTTGCTCGGATTATCGTCGTCGTCATCATCGTATTCAACATGTTTTATAACACTCCTCTCAGAGATCGCTGCAAATTAAAACTTCACAGAGTTGTTACAAATATGAGATATTGTCATATCCTCCAACCAATGATCGGTGGCCATTTGGAGTTACTCTTCTTCTTCAGAACCGCTTAAACGACCAATCCAAGATTTCTTGTGCATCACCAATGCTTCCAGTTTGAAGATGTTGCTCCGCGCAAACGGCATCGTCTCCGTCGACCAATCAAAATGCTCCTTTCAAATTGTTTATTTGAACGAAAAATGTGTCCATACAGTGATCGGAGACCACGACGAAGAATGCTTGGTGAATCATCCGTATGGATATTTACATTTTTCCAAAGGGATTTGAAAGATCTTCTCAGAACCGCTGAACCGACCGACACGAAACTTCAGACACGTCGCCCGTTGGCAACCCTTCAAGTGCCGGCCGCTCGGTTGAGCTTCTCCGTCTGATGTCCCATTTAATCTGACTTTACACGAATTTCCGTTCTGGCACCGCATCACGGAGCATGTTGCTCAGAGGAAATGAAACACCTGCTGTCTCACTTGCACATTCGCTTGTGTATTGATTGTGGAATATTTTATTGACGATGATTACTGGCTCAGTGATACTGGGAGGAAGGATGCATTTGGCTATGATAATGACCTCATGATTCTGGTAAGAAAGATGGCCATGATATTGCCCAAATGCAATTGGCCATCATTCCTGGCCCAATGATACTGCCGTGAAGATTACTCGTCCATTATTTGCCCAAAACCATATTATTTCTTATTTTATGAGGAGTAGTATGGTTTTGGAACTGTATCAGGTACTGTACAAATATTTCTGTCAACATCCAGGGCGTTTACAGCAACATGAATGATTCGTGTATTTGTAACGGAAGGGTTGAGGCGTGTTCTGATCAATAATGTAACGTTATCATGATTGTCGTCTTTAATGATGTTTGAACGGCTGTACGTGAGCTCTTGCTACCCTCGGCCCTGTGTTCTCACAGATCGCGAGGCAGCAGCAGCAGCTCCTCCAGCAGCAGCAGAAGATCAATCTTCTTCAACAACAAATCCAGGTCAGAGGTCACGACAGGGGCACGGCAACACAGCCAATGCACCTCGAGGCCCACCCATCTAGGTGACACCGAAGTACGTTCCGTCGTTCCGAAGCTTTCTCGAAGCGCGTCAGGAGGCTGCTGTACTGACACAATCATTTATCGTTCGGTCGACGCATTTGACCGAGCCTCGGCAGCTGGACCATAGTGCGTCCGACTCGCCCTTCGTCAGACGTCGCAACCGTCGCTGCTTACGGAGTGGTGCGACAGACCGCCATGCGATGCATCGAGCGAAGATGCTCGAACGGCGAACGTTCAGAGCCGCGAAGCCTTGTGAAGCCTCAGGGGAAAAGTTTCACCTGAAATGCTGACAGATCCCTGTTTTCTTGTTTGTTTGACGCAACCAAAATGGTGGCCAATTAGGGCACACAAATTGCACATAATGCTCGGGATTGTCACGTCTGCACCACACTATTAGCATGTGCATGCGGCAAGAAGTCGAGAGCCTCGCGTGCTGCCGTGTCAGATAACAATTTTAGAAGCTTGTCATTTCTTTTCTTTTTTAAACCCGAACAAAACTTCCGCTACATTTTTCTTTTTCCATTTTCACCGTAATAGTGAGTAAATAGAACAAACGCCCTGGGTCCAGGAACAATTTGTTAGAATTCTTGGGCTACGCGGCGTCACGGGTGCCATGTAAATTGGGCTTCGGCCTCCCGAACTGCCTTGGCACATGGCCGGTCATGGTAGAACTGCTGTTCCCAGGCGGTTTTTTTTCCCAAACAATTAGAAACACGAACAAACAGCCCAACCCTGGTGAAGAAAGGGAAAGCGGAGAGAGGGGTGGGGCGGTGGGAGTTTGAAGTAACACAAGCAATCTTTCGAGATTTTTTTTCCATTCGTTCCTCTCTCCTTATCTACACATCGCCTTCCTCCCTTCACATGTCTGTCTCTCTCTCTCTCTCTCCTCTCTCTGCTTTTGTGCTTATGTTCCGCCTCAAAATGCATTGTCCCCATTGCTTCCCCCATCTTCTTCACTCCCTCGCGCTCGCCCTGTATCTGTGCCAGCGATGAACAAAGTATCATTGTCTCTCCATGCCCCCTTTCGTTCCCCACCCGCCAAGCTCTGTTTCTCATTTTACTCTGGAGAGATGGCGATGGAGGAAGGGATTGGGGAGCTGGGGGGGATGGGGGCAAGCTCGCACTGAGTGGGTGTACGATGGCTACTACGTCAGGCCGGGTTAACGGCGATGGGAAAATTCTCTCTACCCTTCTCTCTCTCTCTCTCTCCATTTCGCTTGCATCTCTTGGGAAACGCCAGCCTGTAAATATCTGTTGCTTTGTGGAAGATGTGCTTTCGAAATAACCACAGTCTGTCCGGAGCTGGCACAAGTGTGCCTTTTCTGGCGACTTTTGATTGTGTCATGCATTGTAGTTTGAATTTCTTTACTTCTGAGCAGGCCTCGAGCTGAGAAACGGCGGACGTGTGCGGCCGACGCTTCTTCGGCAATCCCTTGTGCCAGGCCCGGACTGTGAGAAAAATGTAAAAACAATTCCAAATCACTAAGTTGATAGCTCGACGGCACTCTCCACCGACACGGTACTCTGCCTGGACCAACTACCAAACGCGCTACCTACTACCTAACGGGCCCGACAAAAGGATTAGGGAACACTTAATGACCGGCACCTCACCTGGTGGCTCTCGCGTCGTGCTGGAACGCCTGATCGGTTCTTCATATAACCTGACACAGCCTGACTTCATTTACCCAAAAGCATAAAATATATTATCAGCCTCGCCGAGTGCAATTTTCACGCATAAGGGGAGCAAATAGTACCGTGTCCAGGTAATGACGATGCGATGTTCAGGCTTGTTCGCTCGCAATGCGCGGTAACCAATTCTATGTCCGGTTGTCTATTTCTATATCTCAGAGACTTTTCATTTTCACTTCATATCATATATCAACATGCAGTGGCCAGGCTGTTAGTGATAATACCTTTTTCTTCTTTTTTTTTTTTTTTCTTCTTTAAAGTAGGCTTGTAACTTTCTGGTTTGTTCCTGTAGAGTGGAGAAGGGTATGGTACATCGTCGAGACTGGAAGGCCAAGTGTCACTAGTCGTACTCGATTTTGTAATCACGTGACACACCCCGGAGTAACTCGATTCAAATTTTAGATTACGAGTCATACGGTGGAATACCAGTCTCTGCGAAGCTCGTGTCGATCTGCGTCCCGTGACTCGTGGACAAGGATTAACAAGTTTGAACTTGTCGAGTAAACAGCAGAACCCATTGTACATTGTCTGCGAAACGCCATCTAAAGAGACATGTAAATGCTTACCTGCAAACCGGGCGCACTTGCGGTCCCACTTTTCTGGCACACCTTTAGTCCTGTTGTTTCTGGAATCCCAGCATACTTTTTCATCCACTGTGCATTTCATGCCTGGCACGCTCTTTATCCTGCATGTTGAACTACCACGCTCTTTGTCCGATACACCTGGCGCGCTCTTTGCCCCTGCATGCGTGAACCACACCTAGCACGCTTTTTGTCCGATACATCTGGCACGCTCTTTGCCCTGCATGTTGAACACACCTGGCACGCTCTTTGTCCTGCATGTGAACACACTATGCACGCTATTGTCGATACACCTGGACGCTCTTTGCCCTGCATGTTGAACACACCTGCAGCTCTTTGTCTTGCTGTTGAACACACGTGGCTACTTTCCTGGCATTTGAACACACTGGCACACTCTTTTGTCCTGCATGTTGAACACACGTCCGGCTTTGTCCTGCAGTGTTAACAACCTGCACGCTTCTTGTCGCATTGTTTGAACACACCTGGCAACTCTTTGGCCTGTATGTTCAACACACTGCACGCTCTTTGTCGATACACCTGGCCGCTCTTTGGCCTACATGTTGAACACCACCTGGCACACTCATTGTCCTGTATTGTGAAACACCTTGGCACAGCTCTTTGGCCTGCATTGGTTGAACACACCTGGCACACTCTTTGTCTTGCATGCTTCAACACACCTGGAACGTTTTTAAGGCCTGGGTTTTCACACACCTGGTGCACTTTTATCTTACCTGGTCATTGTGTAATCTGAGCATTCCTCCCAAACTTTGGTTGTAAGATTTGACCTTTGCATTTCAATTTGACATTGCATCCGATCCCTTGGAAATGGTGGTCCAACCTTGTAAGATTGGTTGGTTAGTTATCGTATCCGAATCGATTAGAATTCATTGGAAAACAAGGAATCAAAGTTCAGATTCCGAATGTCTTACCTGGTAAAAATTTTATTGTAAAACCTTTCCAAGGAGCATATAAATATCTATTCCGATATTTTGCTCAAATTTTCCTCAAGGCCTTCCTGCTTTCCTGCTGACCAATTCATGGTGAGGGTTAAAAAGAGGAAGAGGAGGGTGAAGGGAGTAATGTGGAAGTGCGAGAATGGAAGTGAAGGATGGGAGTTGGAGGGGAGGTAGAATGAGAGTAATTTTGTAATATGGGAAGGAGTTAGTGTGGAGTAACGGAGATGGAGTATTGGGAAAAGTATGTGGAGTAATGGGATGGAGTTAAATGGGAAAAAAGTTAGTGTGGGAGTAATGGGATGGGATAATATGCGGAAGAGTTAGATGGGAGGGAAGATGTGAATAATATTGGAAGAGCTGGAGAAGGAGAAGGGAGGGAATGGATGTGAATAAATGGGAAGAGCTAGAAGGAAGTAAGGAGGGAATAGTGATAAATATGGAGAGTTGGAGTAGGAATAAGGAGGGATGGATGTGAATAATATTGGAAAAGCTGGGGGAGAAGGAGTAAGGGAGGAATGGATGTGAATAATAGTTGGAAGAGTGAGAAGGAGTAAGGAGGAATGGAGTGATAATATTAGGAGAGCTGGAGAAGGAGTAAGGGAGGGAATGGATGTGAATATATTGGAAGATGCTGAGAAGGAGTAAGGCGAGGGATATGGATGTGAATTAATATTGGAAGAGCTGGATAGGAAGTAAGGGAGGGAATGGACTGTGAATAATATTGGAAGGCTGGGGAGTAGGAGTAAGGGAGGGAATGGATGTGAATAAATCAAGAGCTGGAGCAGGAGTAAGGGAGGGAATGGATGTGAATAATATTGGAAGAGCTGCGAGTAGGATAAGGAGGGAATGGATGTGAATAATATTGAGAGTGGAGTAGATAAGGAGGAATGGATGTGAATAATATTGGAGAGTTTGAGTAGGAGTAAGGGAGGGAATGGATGTGAATAATATTGAAGGCTGAGTAGAGTAAGGGAGGGAATGCTGATGTTTAATAATATTGGAAGAGTTGGTAGAGTAAGGGAGGGAATGGATGTGAATAATATTTGGAAGAGTGGAGTGGAATAAGGGAGGGAATGGATGTGAATAATATTGGAAGAGTTGAGCAGGAGTAAGGAGGGAATGGATGTGAATAATATTGGAAGAGCTGGAGTAGGGAGTAAGGGAGGGAATGGATTAATAATATTGGAAGACTGGAGTAGAATAAGGGAGGGGAATGGATGCGATAATATTGGAAGAGCTGGAGTAGGAGATAAGGGAGGATGGGATGTGAATAATATTGGAAGAGTGGAGTAGGGTAAGGGAGGGAATGATGTGAAAATATTGGAAGAGCTGGAGTAGGAGTGGGGAGGGAATGGATGTGGAATAATATTGGAAGAGCATGGAGTAGGAGTAAGGGAGGGAATGGATGTGAATAATATCTGGAAGAGCTCTCTCTTGGAGTAAGGGGGAATGGATGTGAATAATATTGGAAGAGTGGAGAATTGAGTAAGGGAGGGAATGGATTTGAATAATATTGGAAGAGCTGGATAGGAGTAAGGGAGGGAATGGATGTGAATAATATTGAAGAGCTCTCTCTTGGATAAGGGGCTGGCGAATGGATTGAAAATATTGGAAGAGCTGGAGAAGGGTAAAGGGAGGGAATGGGATGTGAATAAATATTGGAAGAGTGGAGCAGGAGTAAGGGAGGGAATGGATGTGATAATATTGAAGAGCTGGGATAGGAGTAAGGAGGGAATGGATTGATTAATATTGGAGAGTTGGAGTAGGAGATAAGGGAGGAAGGATGTGAATTAATATTGGGAAGAGCTGGAAGTAGGAGTGAGGGGAGGAATGGATGTGAATAATATTAAGAGTGGAGTAGAGTTAAGGGAGGGAGATGGATGTTGAATTAATATTGGAAAGAGCTCTCTCTTGGAGAGGGGGGAATGGATGTGAATAATATTGGAGAGCTGTAAAAGAAGTTAAGGGAGGGGAATGGATGTGAATATATTGGAAGAGCTGGAGTAGGGAGTAAGGGAGGGAATGGATGTGAAG
>CM068958.1:1303213-1316027 GCA_035128595.1 Eptatretus atami | reverse complement strand
ATTCCACAGATAGAGGGAAAAGGCGGAAAAGTATCAGAAGTAGTGGAAAGTCAAGGCCTAGGAATCTTGATAATAATTAATAAATGAGACTCCTGAATAAACAAAATTCTCCAAGTTTTGAAAAAACGTATCCCACACGAGAAGAGCGTTTACAGTGGAGGTATTCGAGTTCTCTCCTTCTTCTCCTCCTCATTGCTGTCATGGTTTCCAACGACATAGTTCATCAACCAAACTTCCCACATTACTGTCCGTTGGGTAACATCTTCTGTGTCTCTTCATAAGTGATCCCATATGGCAGCAAATCACGATTTATATCATCACACAATCTCATCCTTTGCCTCCTATTATTCCTCGGCCATGTAGCCTCCAGAAAACAAGTCAGTGGAGGGAGGGGGAGGGTTGAGGAGGAGGAGAGAAGAGGATGTTTGGGGGGGGGGGACTCATTCTGCAGCATTTGGCATGACCAATCCATCGCAGTAATTGTTTGAATCAGATTGAGATAGGTGATCACTGGCATTCACTGTATAGTGTTCCAGTTACATGGTTATCCACATGTTATAGTTTCCGTTTATCATGGTGTTTGTTCACATGTATATGTGATCCAGTTACCCATGTGTTATCCACATGTATAGTGTGTCCAGTTACCATGGTGTTATCCACATGTATAGTGATCCAGTTACCACGGTGTTTATCACATGTTAGTGATCCAGTACCACGTGTATCCACATGTATAGTGATAGTACCACGGTGTTATCACATGTATAGTGATCCAGTTACGGTGTTATCACATGTATAGTGTCAGTTACCGGTGTTATCCACATGTATAGTGACCGTACATGTTTCACATGTTAGTTTTCTGTTACCATGTGTTATCCAATTATAGTGATCCAGTTACCACGTGTTATCCATGTATAGTGTCCAGTTACACGGTGTTATCCACATGTATAGTGATCCAGTTACCACGGTGTTATCCACTGTATAGTGATCCAGTTACCACGGTGTTATCCACATGTATAGTGCTCCAGTTACCACCGTGTTATCCACATGTATAGTGATCCAGTTACCACGGTGTTATCCACATGTATAGTGTCATCCAGTGTTATCCACTGTATGTGTTCCGTACAGTTGTATGTATGTGATCCATTTACCATGTTGTTATCCACATGTATAGTGTGTCCAGTTACCACGGGTTATCCGACATGTATAGTGATCAGTTACCACGGGTTATCCCATGTATAGTGTCCAGTTCCATGTGTTGTTCACATGTATAGTGATTCCAGTTACCACGGTGTATCCACATGTATAGTGATCCAGTTACCAGGTGTTATCCACATGTATGTGATCCAGTTACCACGGTGTTATCCACATGTATAAGTGATCCAGTTACCACGGTGTTATCCACATGTATAGTGATCCAGTTACCACGGTGTTATCCACATGTATAGTGATCCAGTTACCACGGTGTTATCCACATGTATAGTGATCCAGTTACCACGGTGTTATCCACATGTATAGTGATCCAGTTACCACGGTGTTATCCACATGATAGTAGTGAATCCAGTTACCACGGTGTTATCCACATGTATAGTGATCCAGTTACCACGGTGTTATCCACATGTATAGTGATCCAGTTACCACGGTGTTATCCATGTATAGATCAGTACCAGGTGTTACCACATGTATAGTGTCCGGTTCCATGGTGTTATCCACATGTATAGTGATCCAGTTACCACGGTGTTATCCACATGTATAGTGTCCGTTACCACGGTGTTTATCCACATGTATAGTGATCCAGTTACCACGGTGTTATCCACATGTTAGTGATCCAGTTACCACGGTGTTATCCACATGTATAGTATCCAGTTACCACGGTGTTATCCACATGTATTAGTGTCCAGTTACACGGATGTTATCCACATGATAGTAGTGATCCAGTTACCACGGTGTTATCCACATGTATAGTGTTCCAGTTACCACGGTGTTAATCACATTATAGTGTTCCAGTTATCATGTGTTGTTCACATGTATAGTGATCCATTACCATGTGTTATCCACATGTATGTGTTCCAGTTACCATGGTGTTATCCACATGTGATATAGTGATCCAGTTACCACGGTGTTATCCACATGATATGATCCAGTTACCCGTGTTATCCACATGTATAGTGATCCAGTTAACACGGTGTTATCCACATGTATAGTGATCCAGTTACCACGGTGTTATCCACATGTATAGTGATCCAGTTACCCGGTGTTATCCACATGTATAGTGATTCCAGTTACCACGGTGTATTCCACATGTATAGTGATCCAGTTACCACGGTGTTATCCACATGTATAGTGTTCCAGTTACCACGGTGTTATCCACATGTATAGTGATCCGTTACCAGTGTTTCTCACATGTATAGTGTTCCAGTTACCACGGTGTTGTTCACAATGTATAGTGATCCAGTACCACGGGTGTTATCCACATGTATAGTGATCCAGTTACCATGGTGTTATCCACATGTATAGTGATCCAGTTACCATGGTGTTATCCACATGTATAGTGATCCAGTTACCACGGTGTTATCCACATGTATAGTGATCCAGTTACCATGGTGTTATCCACATGTATCTAGTGATCCAAGTTACCACGGTGTTATTCACATGTATAGTGATCCAGTTACCACGGTGTTATCCACATGTATAGTGTTCCAGTTACCACGGTTTATCCACATGTATAGTGTTCCAGTTACCATGGTGTTTTCACATGTATAGTGTTCCAGTTACCATGGTGTTATCCACATGTTATAGTGTTCCAGTTACCATGGTGTTGTTCACATGTATAGTGTTCAGTTACCACGGTGTTATCCACATGTATAGTGATCCAGTTACCACGGTGTTATCCACATGTATTAGTGATCCAGTTACCACGGGTTATCCACATTATAGTGTTCCAGTTACCATGGTGTTGTTCACATGTTATAGTGGTTCCAGTTACCATGGTGTTATCCACTGTATAGTGTTCCAGTTACCATGGTGTTATCCACATGTATAGTGATCCAGTTACCACGGTGTTATCCACATGTATAGTGATCCAGTTACCGGTGCTATCCACATGTATAGTGTTCCATTACCATGGTGTTGTTCCCATGTATAGTGTTCCAGTTACCACGGTGTTATCCACATGCATAGTGATCCAGTTACCATGGTGTTATCCACATGTATAGTGTTCCAGTTACCACGGTGTTATCCACATGTATAGTGATCCAGTTACCACCGGTGTATCCACATGTATAGTGATCCAGTTACCATGGTGTTATCCACATGTATAGTGATCCAGTTACCACGGTGTTATCCACATGTATAGTGATCCAGTTTATCCACATGTATAGTGTATTCCAGTTACCACGGTGTTATCCACATGTATAGTGTTCCAGTTACCATGGTGTGTTCACATGTATAGTGTTCCAGTTACCATGGTGTTATCCACATGTATAGTGATCCAGTTACCATTGGTTTATCCACATGTATAGTGATCCAGTTACCACGGTGTTATCCACATGTATAGTGATCCAGTTTATCCACATGTATAGTGTTCCAGTTACCACGGTGTTATCCACATTATGTGTTCACAGTTACCATGGTGTTTTCACGTATAGTGTTCCGGTTACCAATGGTGTTATCCACATGTATAGTGATCCAGTTACCACGGTGTTATCCACATGTATAGTGATCCAGTTACCACGGTGTTATCCACATGTATAGTGATCCAGTTACACGGTGTTATCCACATGTATAGTGATCATACCACGTTTCCACATGTATAGTGATCCAGTTACCACGGTGTTATCCACATGTATAGTGATCCAGTTACCACGGTGTTTCCACATGTATAGTGATCCAGTTACCCGTGTTATCCACATGTATAGTGTTCCAGTTACCCACGTGTTATCCACATGTATAGTGTTCCAGTTATCATGGTGTTGTTCACATGTATAGTGATCCATTACCATGTTGTTATCCACATGTATATGTGTCCAGTTACCATGGTGTTATCCACATGTATAGTGATCCAGTTACCATGGTGTTATCACATGTATAGTGATCCAGTTACCACGGTGTTATCCACATGTATAGTGTCAGTACCACGGTGTTATCCACATGTATAGTGTTCCAGTTACCACGGTGTTATCCACATGTATAGTGTTCCAGTTTATGGTGTTTTCACATGTATAGTGATCCATTTACCATGTGTTATCCACATGTATAGTGTGTCCAGTTACCATGGTGTTATCCACATGTATAGTGATCCAGTTACCATGGTGTTATCCACATGTATAGTGTTCCAGTTACCATGGTGTTATCCACATGTATATGTTCCAGTTACCATGGTGTTGTTCACATGTATAGTGTTCCAGTTACCACGGTGTTATCCACATGTATAGTGATCCAGTTACCACGGTGATTTCACATGTATAGTGATCCAGTTACCATGGTGTTATCCACATTTTCCAGAATAAAACAGTTCATATTAACCAGGAATAACTCTCCCAGTTAGACAATGAACCATTAGTGAGAGGAATCTCGCTAAAGAGGAAATGGATCATCAGGTGATGCACAAAAATACAATGGGACGAAAAACAACAGAAAACCTCAAATAATTAATCAACCTGAGGGTGCAAAAGCTTTCCTATGCGTGGAAGACAGGTGAACAGTGAAATACACCACGTAAAACAACACAAACGTATAAATAGGTCGATTGGAAGGAAAAACAAAAAACACAAAAGCATGAAGAGAGACAGAGATGAGAAACAGAGAGACAAAGACGTACAGAGACGTACAAAGACATAGAGAGACAGACAGAGATGAGAACAGAGGAGACAAACACGTACAGAGACGTACAAAGACATAGAGAGACAGACAGAGATGAGAGAACAGAGAGACAAAGACGTAGAGAGACAGACAGAGATGAGAAACAGAGAGACAAAGACGTACAGAGACGTACAAAGACATAGAGAGACAGACAGAGATGTACAGAGAGAACAGACGAGGAGAGGGAGAGAGGAGGAGAGAGGGAGGAGAGAGAGAGACAGAGAGAGACACAGAGACAGAGAAAACAGAGAACAGAGAACAGAGACACGAGAGAGAGAGAGAGAGAGAGAGGAGAGAGAGAGAGAGAGAGAGAGAGAGAGAGACAGAGAGAGACCAGAAGACAGAGACAGGAGAGACACAGAGAAACAGACAGAGACAGGGACAGGAGAGAGAGAGAGAGAGAGGAGAGAGAGAGAGAGAGAGGAGAGAGAGAAGAGAGAGGAGAGAGAGAGAGAGAGAGAGAGAGAGAGAGAGAGAGAGACAGAGACAGAGACAGAGACAGAGACAGAGACAAGACAGAGACAGAGACAGAGACAGAGACAGAGAACGAGAGAGAAATGAACAGACCAACAAACCAACAGCCAAATGACAGTGAGACAGAGAGTGATCCAAGGCACCTTACTTCCAGCCAGTTTGACGCACAGTGAGAATAAGTTATGACATGTCACACTTCATGTAGATTTCCCCCCCAAAAGTAATAGCTGTGACTCCAGCAGGGGTCTATGCCCTGACTTATCTCCAATTACCGACCAATCAGGCATCGTCGTGAAATTGTCTGTGTGACACACTTCGTTTGGCACAGTCTTTGATGGTACCAAGGGCAAAGCAAATCCCGGTTCCACGTCCAAGCCTGAGCGCCGAAGCGCCAACTCCCAAAAAGAGTCCAAACCTCCACCGGAGCTCACCTGTTCCTGCTGCTGCCGAGCGAGCTCCATCTGTTGCCGTTGCTTGTCGAGCTGCGAGCTGGCTAGCTTTTTCTGCTCGTCGTGAGCTGCCAGAAGCTGCTCTCGTAGACTACTCAGCTGAGTAATCATGGCAGCCAGTCGCCTTTCCTTTTGGATCAGGCCATCAGAAGACCCTGATGGTTGGCAAAACAAAAACAGCCACAAACTTTTACTGCATGCTGCATTTATCTTTACCAATACCAGGGAGAAACAAGGTCATGTGGACCCTTAGGGAGTGTGGACCGCATGGAATTTGTGGCCAAAGAAAACAAAGGAAGAACAATACTTTGGAGTGTCATGGTCATTTGGGGCCAAGTGAATTGTGGCTACAACCACATCGGTTGACATGACATTCACAGGCATAACTGATTTCAATGAAGAGGACCTGCAATAAGGGAAATCCTTCACAGGTCCAGATTCCCCAATTTAAAAGGAGACTTTTCATGGAATTGTGAAGCGTTGTTGCAATATTATGACGAAATAGTTATCATTACAATACCAACAAGCGACAGACAACCCATGAGCCAAAATCACGTTGCGTCACACTAGGATGTGCCCCAAACCATGATGTCTGCATTTTCGCCGAGTGAAGGGTTTCAACCCAAAATTAGACTATCACGGTGTCCGGCTGTGGTGGGCAGGGGATTAAAATATCACACAGGTGACACAGGTGATGTCACAAAGAGAAATCAAACAAAATTATTCAAAACTCGGTTGGAGATGGTCAAACATCTGTCACGTATCCTTGGGACTCGGAGATGAGCTCGACTTGAACACACTCAACTACCTCCCTAGGAACTACAACATTCGACAATGAGGTTGCGCGGCAGACAATTAATGGTGGTAAAGGTGACCCAAAAAGCTTCGTCATATTTTACCGAGGCAAGGAGTTTGACTACGAAGGTGGCACACAAAGGCCTACTCTTTTTGAAAGGGAGCTGAACATTTGACAACCACTAGTGGATGCAAGCACACGACGGCCGGCTTAATGCACCCTCCGATAAAAGATGCCACACTGGTTATGCAAATGGTCCTATCTGCGAATCGTCAGGGTGTCCGTCTTCAGTTGCACGAGGGATGTAATAAAGATAAAGCAACTGCTCAGGTTTTCAGGCATATCCTATTAGGGAGTTGTTTGAGTGTACATACACTTGGGTTCTTAAAAATGTTTTCACAATGATCTTCAGCTCATGGATATTAGAAGACAACGGTGTGATTTTAAGCGAAATACACGGACACCAGTCGACAACAGACACACCGGCTCAGGATATGGGTTTTGAACCTGGAATCCCAGCATGATGAGAGAACTGCTCAGAGGGTCATTCCACCTCAAATCACCCAGAAAAAAAATAATTTGTAACCTGACCCCCTCAGATTTGGCTATTTTTTTGCATGTATGTTACATATGATAGTCTATGTTCACATATAAAATTTTAGCTAATAATCGGATTAGGGGTTGCGAGATATGACCTTGAGCTTTTGACCTTTTCGCTAATGTCGCGTTTCCACCAAAATTCAAATCCTCATATCTCAGCAACCCTTGCTATCTCAATTATTTTGGTGTCTTGGAAAGGTAATTGTCCATAGAATGCAAATCCAGCATCGGTTCGTCGATCTAGTTAAGTTAGGGGTGGATTTTTTGGACATGACATTTGACCTTGAAACCTCGTGACCTTGACCTGGCCTTGCATGAAATGAAATTTCATACTGTCTACTATACATATCAAAAACTGGAGGTAGTTATTTTTGTTCTCGAATATTTTTCGCAAAGTTCAAGTCGTAACAATGCAACCAAATCATGCGCATGACTGCCCAGGCTTGTCGTTACATTAATATAGCTAGATTACGTTCAAACATGAATGGACTTGTCCAGGCCTGTTTCGCATTGCTGCTGACGGAAAACAAGGCAAAACTGCATCGAGTTTTTTTTGTCATACTAGAATACATCGTTCAGAAGATTTTAAACACAAGTTCAACCAGGCACAACAAATCCCGCCCATTTAAGGCATAAAGTTATTTTGGGGATCAAATTTAAATTCGATACATCCTTAACCTGAATTTGATTATAAGGAATAGAATAAGGAATATTTTAGTCTTATTTGAAGTCAATTAAACCATTTTTGACGAATTATGACCATAAAATATTTTGACCTTTCAAGCCACGTAAGGTCAAAGTCATGGTGTCAAATGAAAGCCAATAAAGACTTGATATATGTCTTCCATAGTAAACACTCATATTCCTAACCTTTTTGATTATAATGGAAAATATGTAATTTTGACCGATGACCATGACCCCCAAAACTTCAGACCCTACCAATTCTTCACAAATATGCATTTTTCACTATAGGAATGGTAGGATTATAAGTGACAAATAGAATAAGGTTCACTATAAGCTTAGTTTGAAGTAAATCAGATCATTTTTGAAGTTATGAGCGAAAAACGATTTTTTGATTTTTGTGACCTTGACCTTGATCCAATTGGACCCAAAAGTTAATGGGGTCGTCCAAGGTTCATTGCCCACCTGTGGATTAAATTTGATAGTGTTTGCCTTAAAGCCGTTTTGCCGTTAAGTTGCTAACAGACAGACAAACAAACAGATAAACAAACCGGACGATTACAATATCCCGCTCCCTCCCTCCGGGGGGCGGATAATAAATTCCATCAGGGATTTTTTTTCTAGCAGAACAAAAACTTAAAACGTAGGAATTCGTCTGCAAAAAAGACGAATTCGTACGTTAAAATCCAACTTTTTTGAAATACCGAGAAAACAACAAAAAAAAAGTCCGGACCTGCATCGATGAATCTGCCTTGCCAAAGTTCAAGGCATCGCAACCAAATACAGAAATCGCAACCAAAACATGACACCATAACCTCAAGACTAATTGCTACTGAAATAAATGAAAAAAATCATACATTTTTTCATTCAGTTCGTTCATTTTTCAAGACAAAATATTATCACTATCTACAACAAGCAAATTAAAAATATGAATATAACACAGAATCATACAAAAAATTCATGAATACAATTTTATCCAAGATAGATAAGTTTAGTCTCAATTATTAATTTTTGTTTTGCTAAAAAGTTTGCTAAATAATCGTTTTCTCTAGGGGAAGGAAACCATGTTCAAGTCACGAGATATCATAGATAAATCTTAACGGGTTTGCCACTTTCTACATAAACTGGTTATTTTAGCACTATCTTGGTCACTAATTTTTATAACGAATTCTTATTCCAGAACCGACAACTAATGGTGGATCGGTCACACACAGAATGTCTGAATCTTCAATCCAACATCTGTCCACATCCAGTGGCCAATTGAGATATTTAGTAGGACCGTGCGGATGCATGAAATTGATGTAATAGCACCATACTCATCAGAAATATCCTCTACAAATCCAATCCATGGATTTTCGTCATTAGATAGCACAAACATAGTTTTGCTTACTGATTTCAAACTCTAGTCCTGATTCATCATCTACCTCATCAGTTTCGCCATCGACTCTAGCCGCACGTACAGTTTTGGGTTCTTCTTCTTGTTTGCTCAGTTTGAATGCTTTTATACTCGATTTTGATAATGGAACAAATCGATGAAATTTTTGAGTACCGGCGATTGTCTTGGCATTTTCCAGTCTTTCTTTCAATTTCAGTTCGTAATCCTCAACAATACCAGGCTGTACATTGATGAAGTGAATTCCTGGAATATTTTCCGTGCAAAATTTCTATGATAGCATCGGAATTAGGATCGCATCTGTGTACAGGCATTGGAGGCGAGCTTTTGTTAATAACCTCTTTACAGTTCCGCCTAAACCCGTCACATGCACTTTTGCCATGTGAAGTGGCAAAAAAGTTCCACTCAGCATTGATTCCAAAGTCCTCCAAATGAAAGCACAGGTTCAAAAAATATACTTATTTTTATATTGTCCCGCGCATCCATCAAAAGTCTTTATACGTCATGATTTGGTTGCATTTTACGACCTTTGAACTTTGGCCGAAAATATCTCGAGAACAAAAAATAACTACCCCTCCAGTTTTTTGATATGTTATAGTAGACAGTATGAACTTTCATTTTCATGCAAGGTCAGGTCAAGGTCACGAGGTCTTCAAGGTCAATGTCATGTCCAAGAATCATCCACCCCTAACTTAACTAGATCGACGAACCGATGCTGGATTTGCATTCTATGGACAATTACCTTTCCAACGACACCAAAATAATTGAGATAGGGCAATGGGGTTGCTGAGATATGAGATTTGAATTTTGGTGGAAAACGGACATTAGTCGAAAAGGTCAAAAGTCTCAAGGTCATATCTCGTCAACCCCTAATCCGATTTACTAAAATTTGTATGTGAACATAGACTATCATATGTAACATACATGAAAAAATTAGCCAATTCTGAGGGGTCGGGTTACAACCTTGGGTGAACTGAGGTAGATGAATGACCCAAAGACAGGAACACCGAAGAGGCATGAGCTCAATATTTTAAATGGACTCGACTGGGAACCTCCAATGAACCCATTTATTTTGTGAAAATATTACTCACCCTCTGCCCTGATAGGATCTCTGAGACCCCACAATCTACATGGACATGTCCTGCGACATCAACAAAAATCTGGATATTTACCCTGCACACACTAAGCGAAAGCGGAGGTTAAACAATTGCTTCTATTTGTCTATCGGTCTGTCTATCTGTCTGTCTGTCCGTCTGTCTTCAGACATCAGTTTATGATCGAGGGACAACGTGATTTCAATTGAATGTTACATTTTGAACAGAAATCGGAACATGAACATGCAGTTTAGCAGAGCTTGGCTCTGAATTGACAAAATTGTACGGAATCTCGTCTCGAGCGCACATGTGCAGGGAGGAGCAAGAGGAGTTTTTTTTGTTTTAAATCTGTCTGTCTGTCTGTCTGTCTGTCTGTTCTCGCAGTGAAACAAAATTGAAAATCTTTCCAAAGAGGAAACTTACTGTTTTTAGGGATGCCATGAAGGACACAAACAACAGGCACAATAACTAATGTAACTGTTAAATAAGGTGATGTAAAAGACACTGCATCAACTGGTGTAAACTTCTGAATTGTTTTTTTTACAACATTTAAAATCTTCATTTATTTCAGCTTCATTACCTCTGAAACCAAAGGTGAAGGGGATTATGTTTTCACTGTTTCTGTCTGTCTTGTCTGTCTGTCTCTCTGTGTGCAGGATATCTCAAAAAGTTGTCGACGGATTTGATGAAACTTGGTGGAACATTGAGTGTGTGACCACGACAAGTTGATTCGATTTTGGTGAAGATCCGAATCTGGATCTGGGATATGAGAGTTATTTAATTTTTAAAGTGATTCTTCACCATTGACAGAGTGGCAAAAACAATATCTCGCATATTTCAAAAATGTATTAAGCCCGAGATGTTCTGGAGGATCAGGCATTACGTGGCGGAGGTATGGCGCTCTACCGAGTGCCCTTCTAGTTGATAATTGAACGCTTGAGAACACAAATCGCGTTTTTAGCACTTAAAAACCCCTTCTGTTTAGCAGTACGTGAACCAACCATGATGGCATTTACGGCATCCCGACCAATCAAATTTGCCGCTCGCAGACTCCTCCCATATCGTTGTTTCTCAAGACTATGCAGGGTAAGGTGTTCGACGGACTAGTTTGTCGTGCACTCTGAGGAATCAACAAATTTGAATTTTTTATTGCAGAGGAATGAAAATTCTATTTTCTAAGCAGGTCTTATAATTTGACCCAGCAGTTAAATGAGTGAAGAAGGCAATGGCAATACACCTAGTGCATTCCCAGGAGGATGGGAATTGATTGATAAATTATTCATTGCTAAAGCGCATCAGCACAGACGTGCAACAAACTGACAGCGCTCAAAGTTGAAATAATTCACCCGAATGCTGGGAGTCTTTCTCTGGGTAAGGGTACAATCTAGAAGGGTCACCACTCCCACACAGTGGTCTTCAAGTGAGAGTGGCAGAAATTTGTAATTTGTTCATGGTGCCACCGTTCAACTCGCCTCCTCTTGCGAAGGACACCATGGGATATTCAACGTCCACGGGACTAATGCCGGCAGACGAGACGCGCAAGCTTCACATTCATGCGGGAAATGGTACACACCGAGATGAATGACCTGCACGTGAAAAAACCGGGATGGCAGCTTATAGCTGTGTCTTAAAGCCCAGGTTATACAAAACCTCAAGAGGTAAGTGTGCATATCTCTAGGTTCTAGGACATCCGGCCAGACGAAATAGATCACTGGAACACCAGAATCTGAGTCTGGAGTAGAGTACCAACCTCAATCTCAACCTAAAGTAAGAAGGCCAACCGACCATCATTGCATAAGACTCCTCCGAGATGTTGAACCGCTCAATAAACCACAAAAATGGGACGATCTTCAACAAATGGAACAACTGGTGCGAATAATTAAACATGGAATAAATAACACGTTTGTATCAAACCGCCCATGAGCACCTTCATTCCCCACATTGCTTTATTTACGCCTCTCGCCCTCCCCCCACCCCTGAAAACCTTCGACCCCAGACCCTCCTCATTCCCTGGGATTTCAAGCCTTC
This sequence comes from Eptatretus atami, assembly GCA_035128595.1. Classification (NCBI taxonomy): domain Eukaryota; kingdom Metazoa; phylum Chordata; class Myxini; order Myxiniformes; family Myxinidae; genus Eptatretus; species Eptatretus atami. Next base: position 1,303,655 of record CM068958.1, on the reverse strand, counting down.
CCAGCCATGCTGGATGGGCAGCAGGAGGCAGGACGCAACATTCGCATTATGAGAGAATGTTCTTAAGGAATCCCTTTATGACCTTATCCTGCCTAATTAAACAGACAATGGGTGGCAGTGCTTGGTTAATGATTAATGAAAATGAAATCTTGCTCGTTTTGAACGCGATTAAAGCTACAACTGCTTTCACCCAGAAAAAGCCCTCCGGTCCCAAAACAAACCGCCGAAACTCGTTAAGATGAAAAAGGAAATGAAGTTGCCACGTGGTCATGTGAAAGGTCATCATTTAAAAGCAGCTTATGCTCAGGCAAAGGAGCTACGGTGTTTATTTGATGCTTTTCCTGTACATCGCGTTCACATTTATGGAACTGATGAGCTGCAAAATCATCGCGAGTGTCATTTTTACCACTCACACAATCGCACGGGTTCACCATCCTCTCCC
>CM068958.1:1252387-1262387 GCA_035128595.1 Eptatretus atami | reverse complement strand
TCCAAAGTCAGCTGTGGATTTAGCATCCTTCATTGTACAAAGTCCTTCCTTGGCACACTTGAACTCCTATCCACCTACAAGGCCTTCATATGCAGGTTGATGGAGTACTGCTCCCCCCTTTGGGCTGGCTCCCCTGCCTCACATCTTGGTCAGCTTGACGCTGTGGAAACCACGGCCTTTAAGATCATTGGAATCTCCCGTGATGATGCTGAGTCGATGGGTCTATCACTTCCCCATCGCAGACAGGTTGGTGGTCTCTCTGTCTTCTATCACCTCCTATCGAGTCTTGCACCCTCTGCTTTCTCTGTGCTTTGTCCTCATAGATTTCTGCAAAGCTAACATGGTCCATAATCAACCCCCTTCTGTTGAAACTACCTAAATCCATGATCACTGCTCACCTCCACTCATTTGTTCCTCTTTTTACCCCACCAGTGGAATCAACTTCCACATCCTCTTCAATCTCATTCTTCCCTCCAGGTCTTCAAGACAGCTGTTCACCACCATTTCAGATTGTTTCCAATCTAAAACCATGATTTTTTCTACCCTCATTAACCCCACCCAAATGCCACCCATTCTTCCAGTTTTTCCTCCTTGGAGTTTCCTTCTCCATGCAGGCATGCCTTGCTTCCTGTTTTTGTCTGTTATATCCTGATCCGTTCAGTGTTCTAGCTCTTCCACAAGCCTCGAATATGTAAACAACAACAACAACAACAACAAAAAGTGCAGCCTGGCAGTGGTATGCGCTCTCCCGAGTGCCCGATCTATTTCATTCATTCGTTCATTTTACCCAAGACAAGTCACCGTCACCATTTGTCTGTACACTTGTACTCAGCACATCTTCGTGCTGCATGTAAACTCGAATATGCACAAGTACAGACTCTAATAAATAATCAACACTATGAATCAGCAACAGCAAATGAGCAAGGTTCCTCAAAACACATCATCTACATTCGAGATAACCTGGCACACGTTGTTCATGAAACAGAGAAAAGAGATAACAGGGAAAGAGCAACACCTTTGTAACACGATGAGCATCAATCAGAGCTAAATGAACATCGAAATGGGAAAGGCTTAGTGGAAGAGGACTCGAATACAAGCGGATGAGAGAGGCGTTTTGAGTGCAGAGTGGACGAGTGCAAAAGGTGGTGATTGGAGTGAACTACTAAAGGAGGGAGGAGGGGTGGGGGGGGGGGGGAGAACAATCTCAACAAGGTGTAGCCACAAGGAAAGGGGAGTTCCATACAATGGTTAGGGTGGCGGACTTGGGATCCTAGGGTCCTGAGTTCAAATCCCCCTTTTCTATTGCATTAATACCAGGTTGAGGTTGACTCAGCCTGTCATCCTTCCGAGGTCAGCAAAATGAGTACCGGCTTACTGGGATGATTTAGCCATTCGAGTATCCTGCGTCGGAGTGGCGACCAATCCAGGATTGTGCCCAATAGCCCAGGAGACTGCTTCGGCAGCACCAATGCTCTCTACAGAGTATGGTCCCATGGTTGAAGGGATTGGTAAAGGTTTCATCAATGTGAGGCCTGGACATTGCTGATTCAGAATCGAACCTTCATCGGTGGGAAAAATATAAATACCGGTGTATTTATTTAAAAGCTTGTCCAAAAAAAAGAAGAGCTTTTGGGGCTTAAATGATTGATTGTTTGATTGATAGTCTGCACGGAGTGGCAGGATAGCCGAGAGGTACACACACTTTCCTATAGGCTCTCTAGCCTGAGTTTGAATCCCAGCCCAGCGATAAACTAACATCCTGGTGTTTCACAGTCAGGGTGATTCATCAATGTGTGTGCTGTCCCTTGGATGGACAATAAACTGGGCGTCTTGTCTGTCGACATTAGTTGGTGGATGTTAAAGATCTCACGGTGCCCTTCGTGAAGAGTGGGTGAGTTATCACCGTCACCCTGAACAAATTACTACTTCCTGCCCAAACTTACAGGGGGCACTACATCAGGGGCACGGCGGCAGTCTGAGCAATGATGCAAACCCACGAAACAATAGAATATAATTGTGTGAAATTTTTAAAAGGGTCCAGAACGCCGTGAATGCGAAGGAGTGCAAACGGAAAAAAAGGTTCAGTGGAAGTTCAAAAAACAAACAAAGGTAGAAATGGTCGAATAGGAGTAAAAGGAGAGGAAGAGGAAGAAACATGAAATTAACCGACTCAGTGTGATGAAATGACAATGATAAAGTGAAAGGCTAATAAATGTGACAAAGCGCAGCAGCGAGCGTGATAGAAAGGTGTGCAAGGTGAGTGTTACACACCATGCATCTTACTGGTGCCGTCGCCTCCCTGGCTCAGCTCGATGACCCTCTCCTTCCATTCCCGCGAGAGCAACTGCTCCATGCACGGCAAGTCTGTCGGTGGCAAGGCAAAGGTTGCACACTGAGAACCAGCAATAATAATAGCTAGAAAGCATCTGAAAATGCAATGCCCGTCCGCTTTGTGTTCGGACTTATTCTTTTCCCGTATGCTAAACGGGACCTTTGACCTTTTGACCAAATTCTTAATTGGTCTCCGTATTCTCATAATAAAGCTTTGTTGAAAATTTGATGACAAAAGCTCCAATGGTAAAAAAGTTACGATGCAGGTACACGCGCACGCACGCACGCACGCACGCACGCACGCACGCACGCACACACACACACACACACGTACACCTGATTGCAAAACCCCGTCTCTCGCTGTGCTGGGGACGGACTAATAATAATAACTGGAACTGTGAGCAGTGCTGTCGGTTTCCAAGCAATTCAAATTTGCCACCCACGTGGAGCCCCATTCGTACATTTCCCCAGAAAATGGAGTCCAAATCCATCATCAGCGGGGGGAAAAAATATGATGTGTTACTTTTTGTGACCCATTCCAGTTCAATGGAACAAACTGCAAATAGTTTAGTTTAATAAAAATAACAACAATAATGATAATTATCCGAACAAGAACAATAACTCGCAGGGAAATGTGGAACATCTGTGGCAAAAGCCCTTGCTCGAGAGAATGCCACATGCAATTTGTTGGGCAGTGTATAGGCAATAGACCACTGCCCCGATCACTCCCTAAAATAAAACAAGAATGACCGACCGCACTGTGGTCACAACCTGCGATAAAACCAGGAAACGGGCCGATTATGAAATGCGCGTTTAAAGGACTCTTAAAAGATGAACAGCACAAAAGATCAACCTCCATTGGCATGGGCTTGATGAAATCTTACGATTATTCGACACACGATTAGATTTTTCGGGGTCTCATGTCGTGACTAACGCTCGACCCAAACAAAGCAAATGGAAATCGGACGCACCAACGCCGGACAGTGTATAATAAGCGGAGGCCAACAGGCCAAATGCGTTAGGCCCACCAGAAAACCAAGATGGTGGCACCATATACGTGCTATGATGAGTGGAGTCAAGCGACAGATGTGGGTGTTGTCCGGCAGTTGTCCGACCAATGTGTGCAAATTTCAAAAATTGACCCCCAACAAGAACAGCAACAGCAACAAATAGCCTGGGTATGAAGCAAAAACTTGCCCACCACCTATGTGCATACAATACATCGTGGTTATATCGCTCAGATAAATTCCAATTGCACTGGCCCGGAGGATGACACCAGAGGCCTGAAGCCTAATGACTGAGGCCTGAGGCCTATACATACTGTGGTCTTCACAAGGCCTGTGACACCTATTTTTTATATTACCTTTTGATATTCAATGATCATTTTAACTGTCACTTTGGTTGTTTTACACTGAATGGAAAACTTATATAGGTCATGTGGAGGTGGGTCGGTTCGTTCAGTTTCGTTGTGCAGATCACCAATTCCGAAATTCACCCTGTACCTTCATAGAACACACTATTGAAATTCCTACTTGTTTCCATATGCACAAGTTGACACACCGACAGTTATTACCATTTGAAATTACCGCCGTGAAGTGGGCGTGGGCGTGCTTGTAATCGCGGAGGAAACGACCAGGAAACAACAAATCAAGATGGGCGCCCATGGTTGTCGAGTGATTTCGAGTGATTTTTGTCTTTCAACAACCAAATATGCGTTGTTTCAACACTGGGCGGGGAGGATGATGAGAAAGTGACGCAATTCACGATAAGAGCTGGCGTAAGGTATGCGAGTGTGCGAAGGCTTGGTGCGAGCCACAGATAGTGAAACTATCACAAATGCCGTTTGCTGGTTGATCAAACTATGAAACTGCTGCCAATGACTGATCTCTGCGGATGCCGGCCGTCACCGGTTTTGCTATGCGTCGTTTTGTAACAAGGATCATATAAAACGCGCTGAAGCCAGGAAAAGGAAATCAGAAGCCAGCACTATGCAGTTTCTGTAGAGCCAGTGAGGTGGTGGGCGGACTCGAAGAGAGGGGCACTCATAACACAAAATACGTAGAAAATCCCTCAGAACCTCTGTAGAAAGGGTGGCTGGCAAATCACTGGTGTACTGCCAAGAATTTGTATCATATGCCAGAAAAAAGACAAATTCTTTCGTGTCAAAGGAAAATCTCAACGTGATCAGTTGTCCCTGGCAGAAACACAGGATGGAGGAAAGCTGAGGGAAATGCTGAGCAGAGGAGAGATGAACGTGATGTGAGAATAATGACATATAAAAGGATAAAGACTGTGTGGCGCTGGCAGTTTGTTATCACCGTAAATGTTATTACGAGTATTGAATGACACACACCACAGACAGAGTGAAAGTAAACTCCAACTCAGAAAGTGAACTATGACTCAACATTTGACATTTTCTGTGATAAAGTAATCCAGGTAAGCTCATTGATGGAAAGCAATCTATACATATGAAGAAGTTGTGTGAGATGTTCAATGACCTACTCAGAGTATGCGAAGGTCAGGATAGGCCAACTACCAGACAACAAGACTGAAGAAAAGACTGCAGGAACGGTACCCAGACATGATTTTCTATCGTCCACCAAAAATGTCTGAGAGCGAAGTGGTGTACATGAAGGACATTGATATTGATTCCATTGCTCAGGCTGCTGTTGTAGACAGTAGCTCTACAACAGAAACAGAGTAACTACAGAGGATGAAGCCAGCCAGGGTCCACAGCAGGGTGACTCAGGCCTCAATTTACATGTTCTATACTCGGGAGCACTCATGGTGAGGATGACCTGAACAAACACCAAAGTGTGGACATTACATGGCCCTACTTGGAAATGGTGGACTAGCACTAAGCTTATACGGGCAACTCGTACTTCGAACTGGCCGAAACACTTGCGATCACGAGACGTCAATGCCCTGGTACTTTGCGTACGATCACCTAAACTATGCAAGGTCTTACCGTTTACTGGCTGGAAATGGCCGGGCTAGAGTACTCCCACCAAGACACCTATCAAGCGTTCATGGACGGCAAATGGACTGTCCAACGGCATACTCGTTATGGATTTAGTAGTGTTGCGTGTGATCAGATCATAGAGCAGACTTTAAATAGGAAGCAAGACCAGTGGAGGCATCATTGGTTACACTCAGAAAAGCACAGCTGTGAAGAAGTGGATCCTGTCCCAACCAGCACGTGCGGAAATGCAAGGAAATGTGAGTCCATGGCGGGTATCCACGACGAGCCCGAACGAGAAAGGACTTGGATGTGTCGAGGTCGAAGAAGAACGAAGCAGTGGTGGTACAGTGATGGACACAGTACTTCAAATGATTAACCCTTTCTCCGGCGCTCACTTGAACTCGTCAATATTAGTTCAGGTATCATCGCACGCGCAGCCACTTCCGCGGACTTGATGAACACGTATGTCAAGGAAGAGAATGCTGTCGTGCAATTCATGCGTGATCTTATCTCTCGGGTGAGGTCCCATTCTTCAGTCCGATTTCGAAGGCCAAATTGGAACTTTCTCGAAGGCGCGAGGCAAGTCGGCGACTCCCACCAGCAGACGCCGAAGGTTGAAATTGCGAATGAACATCGTCTTTTCAACAGAATTCTGTTGATTGGCGAGAAAAGAAATGTAACACTCCACGATCTGCTCGCATACCATGGCGAACATATCTTTCCCGCTGGCATCTGGTGATTGTTCGATTGCTAAGATGGACAACCAAAACTCCGCAACTATATACTGAACATGTGGCCCGATTGCCGTCTGGACGCTCGGCCTATCCAAGGTGCAACGATTGTGGATGGAATGGCCGTTATTCAGGCGATAAAGGCTGGTTCACTACCTAACACTTTCGGCAAACCGGAAGAGATGGTGCTGAACATCGTAGTGGCCAAAGCACGACATAACCAATCTTCGAGACTGGACGTGGTGTTTGATACTTACCCAAGTATCAGCATCAAGTGCCTGGAGCAGCCAGACGAACGGGCAGGGCGGGCGATCTTCAGGTGCGAACCATCTACGGACGTGATCAAGCCCTTCCAAAACAGTGGGCCAATTATCTCCTGAGCAGAGCCACCAAGGAGGCGTTGATAGAGTTCATCGTCGAATCGTGGACGAGAAACATCTCTCCATCAAAACTGGGTGACATGCTGTTGTACGTCAGTCATGCCGGCAAATGTGAGAAAATCAAGGCATCGAATGGTGTCATGACTGTGTCGTCAGTACCTGAACTTGAATGTGACCATGAGGAAGCTGACACGAAGCTCCTGCTACATGCCGCTCACGCGGGACAGAATGAAGAGTCGGTGCGCATAGAGAGTTTCGACACCGATGTGTTTGTGTTGGCATTGGCTCACTCGAAGTCGATTCGGGCACGAAATTTCCATCTGGTCACAGGAAGTCCAAGGACATTATCGTCGTTGACATTAGGAAGCTGAGTAATGGAAAGTTCTGTCTGCGATGCGTTGATAGGTTTGCAAATTTCACGGGAAGTGATACCACAGTGCATTCCACGGTAAGGGCAAAACAAGGCCATTTGACTTGATGATGAAGAGTCCCCATCTCATCATCTGTTTCGGGAGCATTGGTCAGAATTCACGCTAGATCAAGAATATCATTCACGACCTGGAACAATTCGTCTGCGCCATGTACAATCAGCCGACCATGAAGAGTGTGGATGAGGCTCGCTACAGACTATTCTGCAGCCAGTCGCTGGGAGAACAGAAGTTGCGCCTACAAGCGACGCTCTGATGCTGCATTGCAAAAGAGTGAACTATCAGTCTGCGATCCACCAGCGTGACTGAGAGGTTTATAGAAGCCCTTCTCTACATTTCACGGATGGGTGGAACGCAACGGAGCACTGATTGTTCACTGGCTGAACAAACCACCAGCGCCGAAGGAACTGTTAGAGGCGACGAAATGTAATTGCAAGAAGACGAAATGCGAGACCAACCAGTGTTCTTGCGGTCAAAAGGACTGTCCTGCACAGAGTGCTGTGGGTGTCAAAACTATGCCAACGATGAACAGACCCGTGCAGAAATAGAACTTATGATGATGAAAGCAGAACTGACGATGATTCCGAGACGAACTGTGAATGCGGTGTCACACTGCTTTTGCTGTGGTGATCTACTACACAGTAGTATTCAGGTTGGTTAGCATGTAATGTGGACTTGAGTTTTGTAATAACAGCAGTCAAGAGCTAGTTCAGCAACCGCTTCAGAGCAAGAAATACTGGAGTTCTAAGACAGTAATCTTTGTGGCAGTTCTACTTTTCATCAGCTGATCGCGCAGTCTCTTTGTCTTTGATTTAATCCGTAATAGCCAATGTAACTGTCTTTAATAGGCGCTGTAACTGTCTTTAATATGCAATGTAACTACCTTTAATAGCCAGTGTGGCTGCCTTTTAAGCAAAAAGTTGCTTGGTCAACTCGAAGGCCTGTCTGGTCGGTCCAGACGTTTTCGCCGGTAAAAATATGTAACTGCTTCGGTTTACGACCTTTAATTATAAACATCTTTAATAACAGTGAATAGGGCTCTGTAAGTATTGTATCATTTATAGACCTCAAAAGAGTTTTCTTTGACCTACATATCAGTCTAACCTTGATTCTTCATTTCTGTGTCAAAATCGTGCTTTAATGTTCAGTGTATCTTAATGCCAAAAATCACAATTGTGTCACATCCTCGACGTGGAAACAAGTGGATTTGGACTCAGCGTCTAAAATTCTTTAAGTATGCCAAATTTCATCCAGATTGGTGATCTGCACAACGAAAATCATTTTCTGAAGGTAAATAGCGAGTACCTCACATGGTCTAATAGGGAGGCCATAGCGATTGGGAACAATGACAGCTCTGAAGATGTTTTGGCTCCGCATAGCACAAAAATAGCAGCTGTATGATTAATCAGGTTACAATTGTGGGTGGAGTCAGACCAGCTGTCAACCAATGGGTGGAAAGGAGGTTACACACAAACTGACGGACGGACAAGCATGTTATAATAGAGATAATCCCAACAAGAATAGGCTTCCTGCCTGTAGCTTCGAAACATAATAAATAATAATAATAATAATAGTAATAATAATAATATCAGTGAGCTACTTATTTTGTCAGCCTTCAGTGTTTTATGATTAGTAACATATTCGACAATATGAGGTTCAGGAGTTTTTAGAGCAAAACTTCAAACTCAAACTTCAATACCACACTGATTAAATTTCTGACAATTTTCATGGTGATCAGTTTAGTCGTTCTGGAGAAGATCATTTTATGTTTGGGACAAAATTCAAGATGGCACCAACACAGGACAAAATTTTAAAAACAAAATTCGTTCGGATCAAGTTCCAAGGGAGTGCTATAAAACATGTGGCAATTGGCATACCAGCTATAAAGTCTTCACAAGTCGCATCACAAAAAATCGGAGGAAACAGAATGATAATGGCAATAATAAAAATAATTGTTATAATAATCTAACAAATAATAATATAGTCTTCGTCGTGCTCCCAATGATCCAATAACCATTGCAAGTTCTACATCCACATCTTTCTCACCTCCACCCTCCCCCTCCAACAGCATCATCATCTCTGAGCTAAGTCTTGTGTTTTCTATTTATGGCAGAATACAGTACAAACAGTATGTAATGTTAGTACAAACAGTATGTAACATCATCACATCTCACTGTTTTGGAATAAATTTAAAAGGTAAAACTCATGTGTTTGTTTAATTTACACATATTTATTGTATTTACATATTTATTTAAATGTTAAAATGATATATAAATAACACACATATATACACACATGTACATATGATATAATATATATTATATATATATATATATATATATTATATATATATATATATATATATATCAGGAGAGATTGATGGCAGCCTTATGGCAGCCCACATTCATATATATATATATAATATATAATATATATATATATATATATATATATATATATATATATATATATATATATATATATATATATATATATATACAGGGGCTGCAAAAGTAGGTATAACAGTAATGAAAAACAAACGTGCACACAAAACGTATTTTATTGATTATACAAGCATATCATAATAACATACCAATAATAATGTTACGGTGTGGAAATCCGCAGAACACCATATAGGTCTTTAGTTCAGTTATGCCGATAAGTTCCGTGTTCAGTTAGATTTCCCCACCATTGTCTAATGGGAATTTTCGTGTACCACGGGCTGTGATCTTTGAGTTAGCCGTTTTCTTTACTATCGTTATTTTGGACAACCACAACGCCAACCCCAACCACCTTCTCCACCACGCCAACCACAACCACCTTCCACCACCCACAACCACAACACCTCTCCACACCGCCTTCATAACAACGATCTCCTCACCATCTCCTAAACCGTATCTCCCCAATAGACCAACCTGAATAACATCCTCACCTTCATCCCGAAGCGACGCCATCTTTGCACCAGCCGCGGCGAGTCCACATCGAACGGCAATGGCTTTGCGGCACACGCGGGGGTTTGCTCGCCGCGCAAGTTGGTGATCTCGCGCACGTCCGCTCACCGAGCAAGTTTGGTGATCTCGCGCACGTCCGCTCTGTGTAAGCTTCGCCTCGGAATGCGGATCAAAAGACAGAAAGGGGCGGGGCCAGTGGGGGTCGAAGGTCGGAGAG
>CM068958.1:1240688-1252370 GCA_035128595.1 Eptatretus atami | reverse complement strand
CTTAAAGAGAGCATCAACTCAAAAAGAGCGAAGGCCCGTTCGTTCCTCTCAGGCGTTGCCGGCCGGGGCCACCAGGCCGCGGCCGAGCCGCGGTTACGCTAGCTGCCGTGGGAAGGGGGCGTCGTGGGTCGCCCCAGCGAGGAAGGTAACCTGCGCAGCCTCGCGGAGCCTCTGCAGTCTACACGGCTCCGTGCAATAGACCCAGAGAGGTCCAGTCTGCCCCTCGTCTGTCCTGGGGCTTTTCTTTGCTTTCGAATGAATGTTGTGGCGCCATGTCCGCAAGTAGAACTGTATAAGTGATGTACATAATAAATAGACGGTATTAGCCTTTCCTTTGCATTGTGTTGCTGTTTAATTGCATGTGTGTGTTTGTATTGATTCCATACCTGCATGACTGTATACGTGTGGGAATAAATAAATGTGCTTGTTTGAATGTGAACCTGTTCGTCGTGTCATTTCCCCATTGAAACGCCGTATTGCATTTCGGAATGGTAGCGGGCTTTTAATAGCACTAAATAATCGGGTCCAGCGAGGTCTCGCGATAATACCCGCTCGGTTATCCCAGAACGGAACGAACCGCTTAAGCGGTTCGTGTCCAAGCAGACCTCGCTGAGTATGTCTCTCGTAGGCTGCCCGCGTGAATAATTAGGTATATCGACAATTCGCGATTGACCCTGTCGCGCGCGGTAGAATATTGACTAGGCCTGGTGTGCCTGGAGCACACCCGTGACTGGTTTTCGGCGTTGTTCCGGAAAGTCGCGACTGTGTTCGTCCGGTGGCGTAGGGCGCCGATTCGCTAAAAGCGGCTGTGCGCATCCGGCGGGCGCGAATTCGTAACAAACATACCAATAGTAACATATCATAATAAACATATAATCCTTAAATGTTCAAACTGTTTGCCCCGTTCATTCACATTCAAACTTTTGCCCACGGCCCCTGGTATAATCCTTACTGTATACCTACTTTTGCAGCCCCCTGTATATTTGTGCTATATATACATATAATATATATATAATATATATAATATATATATTATTATTATATATATATATACAGTGGGGAGAACAAGTATTATACACTGCCGATTTGCAGGTTTTCCCACTTACAAAGCACGTAGAGGTCTGTAATTTTTATCATAGGTACACTCTACTGTGAAAGATGGAATCTAAACAAAAATCCTGAAAATCACATTGTATGATTTTTAAATAATTAATTTGCATTTTATTGCATGAAATAAGTATTTGATCACCTACCAACCAGTAAGAATTCCGGTCTCACAGACCTGTTAGTTATGTCTTTTAGAAAGCCTCCCATTCTCCACTCATTACCTGTATTAACTGCACCTTTTGTAACTTGTTACTGCATAAAAGACAGCTGTCCACACTTAATCAATCAGACTCAACCTCTCCACAATGGGCAGACCAGAGAGCTGTCTAAGGACATCAGGGATAAAATTGTAGACTTGCCAAGGCTGATGGCTACAGGACATAGGCAAGCAGCTTGTGAGAAGCAACACTGTTGGCGCAATTATTAGAAATGGAAGAGTTCAAGATAACAGTCAATCTCCCTCGGTCTGGGGCTCCATGCAAGATCTCACCTCGTGGAGCCTCAATCATCATGAGAAAGGTGGGATCAGCCCAGAACTACACGCAGGACCTGGTCAATGACCTGAAGAGAGCGGGACCACAGTATCAAAGAAAACCATAAGTAAAACACTACGCCGTCATGGATTAAAATCCTGCAGCGCACGCAAGTCCCTCTCTCAAGCCAGCGCATGTCCAGCCCGTCTGAATTTGCCAATGACCATCTGGATGATCCAGAGGAGGAATGGGAGAAGGTCATGTGGTCTGATGAGACCAAAATAAGCTTTTTGGTTTTAACTCCACTCGCCGTGTTTTGAGGAGAAGAAGGATGAGTACAACCCCAAGAACACCATCCCACACGTGAAGCATGGAGTGGAACATCATTCTTTGGGATGCTTTTCTGCAAAGGGGACGGACGACTGCACCGTATTGAGGGAGGATGGATGGGCCATGTATCGAGATCTTGGCCAACAACCTCCTTCCCTAACAAGAGCATTGAAGATGGGCGTGGCTGGTCTTCCAGCATGACAACGACCCGAACACACAGCCAGGGCAACTAAGGAGTGGCTCCGTAAGAAGCATCTCAAGGTCCTGGAGTGGCCTAGCCAGTCTCCAGACCTGAACCCAATAGAAAATCTTTGAGGGAGCTGAAAGTCTGTGTTGCCCAGCGACAGCCCGAACCTGAAGGATCTGGAGAGATCTGTATGGAGAGTGGGCCAAAATCCCTGCTCTAGTCTGTGCAAACCTGGTTAAGAATTATAGGAAACGTCTGATCTCTGTAATTGCAAACAAAGGTTCTGTACCAAATATAGTTTTCTGATGTATCAAATACTTATTTCATGCAATAAAATGCAAATTAATTATTTTTAAATCATACAATGTGATTTTCAGGATTTTTGTTTTAATTCTGTCTTTCACAGTTGAAGTGTACCTATGATAAAAATTACAGACCTCTACGTGCTTTGTAAGTGGAAAACCTGCAAAATCGGCAGTGTATAAATACTGTTCTCTCCCACTGTATATAATATATATATATTTGTGCATATAATACATATGTATATATATATATATATATATATATATATATATATATATATATACACACATGTACATACACACACACACACACACATATATGTGTTTATTTTAATTATAGGCTGCCATCAACTCCCTTGATATTTCCAGAAGTCCAGAAACCGAACCCCCTCCTTCAACAGGCCCTTGGTCTTCACTATCGCAGTTTCAAATATTATGGCATTTTTCAGGACATACCGCAGTGATATTTGAGGGTTTACTATATCTAAACTAATAAAAGGCAATGTGTACGTGTGTGTGTGTGAGTGGTGAGTGTGTGTGTGTGTGGTGTGTGTGTGTTTGTGTGTGTTCTGTTGGTGTGTGTGTGTCAGTGCGTCTCCCCATAACTCCAAAACCATAAACCTAGCATCCTGAAACTTTGCATGCATATCAAGAAAACTCCAAGGAAATGAAAGAGTCAAAATTGTTGTTGTTGGGAAATTAAAACACCCCTTTTGAAGATAATTAACGGCCTTATTTAATTATATCCTTCATCAAGCGATCCTCGGCCACCTCACTCTCTGGTCTTAAGGGGTTTCTCTGGGTAACCTCGCTGGGTCTGAAGCCGCCATGTTTTTTGGCCTGCTCAACCATGCTTTGACGTGGAACGGGCCGCAACGATTCTTCACGATAAAGTTGTTTTTCACTTTCCTCAGTCATATCATCGAATGCCTGTTCATCATAGCTCCGAATCGCTGGGTACATTACAATGCTTATAAACATCCGGAGACGTCAGCGTTCGTGGCTTGACATCTCGGGCGTCTCCGGGAGGTGTACGTTTAATGTGTTGCTAATCACGTGCCAAACGAGCCGTTTCTTAACAACTGTTTTGTTGGAGTGCTTGCTTGAGTGCTTAAGCCACTTGGCGAGCACTCTCCAAGCTGCTTGGTTGTTCGTTTCCGTAAAAGTATCCGTGCTGTCAAGGGAATATTGATGAGACAGACGTACATTTACACCTATGTTGGGCCCTGCGGTGCCGAGCGGTTGGTGTCTCGGGAGGTGTCTCATCCGCTGAAAATGTGCAATTGTATTTTTACAGGATGTCGCTTTTTTAACCTTTTGTGCGATCTCCTCATATTATCCGCACATCACTTCGACATCGATACATATACAAAAACAATAAGGTCCATCCGACTAGGTGTTTGCCGTGATCTGGTTGTGAAGGCAGAGAGCAGAGATCGACATTTTGTATTCTGGGCCTTGATATATTTTTCAATTTAATTTTGTTAATTTTTCTCTCTCTCTCTCCCTCCCACTTTCTTGACCCATCAGCGAAGCGACGGGTTGTATTTGCTCATATATAATAATATTACCATTCGTTTTGCACCACAAGGCACATGGGGCTGCGAGGCTGTTTCATTGGCAAGGAATACTGTCCTGGATGGGTCACCACTCCGACACAGGTTACCCCGAATGGTTATTACCCCCGCACACTTGCACTCATTTCGCCAACCTTGGAAGGATTACACACTGAGTCAACCCCACCTGGTGTTAAGACCCGAACGTCCCAAGCCAGCCACCTTAACCGCAAAGCCCACACCAGGCTTTTACTATATATACTTCAATTTAAATAAAATAATGATTTGAAAGATCGTTAAAAAGAATTCCAGAAGTTTAGCAACATTGAAGCAGTCTTATACACCACCCTTAATAACATATCCAAGTACTGCTAGATGGAAGGTTTTGTGGAAGTGCAAACAAGGTAATTTTGTGTTCTACAGTGTTCAAATATATAATTCAATTTAAATGAAGTAAAAGTTTTAAAGGCTGCAGAAAAATAAACAAAACAACATTGAGTTGGAGGTTAACCGCCGTTCATGCATTTGGGATACACCACTTTTTATACCACCTTATTTAACACATTAAATTAGTTATTCATGCCTGTTGTTTGTGTCCTTTATCCATCCATCCATTGGGACCATACTCTGTGCAGAGTGTTGGTGCTGCCTAAGCAGTCTCCTTGGATATTGGGCGCAAAACTGGACGGGTCGCCACTCCGACACAGGATACCAGCAAGCTGGCACTCATTTTGCCGACCTTGGAAGGATGACAGGCGGTGTTAACCCCACCTGGTATTAATTCAACAGCCGAGTGGGATTTGAACTCAGGATCCCAGGATCCCAAGTCCACCACCATAACCATTAAGCCAACACCAGGCATGTGTGTCCTTTATGACATCCCTAAAAATAATACGTTTTCTGCTTGGGAATGATTTTCAATTTTGTTTCTCTGCCAAACAGACAGACTGAAGCAATTGCACTACCGAGTTGTGCGTGTGCACACAACACTTCCACAATTTGCAAAATTCAGAGCAAAGTAGTGGTAAACTGGAGGTTCGTGTTCCGATTCGTATTTTACAGTATTCAAGATATACACATTCAATTGAAATCAAGTAGTTCCTCGATCATACAAGCACACTGATAAACAGACAGTTGTTCCGTATGCAGCCTGTGGCTGCATCATTTCTGGAAGTGCGGCTGTGCCACTGATGGAGTGCCCGTTACCAGTGAGCTGGTACTCATTTTGCCAATGTCATAAGGACGACAGGCTGTCAACCCACCTGGTGTTATTTCAATGACACGACAGGAGCTCGAACTTAAGACCATAGGACCGTAAGCCAGCTTGGAAGTCAAACAAAAAATAATTTGACAGATAAACAATACCCATATTAAAATATTATTCAGAGCAATAAGAACTACAACTGCATTTGATAGAGCGCGTACATCCGCCAGGCTGAACAGTTTCCATTTTGTATCCCATTCGAAGGCCGGATCTGGATCTGGACCCAAACGAAAACCTAATCGGCTTGTTGTCACCTATCATCATCATCCACCTAGTTTTGTCACAACTTGTCCACAACTTTTTAAGATATCCTGTTCACAGACAAACAAACAATCAAACAAGAAAGATGCCATGCGTGGCACGATACTTCTGAAATGCATAAAACAAATTTGACCTGAAAAATAATTGCTGATTGAACTCAATAACCAAATACATAAATCCTATTCAAATTTCAAGTCCATCAGATGAAAAATGACCATTTCAGAAATTTGGCCAATGTCAACCTCAAAAATTATTGGCCATTGAATTCAGTGCCCTGATATGCAAATCCTCTTCAAATTTCAAGTCAATGCGATGAAAATTGAGGATTTTAGAAACACCACCAGAAGTTGTTGACCTTTGGCCTAAGCTGACCTCAAAATTAATTGGCTGGTTGAATTCAGTTACCTAAAATATAAATCCTCTTCAAATTTCAAGTCAATGGAATGAAAATTGAGGATTTTAGAAACACCACCAGAAGTTGTTGACCTTTGGCCTATGTTGACCTCAAAAATAAAAGGTGGTTGAATTCAGTAACTGGATGTGCAAATCCTCTTCAAATTTCAAGTCAATCGGATGAAAATTGAGGATTTTAGAAATCCCACCTAAGTTGTTGACTTTTGGCCTATGTTGTCCTTTTGGTCGATGTTGACCTCAAAAATATTTGGTGGTTGAATTCAGTGACGTGCAATCTAAATCCTCTTTAAACTTCAAGTCAATCGGATGAAAATTGACAATTTTAGAAATTCAGCGTATGTTGACCTTTTGGCCTATGTTGACCTCAAAAATAATTGGCAGGTCAAATTCAGTGACCAGATTTCAGGTCAATGGGATGAAAATTGAGAATTTTAGAAATTTCACCTAAGTTGTTGACCTTTGACCTCTGTTGACCTTTTGGTCTATGATGACCTTAAAAATAAGAGGTGGGTGAATTCAATGACCAAATATGCAACTCATGTTCAAATTTCTAGTCAATTGGACGAAAATTGAGGATTCCAGAAATTTGACAGATTTCTTGATCTTTTGACCTCAAAAACAACTGGCTTCTTGCTGATGACGAACTCTACCATGTGGTGAGGTTTTAGTGAAGATCGGTTAAAAATTGAGACCCGCAGGTGATAAAACATACAAACAGACAAATGAAAAATCACTCATGTAGTGACACTTGGCGAAACAGAACGGCACTCGGTAGAGCGTGTAACCTCCACCAGGCTGAAGAGTTCACGTTTTGTATCCCACTGATAGGTCACATCTGAATCCAGACTTTAACCAAAATCGAATCAGCTAGTTCTTGTCACCTAACCAACTCATCCACCGAGTTTTGTCAAAACTCGTCCACAACCTTTTGAGATATCATGCTGTACATAGTTTTGGGCCCCATCTCTAAATGGTGAAGAATCAGTTAAATATTAAATAATGATCATATCCAGATCCTGATTCGGATCTTCACCAAAATTAACCGTTGCTGTCATTGGCCGGTCACCTACATCCACAAAAAAATTCAGAACGATTGCTTGAAAACTGTGGCCAAAAATCGTGTGACAGACAAACACACAGACAAATGCTACAGACCCACATGCTTGGCGACACATTTTTTTGGCCAAGTAATAAGGCACACAACCAACCAATATACTTGGAAAATCTTCGATTTTTGCAAGTAACAAACAAACAGACATACAGACAGACAGACAGGGGTGAAAACACAACCTCCATCCACCTTTGGTTGTGGAGGTAAAAAGAAGCAAAACAGGAAGCAAAAGAGAAGAAGAAATGTTCGTGACTACGTCGTCATATCACCGTGGAGCATGACCCTTGCATGTAGATCACATCACACAGACACGACTTTAGAGGAGGCACGAGGTCTTGCATGCTTATATCTGGTATTTGAAAACTGTACAACACCACCATGATCCAAATCAAGATAATTCCAAACAATTCTTCACTACAGTATATGGAGGAATCAATGTGGAGTATTGTTCTACTTTAAGGGGGGGAGGAGGAGGGGGGTGGTCAGTGCGGTCCAGTCCTGTGTAGAGGATCGATGGGGTTTGCTCAGAGGGAGCTATCTGCTTCTGCATAAGATTCCAGAAGGAACTGGTTGCTGGCCCAACTTGAACTGCCATCTGGTGTAGAGCCGGCAGGGGGCGCTGCATTTTGGCGTGTATGCTTTTCTTTGGAAGGGGTGTTAAGCCGGCTGTCCCACGTTCAATTGCGATTGTGCAAGACCGCAGTGTTTTTGTAAGAGTACCGCATACACTGGACTCGTAACATTGAATCACGAGGAACATCCCTGGTCTGCAACAGCGGCAGGAGCCTCACGAGGCTCTCTCGGTGAACCTCCGTGAGAGCCGAGCTGTATCCACGGATGTCAATTCCATCTCAGGCTCGGCCTTGCCTTGGGACGGTGTAAGATAATGCCTTTCGATACGACCATGAATGGTCCGCAATGGTCGAGGTATAAACATTACATGCACTGGTTTGGCGGTGGCAACACAGCGTCCTAGTTGTTTGAAAAATAAATAAAAAGCTTTTTCTCAGTGGAAAAGTAGTTTTTAATTAGGGGCATCTATTTATTACATAAGTAAAATGTGAGAAATTTAACGCCCTTCCTTTTCCCCCACAATATGGGACAAAGATGCCTTTTTCCTCCTACCCCTCTCCTCTCCCCTCCCCGCCAAACTCCCTTCACATCCTTACCCCTTCCCAATCTCTCTCTCTCTACCTACCTCTCTCTCTCTCTCTCTCTCACATCCCACACTCCCTTCCCTTAAATATCCTCCTCCTTTTCCACAACAAGAGGAAGTTAAACCATCGGTGAGAGGCAAACGAGTTTGCAGTGAAGACATATGTATATAATGCTGATTGCGATGATTTATTCCATAACCTCAGTCAGAACTTGAAGAATGCTGATGAGATGGGCAATTGCAAGCAGTCTCATTTGTGATTAAATGTGCAATTTGCCTTTTGCTTCACGTTAGATCCACGTCCAAGGAAGAACAACAAACGATTACAATGGCAGGTTTGAATAGCATCTCAAAAGCGGTCCCCATTGGCATCTGGAGTGTTTCTTGTGGTCGTGGCACACTTGGGTAAAGATCGAGCGATCCACCGCATTGGGGGTAAACACCGAGAGCTCGAGAGCAGGACGAACCAAGCGTTTTGGATGAATCGAGGGAGAAGGAGACCTTCGTGGACCAATCGTCGCAAATCCGAGCGAAGATGAGTCGTTGCCTGTCAATTTGAGATGTACATGAAGCGTCATGTTACAAAACCCAATAAAAAAAAACAACTTTCTTTGCAAAATAAGCTTTGGTTTAACGCACAACACGGCGGCGGTAAATGGGATTTCATGTTCCCAAAGTCATAGTACGCGGCTCCCGGACATCCGACATCGTCCGTTAAACTCGGATGTCGGAGGCGATTGTAACAAGCCGTGTGCTGAGGGTCATCCAAAGGGAATGAAACGAATGGAATGCCACTCTGTGAATGAAAATGAATGAATCGATGCAAATTCTATTGATACTGTTGATGGATGCAAAGAAAAGATACCCCTTCCCCGTACTTCCATCCCAATCAACCCTTTTTTTCCACCAGGTTCACAGATTTTTATCGTTCGCTCGTATTACCATAACCATTTGTTTTTGTCACGTAGTTAGCATGGCAATGTGTAACTTTGGGCACAATTTAATGAAAAGTGCTTTGGGGATCAGGCAGTGGTCCAGTTCAGATGAACAGTATATGAGGATTTTTTTTTCATCCCCCCAAGGTGAACCACAACTCGGAAATCCTTCCAGATCGAATGTTCCTCCCAGGTGTCGAATATCATGGTATTTTTTGTTTTCGATTATGGTATTATTATATATTTTATTTTTTCCGATGATGGTTTTTTTTTTTTCTGGTCACGAGCAAAATGAGAACTCTCTGCAAGCGTCTGACATTATAATTGCGTTTCCAATGGTGCCATATCAAAGTGAAAGTGATTCATTATGATTGAATGTACAATTAACAGCGGCTTGTGGAGGCTCTGGAGAATTTCCTCCTTTTTATCAGACACGCGAAGCCAACCGCTCGGTCTGGGCACGATCCATGGAACAGACTTCACCTCTTTTTTTTAATCATACACACGCGTCTCGGCTGGTGGAGGAAAAGGGGCGACGGAGGACGAGAATTCGTGGACACGACGCAAACGACTCGGGAAGGAGGAGAAAAATAGGAACGAAGATTTAAAATGTCCGGACGGGTCACCGAGAGGACAAAAGATGGGTTTTTTTCAATCATCGATCATTCCTCAACAATGGCTCGCAATGTCCCAGACAGGCGGTATTGTTTTTCACATGGGGTCACCTGTGTCTTCATCCCAAACCAATGTTAGTGTAGAGTACAGCTGCTGTTTAATGTTTGTACTTCAGCTACAACATACCACATTTGCAGAAACATTCGATTTGGAGCAATATTATTAAATATCTTTAGCTCGAGGCTGAAATCGAGGATGAAAACGAGATCCGAGTCAACGGCCATTGTTACGCTTTTTCCCATTGTTCATTGTTCAAATGCATCGCTAATGAAGAGCAAGTTTCAAGCAAATGGAATGAATGCAAAATTAATAATGTACATGTGTTCCGTGTAACCCATGCTTCTTCAACCCACAAACAACAAATCCTTGTGTGTGTGAGTGTGTGTGATCAAAAAAACATTTGATATACGCCCTCCCGCTCTTTAACTACCGCAGAGAAATTGTGCAAAGAGCCTGGATGTGCAATTCCTTCAAAATCTTTTGGAAACATCACAGCAACAGATTGCTCGTTGTTGTGTTTAATATCTCAAAAAAACATACCACTACCACTACTACTAATCATTTGACGGCCTCAAAAGTTTCCAGCTTCTTGTGCGGTCAGCTGGGAAAGGTTTTTAGCCTCAGTCATTCGTGAATCGGCTGGCCAGGCGTGCCGTTCCACTGAAGGAGATTTGGACAGAAATTTACTGTCCATCCAGGCTTCTGGTGATAACTCATCGACTTTTCACGAAGGACACCGTGAGATCTTTAACATCCAACTAATGCAAGCGGACGGGATTTCCGTTTAACGGTCATCCAAGGGACGACGCATTTTGTGAAGCAACACGCTGCCTGACCAACTGGCAGTTTATAGTCAGGTCAGGAATCGAACCTAGATGAAGCAGCTCAAAGGCAAGTACGCGACCTCCACATCATCATCATCTCTTAAAAAATGTTTAAAGACACGAAGTATCCTACAGCAAGGTACCGGAAACCTCCAAAAGGTTTGTGTTTGAGAATCCCTGGGGGAGGGAGTTGGGGGGGAGGTAGTGGGCGATAATCAACGGACTACAAACCTTTGCAGACTTCATTTTAATACTATACTCTATCTCACTTTATAAAGACTTGTTTTCCCTGCAGCATTTAGTATTCCTCCATTAAAAATACACTGAGGTTCCTTGGAGCACTAAAACATGCAATACATCAGTTTTTAACAAGGGGTCACATCCATCTCTTTTTAACAAGGGATTAGATCAAACGCCCATTTAACAAGGGATTAGATCAATCTCTATTTAACAAGGATTAGATCCATCTCTTCAACAAGGGACGAGATCAACGTTCTTTAACAAGGATTAGATCAAACGCTCTTTAACAAGGGATTTAATCCATCTCTTTTTAAAAAGGGATTAAATCATCTCTCGAACAAGGATATCTCCATTCTTTTTAACAAGGGATTATATCCATCTCTCTTTAACAAGGATTAGATCCATTCTCTTTAACAAGGGATTAGATAATCTCTCTTTAACAAGGATAGATCCATCTCTCTCGAACAAGGGATTATCTCCATCTCTTTTTAACAAGGGATTATATCCATCTCTCTTTAACAAGGGATTAGATCCATTTCTCTTTAACAAGGGATTAGATAAATCTCTCTTTAACAAGGGATTAGATCCATCTCTCTCGAACAAGGGATTATCTCCATCTCTTTTTAACAAGGGATTATAATCCCTATTAAAAGGGATTAGATCGTCTCTCTATTAACAAGGATCTACATCTCCCATATCTATTAACAAGGGATAGATCCATCTCTCTTTTAACAAGGGTTATATCCACTTCTCCTTTAACAAGGGTTAATCCATCTCTCTTTAACAAGGGATTTAGATCATCTCTCTTAACAAGGGATTAGATCCATCTACGTCTTTAATAGGGTCG
>CM068958.1:1221179-1240663 GCA_035128595.1 Eptatretus atami | reverse complement strand
TTTGAGATGTTGATGGAGAAGTATAGGGAAGGCCAGAAGAGTTACTTGTGTGTTTGTGATTTGGAGAAAGCTATATTGAAGGTGCCAAGAGCAGAGTGTGGCATTGTATGAGAAGTCGGAAATGTGAAGAAGTAAGTGAGACGTGCGAGATAGTAATGAGACAGTGGGACAGCGGTGAGGTGCAGTAGGAATGACGACGGGTTAAGGTTTAAAAGTGGATTGCACCAAGGATCGACTCTGAGCCCTTCCTGTTTGCAATGTGATGACAGGTTGACGGACGAGATCAGACTGGATCTCCATGGACTATGATGTTCGCGGATGACATATGATCGTAGGAGAGTAGTGACAGCCTTGAGCGAGCCCTCGAAGTGAGTACGCACTGGAGAGAAGGGAATGAATAGTCAGTCGCGAGTAAGACGGAGTACATGTGCGTAATGAAGAGGTGTGTATGGTGCGGTTGCAAGGAGTTAAGTGGGAAGGGGGATGGTTAAATACTTGGATCAACTGTCCAAAGTAACGGAGAGTTGGAGAGAGGAAAAGAGAGTGCAGCAGGATGGGTGGTTGGAGAAAGATTGCAGGAAGTGATCTGGACAGAAGGTAGCTGCAAGAGTGAAGGGAAAGTATATTAGACGGTAGTGAGACCAGCTATGTTGTATGTTTGGAGCGTGGCACTAACAAAAAGACAGGAAGCAGAGCTTGAGGTGGCAGAGTTAAAGATGCTGCGATCTCGTTGGGAGTGACGGGTAGGAATAGGATAAGAAATGAGTATATTAGAGGACAGCGCAGTAGGACGGTTTGGAGACAAAGTGAGAGAGGCGAGATTGAGATGGTTTGGACATGTGCACAGGAGGGAAGCGGATGTATATCGGAAGGATGTTGAATAATGGAGCCGCCAGGCAGGAGAGGAAGAGAACAAAGAAGAGGTTCATGGATACGGTGAGGGCGACATGCGGTGGTGGGAGTGTCAATGGAAGATGTGGAGGATAAGCGAAATGGAGCGGTGATCCGCTGTTGGCGACCTACGGGAGCTAGCCGAAGAGAGAAGAAGAAGATATATATATATATATTATATATATATATATATAGATATATATATATATATATATAAGATATATAAGGGCTGCAAAAGTAGGTATTACAGTAATGAAAAAACAAAACGTGCACACAAAACGTATTTATTGATTATACAAGCAAATACAATAATAACATACCATAATAATGTTACGGCTGTGGAAATCCGCAGAACACCATATAGGTCCTATTCAGTTATGCCATAAGTCCGTGTCAGTTAGATTTCCCCACCATTGTCTATGGGAATTATTCGTGTCACCCGGGCTGTGATCCTTGAGTTAGCCGTTTTTCTTTACTATCGTTATTTTGGACAACACAACGCCAACCCCCAACCACCTTCTCCACCACGCCAACCACCAACACCTTCTCCACGCCACCCACCACACCACCAACCACCCTCTCCACACGCCTTCATAACAACGACATCTCCTCACCATCTCCTAAACCGTATCTCCCCCAATAGACAACCCGAATAACATCGCCTCACCTTCATCCCGAAGCGACGCCATCTTTGCACCAGCCGCGCGAGTCCGCATCGACGGCATCGCTGCAGGCACACGGGGTTTCTCGCCCCGCAAGTTGGTGATCTCCGCGACGTCCGCTCACCGAGCAAGTTTGGTGATCTCGCGCACGTCCGCTCTGTGTAAGCTCGCCTCGGAGATGCGGATCAAAAGACAGAAAGGCGGGGCCAGTGGGGTCGAAGGTCGGAGAGCGAGGTCAGATCTCGTCTCTTGGCCCTATAAAAGGCCGAGCCGGCCCAGTTCGCAGTCTGGATCGGTGGAGTCAGTCGGTGGAGTGTCATTTGGAGAGTCGAGGAGCCGCGTGGAGGCCTGAAGCCTGCAGAGACTGGAGAAACTGAGGAGAGCGGAGGAAACGCGAGCGCGACTAAGCCTGCCTGTGCCGCGCGGAGCGCGGTTCGTGTGCGAGCCGGAGAGAGCTCGCCAACAGCTCCGAACGGTTGAGGTGATCGGGCTTCGAACGGTGCCGAGCATCGCTGAGGATGACGGGTTTCTTAAAGAGAGCATCAACTCAAAAACAGCGAAGGCCCGTTCGTTCCTCTCAGGCGTTGCGGCCGGGCCACCAGGGCCGCGCCGAGCCGCGGTTACGCTAGCTGCCGTGGGAAGGGGCGTCGTGGGTCGCCCCAGCGAGGAAGGTAACTTCGCAGCCTCGCGGAGCCTCTGCAGTCTACACGGCTTCCTGCAATAAAGACCAGAGAGGTCCAGTCTGCCCCTCGTCTGTCCTGGGCTTTTCTTTGCTTCGAATGAATGTTGTGGCGCCATGTCCGCAAGTAGAACTTATAAGTGACTGTACATAATAAATAGACCGTATTAGCTGCTTTCCTTTGCATTGTGTTTGGCTGTATAATTGCAGTGTTGTGTTTGTATGATTCCATACCTGCATGACTGTATTACGTGTGGGAATAATAAATGTGCTTGTTTGAATTGTAACCTGTTCGTTCGTGTCATTTTCCCCATTGAAACGCCGTATGCATTTCGGAATGTAGCGGGCTTTTAATAGCGATAAAATAATCGGGTCCAGCGAGGTCTCGCGATAATACCCCGCTCGGTTATCCCAGAACGGAACGAAACCGCTTAAGCGGTTCGTGTCCAAGCAGACCTCGCTGAGGTATGGTCTCTCGGTGGGCTGCCGCGTGAATAATTAGGTATATCGACATATCGGCGATGACCCTGTCGCGCACGCGGGTAGAATATTGACTAGGCCTGTGTGCGCTTGGAGCAACCCGTGACTGGTTTTCGGCGTTGTTCCGGAAAGTCGCGACTGAATTGTTCGTGCGCGGTGGCGTTAGGCCCGATTCGGCTAAAAGCGGCTTGCGCATGCGGCAGGGCGCGAATTCGTAACAATAACATACCAATAGTAAAATATCAATAATAAACATATTAATCCCTTAAATGTTCAACAACTGTTTGCCCCCGTCATTCACATTCAACTTTTGCCCACGGCCCCCTGGTATAATCCTTACTGTATACCTACTTTGCAGCCCCCTGTAAATTTGTGGCATATAATACATATATATATATATATATATATATATATATATATATATATATATATATATATTACAGTGGGGAGAACAAGTATTTGATACACTGCCGATTTTGCAGTTTTCCCACTTACAAAGCACGTAGAGGTCTGTAATTTTTATTCATAGGTACACTTCAACTGTGAAATGATGAATCTAAAACAAAAATCCTGAAAATCACATTGATGATTTTTAAATAATTAATTTGCATTTTATTGCATGAAATAAGTATTTGATCACCTACCAACCAGTAAGAATTCCGGCTCTCCACAGACCTGTTAGTTATGTCTTTTAGAAGCCCTCCCATTCTCCACTCATACCTGTATAAACTTCACCTGTTTGGAACTTGTTTATCTGCATAAAAGACAGCTGTCCACACTTAATCAATCAGACTCCAACCTCTCCACCAATGGGCAAGACCAGAGAGCTGTCTAAGGAGATCAGGGATTAAATTGTAGACTTGCCACAAGGCTGGATGGCTACAGGACAATAGCAAGCAGCTTGGTGAGAAGGCAACAACTGTTGCGCAATTATTAGAAAATGAAGAAGAATTCAAGATAACAGTCAATCTCCCTCGGTCTGGGCTCCATGCAAGATCTCACCTCGTGGACCTCAATCATCAGAGAAAGGTGAGGATTCAGCCCAGAACTACACGCGCAGGACCTGGTCAATGACCTGAAGAGAGCTGGGACTCCACAGTATCAAAGAAAACCATACAGTAACACACTACGCCGTCATGGATTAAAATCCTTGCAGCGCACGCAAGGTCCCTCTGCTCAAGCCAGCGCATGTCCAGCCGTCTGAAGTTTGCAATGACCATCTGGATGATCCAGAGGAGGAATGAGAAGGTCATGTGTCTGATGAGACCAAAATAGAGCTTTTTGTTTAAACTCACTCGCCGTGTTTGGAGGAAAGAAGAAGGATGAGTACAACCCCAGAACACCATCCCAACGTGAAGCATGGAGGTGGAACATCATTCTTTGGGGCGATGCTTTTCTGCAAAGGGACAGGACGACTGCCCCTTATGAGGGAGGATGGATGGGCCATGTATCCAGAGATCTTGGCCAAAACCTCCTTCCCCTCAACAAGAGCATGAAGATGGGGCGTGGCTGTGGTCTTCCAGCATGACAACGACCCGAAACACACAGCCAGGGCAACTAAGGAGTGGCTCCTAAGAAGCATCTCAAGGTCCTGGAGTGGCCTAGCCAGTCTCCAGACCTGAACCCAATAGAAATCTTGGAGGAGCTAAAAGTCTGTGTTGCCCACCGACAGCCCGAACCTGAAGGATCTGGAGAAGATCTGTATGGAGAGTGGGCCAAAATCCCTGCTCTAGTCGTGCAAACCTGGTTAAGAATTATAGGAAACGTCTGATCTCTGTAATTGCAAACAAAGGTTTCTGTACAAATATTAAGTTCTGTTTTTGATGTATCAAATACTATTTCATGCAATAAAATGCAAATTAATTATTTTTAAATCATACAATGTGATTTTCAGGATTTTTGTTTAGATTCTGTCATTCACAGTTGAAGTGTACCTATGATAAAAATACAAGACCTCTACGTGCTTTGTAAGTGGAAAAACCTGCAAAATCGCAGTGTATCAAATACTTGTTCTCCCACGTACTTATATATATACTATATATTGTGACATATAATACATATGTATATATATATATAATATATATAACTATATATAATAATATACACACATGTACATACACACACACACACACACATATATGTTTATTTTAATTATAAGGCTGCCATCAATCTCCCTTGTATTTTCCAGAAGTCCAGAAACCGAACCCCCTCCTTCAAACACAGCCCTTGTCTTCACTATCGCAGTTTCAACTATTATGCATTTTTCAGGAACATAACCCAGTGAATTTGAGGTTTACTATATCTAAACTAATAAAAGGCAATGTGTCGATGTGTGTTGTGGTGTGAGTGTGTGTGTTGTGTGTGTGTGTGTGTGTGTGTGTGTGTGTTCGTTGGTGTGTGTTGTGTCAGTGCGTCTCCTCCAAACTCCAAAACCATAAACCTAGCATCCTGAAACTTTGCATGCATATCAAGAAAACTCCAAGGAATGAAGAGTCAAATTGTGTGTTTGGGAAATTAAAACACCCCTTTTGAAATAATTACGGCCTTATTTAATATATCCTTCATCAAGCGATCCTCGGCCACCTCACTCTCTGGTCTTAAGGGTGTTTCCTGGGTACCTCGCTGGGCTTGAAGCCGCCATGTTTTTTGGCCTGCTCAACCATGCTTTGACGTGGAACGGGCCGCAACGAATTCTTCACGAAAAGTTGTTGTTTTTCACTTTCCTCAGTCAATCATCGAATGCCTGTTCATCATAGCTCCCAATCGCTGGGTACATTACAATGCTTATAAACAGCCGGAGACGTCAACGTTCGTGGCTTGACATCTCGGGCCGCTCCGGAGTGTAGTTAATGTGTTGCTAATACGCGTGCCAAACGAGCCGTTCTAACAACTGTTTTGTTGGAGTGCTTGCTTGATGCTTAAGCCACTTGGCGAGCACTCTCCAACTGCTTGGTTGTTCGTTTCCGTAAAATATCCGTGCTGTCAAGGGAATATTGATGAGACAGACGTACATTTACACCTATGTTGGGCCACTGCGGGTGCCGAGCGTTGGTGTCTCGGGAGGTGTCTCATCGTGAAATGTGCAAATTGTATTTTTACAGGATGTCGCTTTTTTAACCTTTTGTGCGATCTCCTCATATTATCCGCACATCACTTCGACATCGATACATATACAAAAACAATAAGGTCCATCCGACTAGGTGTTTGCCGTGATCTGGTTGTGAAGCAGAGAGCAGAGATCGACATTTTGTATTCTGGGCCTCTGATATATTTTCAATTAATTTTGTTAATTTTTCTCTCTCTCTCTCCCTCCCACTTTCTTGACCCATCAGCGAAGCGACGGGTATGTATTTGCTCATATATAATAATATTACCATTCGTTTGCACCACAAGGCACATGGGCTGCGAGGCTGTTTCATTGGAAGGAATACTGTCCTGGATGGGTCACCACTCCGAACAGGTTACCCGAATGGTTATTACCCCCCGCACACTTGCACTCATTTCGCCACCGTGAAGATTACACACTGAGTCAAACCCCACCTGGTGTAAGACCCGAACGTCCCAAGCCAGCCACCTTAAACGCAAAGCCCCACACCAGGCTTTACCTATATATACTTCAATTAAATAAAATAATGATGAAAGATCGTAAAAAGAATTCCAAGTTTACACATTGAACGCAGTCTTTTACACCACCCTTATAACATATCCAAGTACTGCTAGATGGAAGTTTTGTGGAAGTGCAAACAAGGTATTTTGTGTTCTACAGTGTTCAAATATATAATTCAATTTAAATGAAGTAAAGTTTTAAAGGCTGCAGAAAAATAACAAAACAACATTGAGTTGGAGGTTAACCGCCGTTCATGCATTTGATACACCACTTTTTATACCACCTTATTTAACACATTAAATTAGTTATTCATGCTGTTGTTTGTTGTCCTTATCCATCCATCCATTGGGACCATACTCTGTGCAGAGTGTTTGGCTGCCTAAGCAGTTCCTTGGATATTGGGCGCCAAAACTGGACGGTCGCCACTCCGACACAGGATACCGCAAGTGCACTCATTTTGCCGACCTTGGAAGATGACAGGCGGTGTTAACCCCACCTGGTATTAATCAACAGCGAGTGGGATTTGAACTCAGGATCCCAGGATCCCAAGTCACCACCATAACCATTAAGCCAACACCAGCATGTGTCCTTTATTGACATCCTAAAATAATACGTTTTCTGCTTGGAATGATTTTCAATTTTGTTTCTCTGCCAAAACAGACAGACTGAAGCAATTGCACTACGAGTTGTGCGTGTGCACACACACTTCCACAATTTGCAAAATTCAGAGCAATAGTGGTAACTGGAGTTCGTGTCCGATTCGTATTTTACAGTATTCAAGATATACACATTCAATTGAAATCAAGTAGTTCCTCGATCATACAAGCACACTGATAAACAGACAGTTGTTCCGTATGCAGCCTGTGGCTGCATCATTTCGGAAGTCGGCTGTGCCACTGATGGAGTGCCCGTTACCAGTGAGCTGGTACTCATTTTGCCAATGTCATAAGGACGACAGGCTGTCAACCCACCTGGTGTTATTCAATGACACGACCAGGAGCTCGAACTTAAGACCATAGGACCTAAGCCAGCTTGGAAGTCAAACAAAAAATAATTTGACAGATAAACAATACCATATTAAAATATTTATCAGAGCAATAAGAACTACAACTGCATTTGATAGAGCGCGTACATCCGCCAGGCTGAACAGTTCCATTTTGATCCCATTCGAAGGCCGGATTGGATCTGGACCAAACGAAACCTAACGGCTTGTTGTCACCTATCATCATCATCCACCTAGTTTTGTCACAACTTGTCCACAACTTTTTAAGATATCCTGTTCACAGACAAACAAACAATCAAACAGAAAGATGCCATGCGTGGCACGATACTTCTGAAATGCATAAAACAAATTGACCTGAAAAAATAATTGCTGATTGAACTCAATAACCAAATACATAAATCCTATTCAAATTTCAAGTCCATCAGATGAAAAATGACATTCAGAAATTTGGCCAATGTCAACCTCAAAAATATTGGCCATTGAATTCAGTGCCTGATATGCAAATCCTCTTCAAATTCAAGTCAATGCGATGAAATGAGGATTAGAAACACACAGATTGTGACATTGGCCTATGTTGACCTCAAAATAAAAGTTGGTTCAATCAGTACTGATGTGCAAATCCTCTTCAAATTCAAGTCAATCGATGAAATTGAGGATTTTAGAAACACCACCAGAAGTTGTTGACCTTTGGCCTAGCTGACCTCAAAATTAATTGGCTGGTTGAATTCAGTTACCTAAAATATAAATCCCTCAAATTTCAAGTCAATGGAATGAAAATTGAGGATTTTAGAAACACACCAGAAGTTGTTGACCTTTGGCCTATGTTGACCTCAAAAATAAAAAGTGGTTGAATTCAGTAACTGGGATGTGCAAATCCTCTTCAAATTTCAAGTCAATCGGATGAAAATTGAGGATTTAGAAATCCCACCTAAGTTGTTGACTTTTGGCCTATGTTGTCCTTTGGTCGATGTTGACCTCAAAATATTTGGTGGTTGAATTCAGTGACGTGCAATCTAAATCCTCTTTAAACTTCAAGTAATCATGAAAATTGACAATTTAGAAATTCAGCGTATGTTGACCTTTTGGCCTATGTTGACCTCAAAAAAAATTGGCAGGTCAAAATTCAGTGACCAGATTTCAGTCAATGGGATGAAAATGAGAATTTTAGAAATTTCACCTAAGTTGTTGACCTTTGACCTCTGTTGACTTTGGTCTATGATGACCTTAAAAATAAGAGGTGGGTGAATCAAATGACCAAATATGCAACTCATGTTCAAATTCTAGTCAATTGGACGAAAATTGAGGATTCAGAAATTTGACAGATTTCTTGATCTTTTGACCTCAAAAACAACTGGCTTCTTGCTGATGACGAACTCTACCATGTGGTGAGGTTTTAGTGAAGATCGGTTAAAAATTGAGACCCGCAGGTGATAAAAACATACAAACAGACAAATGAAAAATCACTCATGTAGTGACACTTGGCGAAACAGAACGGCACTCGTAGAGCGTGTAACCTCCACCAGGCTGAAGAGTTCACGTTTGTATCCCACTGATAGGTCACATCTGAATCAGACTTTAACCAAAATCGAATCAGCTAGCTTGTCACCTAACCAACTCATCCACCGAGTTTTGTCAAAACTCGTCCACAACCTTTTGAGATATCATGCTGTACATAGTTTTGGGCCCATCTCTAAATGGTGAAGAATCAGTTAAATATTAAATAATGATCATATCCAGATCCTGATTCGGATCTTCACCAAAATTAACCGTTCTGTCATTGCCGGTCACCTACATCCACAAAAAAATTCAGAACTATGCTTGAAAACTGTGGCAAAAAATCGTGTGACAGACAAACACACAGACAAATGCTACAGACCCACATGCTGGCGACACATTTTTTTGGCCAAGTAATAAGGCACACAACCAACCAATATACTTGGAAAATCTTCGATTTTTGCAAGTAACAAACAAACAGACATACAGACAGACAGACAGGGTGAAAACACAACCTCCATCCACCTTTGGTGTGGAGGTTAAAAGAAGCAAAACAGGAAGCAAAAGAGAAGAAGAAATGTCGTGACTACGTCGTCATATCACCGTGGAGCATGACCCTTGCATGGACACATCACACAGACACGACTTTAAGGAGCACGAGGTCTTGCATGCTTATATCTGGTATTTGAAAACTGTACAACACCACCATGATCCAAACAAGATAATTCCAAACAATCTTCACTACAGTATATGGAGGAATCAATGTGGAGTATTGTTCTACTTAAGGGGGGAGGGGAGGGGTGGTCAGTGCGGTCCAGTCCTGTGTAGAGATCGATGGGTTGCTCAGAGGGAGCTATCTGCTCTGCATAACATTCCAGAAGGAACTGGTTGCTGGCCCAACTGAACTTCCATCGGTGTAGAGCCGGCAGGGGCGCTGCATTTTGGCGTGTATGCTTTTCTTGGAAGGTGTTTAAGCCGGCTGTCCCACGTTCAATTGCGATTGTGCAAGACCGCAGTGTTTTTGTAAGATACCGCATACACTGGACCCGTAACATTGAATCACGAGGAACATCCCTGGTCTGCAACAGCGGCAGGAGCCTCACGAGGCTCTCGCGTGAACCTCCTGAGAGCCGAGCTGTATCCACGGATGTCAAATTCCATCTCAGGCTCGGCCTTGCCTTGGGACGTGTAAGATAATGCCTTCGATACGACCATGAATGGTCCGCCAATGGTCGAGGTATAAAACATACATGCACTGGTTTGGCGGTGGCAACACAGCGTCCTAGTTGTTTGAAAAATAAATAAAAGCTTTTTCCAGTGGAAAAGTAGTTTTTAATAGGGCATCTATTTATTACATAAGTAAAATGTGAGAAATTTAACGCCCTCCTTTTCCCCCACAATATGGGACAAAGATGCCTTTTTCCTCCTACCCCTCTCCCTCCCTCCCGCCAAACTCCCTTCACATCCTTACCCCCTTCCCACATCTCCTTCTCTCTTCCACCTCTCTCTCTCTCTCTCCTCTCACATCCCACACTCCCTTCCTTAAATACCTCCTCCTTTTCCACAACAGAGGAAGTTAAACCATCGTGAGAGGCAAACGAGTTGCAGTGAAACATATGTATATAATGCTGATTGCGATGATATTCCATAACCTCAGTCAGAACTTGAAGAATGCTGATGAATGGGCAATTGCAAGCAGTCTCAATGATTAAATGTGCAATTTGCCTTTTGCTTCACGTTAGATCCAGTCAAGAAGAACAACAAACGATTACATGGCAGGTTTGAATAGCACTCAAAAGCGTCCCATTGGCATCTGGAGTGTTTCTTGTGGTCGTGGCACACTTGGGTAAAGATCGAGCGATCCACCGCATTGGGGTAAACACCGAGAGCTCGAGAGCAGACGAACCAGCGTTCTTGGATGAATCGAGGGAAAGGAGACCTTCTGACCAATCGTCGCAAAATCCGAGCGAGATGAGTCGTTGCCTGTCAATTTGAGATGTACAGAAGCGTCATGTTACAAAACCCAATAAAAAAAACAACTTTCTTGCAAATAAGCTTTGTTTAACGCACAACACGCGGCGGTAAATGGGATTTCATGTTCCCAAAGTCATAGTACGCGGCTCCCGACATCCGACATCTCGTTAAACTCGGATGTCGGAGGCGATTGTAACAAGCCGTGTGCTGAGGTCATCCAAGGAAGAAACGAATGGAATGCCACTTCGTGAATGAAAATGAATGAATCGATGCAAATTCTATTGATACTGTTGATGGATGCAAAGAAAAGATACCCTTCCCCTACTTCCATCCCAATCAACCCTTTTTTTCCACCAGGTTCACAGATTTTTATCGTTCGCTCGTATTACCATAACCATTTGTTTTTGTTCACGTAGTTAGCATGGCAATGTGTAACTTTGGGCACAATTAATGAAAAGTGCTTGGGGATCAGCAGTGGTCCAGTTCAGATGAACATATATGAGGATTTTTTTTTCATCCCCCAAGGTGAACCACAAACTCGGAAATCTTCCAGATCGAATGTTCCTCCCAGTGTCGAATATCATGGTATTTTTTGTTTTCGATTATGTATTATTATATATTTATATTTTTTCCGATGATGGTTTTTTTTTTTTCTGGTCACGAGCAAAATGAGAACTCTCTGCAAGCGTCTGACATTATAATTGCGTTTCCAATGGTGCCATATCAAAGTGAAATGATTCATTATGATTGAATGTACAATAACAGCGGCTTGTGGAGGCTCTGGAGAATTCCTCCTTTTTATCAGACACGCGAAGCCAACCGTCGCGTCTGGGCACGATCCATGGAACAGACTTCACCTCTTTTTTTTATCATACACACGCGTCTCGGCTGGTGGAGGAAAGGGGCGACGGAGGACGAGAATTCGTGGACACGACGCAAAACGACTCGGGAAGGAGGAGAAAAAAAGGAACGAAGATTTAAAATGTCCGACGCGGTCACCGAGAGACAAAAGATGGGTTTTTTCAATCATCGATCATTCCTCAACAATGGCTCGCAATGTCCCAGACAGCCGTATTGTTTTTCACATGGGGTCACCTGTGTCTTCATCCCAAACAATGTTAGTGTAGAGTACAGCTGCTGTTTAATGTTGTACTTCAGCTACAACATACCACATTTGCAGAAACATTCGATTTGGAGCAATATTATTAAATATCTTTAGCTCGAGGCTGAAATCGAGGATGAAACGAATCCGAGTCAACGGCCATTGTTACGCTTTTTCCCATTGTTCATTGTTCAAATGCATCGCTAATGAAGAGCAAGTTTCAAGCAAATGGAATGAATGCAAAATTAATAATGTACATGTGTTCCGTGTAACCCATGCTTCTTCAACCCACAAACAACAAATCCTTGTGTGTGTGAGTGTGTGTGATCAAAAAACATTTATATACGCCTCCCGCTCTTTAACTACCGCAGAGAAATTGTGCAAAGAGCCTGGATGTGCATTCCTCAAAATCTTTGAAACATCACAGCAACAAAATGCGTTGTTGTGTTTAATATCTCAAAAAAACATACCACTACCACTACTACTAATCATTTGACGGCTCAAAAGTTTCCAGCTTCTGGCGGTCAGCTGGGAAAGGTTTTTAGCCTCAGTCATTCGTGAATCGGCTGCAGGGCAGGCGTGCCGTTCCACTGAAGAGATTTGGACAGAAATTACTGTCCATCCAGGCTTCTGGTATAACTCATCGACTTTTCACGAAGACACCGTGAGATCTTTAACATCCAACTAATGCACAGCGGACGGATTTCCGTTTAACGGTCATCCAAGGACGACGCATTTGTGAAGCAACACGCTGCCTGACAACTGGCAGTTTATAGTCAGTCAGAATCGAACCTAGATGAAGCAGCTCAAAGGCAAGTACGCGACCTCCACAATCATCATCATCTCTTAAAAAATGTTTAAAGACACGAAGTATCCTACAGCAAGTACCGGAAACCTCCAAAAGGTTTGTGTTTGAGAACCCTGGGGAGGGAGTTGGGGGGGAGGTAGTGGCGATAATCAACGGACTACAAACCTTGCAGACTTCATTATAATACATAACTCTATCTCACTTTATAAAGACTTGTTTTCCCTGCAGCATTTAGTATTCCTCCATTAAAAATACACTGAGGTTCCTGGAGCACTAAAACATGCAAACATCAGTTTTTAACAAGGGTCACATCCATCTCTTTTTAACAAAGGATTAGATCAAACGCCTTTAACAAGGATTAGATCAAACGCCCTTAACAAGGGATTAGATCAATCTCTATTTAACAAGATTAGATCCATCTCTCTCAACAAGGGACGAGATCAACGTTCTTTAACAAGGGATTTAGATCAAACCTCTTTAACAAGGGATTAAATCCATCTCTTTTAACAAGATTAGATCCATCTCTCTCGAACAAGGGATTATCTCCATCTCTTTTAACAAGGATTATATCCATCTCTCTTTAACAAGGGATTAGATCCATTTCTCTTTAACAAGGATTAGATAATCTCTTTAACAAGGGATTAGATCCAATCTCTCTCGAAAAGAGGATTATTCCATCTCTTTTAACAAGGGATATATCCACTCTCTTAACAAGGGATTAGATCCATTCTCTTAACAAGGATTAGATAATCTCTCTTTAACAAGGGATTAGATCCATCTCTCTGAACAAGGATTATCTCCATCCTTTTAACAAGGGATATATCCATCTCTTTTAACAAGGGATTAGATCCATCTCTCTCAACAAGGGATTATCTCCATATCTTTTTAACAAGGGATAGATCCATCTCTTATTAACAAGGGATAATCCATCTCCTTTAACAAGGATTATATCCATCTCTTCTTTAACAAGGATTAGATCCATCTCTCTTTAAAAGGGATAGATCCATCTCTCTTTAATAAGGGATTAGATCCAATCTCTCTTAACAAGGTATATATCCATCTCTTTAACAAGGGATTGATATCCCATCTCTTCTTTAACAAGGGATAGACCTCTCAACAGGGTATCCATCTTTAGAACAAGGAATTCGAATCCATCTCTCTTTAACAAGGGATAGATCCATCTCTCTTTAACAAGGGATTAGATACAAATCTCTCTTTCAACAAGGATGAGATCATCTCTCTTAACAAGGATTAGATCATCCTCTCTTTAACAATGGATTAGATCCATCTCTTTATAACAAGGGATGAGATCCATCTCTCTTTAACAAAGGATTAGATCCATCTCTTTTTAACAAGGGATTCGATCCATCTCTCTTTAATAAGGGATGAGATCCATCTCTCTTCAACAAAGGATTAGATCCATCTCTCCTTAACAAGGGATGAGATCCATCTCTTTTGAACAAGGGATTGGATCCCCACCTGTTCAAAAAGAGATTGGTGTGACCCCTTGTGAAAGAGAAAAGATCTAATCCCTTATTTAAGAGAGAGGATCTAATCCCTTATTATAAGAGAGAGGACTTAATCCCTTATTAAAGAGAGAGGATCTAATCCTTATTAAAGAGAGAGGATCTAATCCCTTATTAAAGAGAAATGGATCTAATCCTTATTAAAGAGAGAGGATCTAATCCTTATTAAAGAGAAATGGATCTAATCCCTTATTAAAGAGAGATGGATCTAACCCTTATTAAAGAGAGATGGATCTAACCTTGTTAAAGAGAGATGGATCTAACCCTTGTTAAAGAGAGGTGGATCTAACCCTTGTTAAAGAGAGATGGATCTAACCTTGTTAAAGAGAGGTGGATCTAATCCTTGTTAAAGAGAGATGGATCTAATCCCTTTTAAAGAGAGATGGATCTCATCCCTTGTTAAAAAGAGATGGATCTAATCCTTGAAAAGAGTGATGGATCTAATCTTAAAAAGAGAGATGATCTAACCCTTTTAGAGAGATGGATCTAACCTGTTAAAGGAGTGATTAACCTGTAAAGAGATGGATCTAACCCTTGTTAAAGAGAGGTGGATCTAACCTTGTTAAAGAGAGATGGATCTAATCCCTTGTTAAAGAGAATGGATCAACCCTTGTTAAAGAGAGGTGGATCTAATCCCTTGTTAAAGAGAGATGGATCTAATCCCTTATTAAAGAGAGATGGATCTCATCCCTCATTAAAGAGAGATGGATCTATCCTTGTTGAAGAGAGATGTATCTAATCCTTTTAAAGAGAGATGGATCTAATCCCTTATTAAAGAGAGATGGATCTAATCCCTATTCAAAAGAGATGGAATCTAATCCCTTGTTAAAAAGAGATGGATCTAATCCCTTATTAAAGAGAGATGGATCTAATCCCTATTAAAGAAGATGATCTTCCCGTTAAAGAGAGATGGATCTAATCCCTTGTAAAGAGAGATGGATCGAATCGCTTGTTAAGAAGTGGATCAAATCCCTTGTTCAAGAGAGTGGATCTAATCCCTTGTTCAAGAGAGAATGGATCTAATCCTCATTAAGAGAGATGGATCTAATAACTTGTTAAAGAGAGATGGATCTAATCCCTTTAAAAGAGATGGATCTAATCCTCGTAAAAGAGAGATGGATCTAATCCCTCGTTAAAGAGATGGATCTAATCCCTATTAAAGAGAGATGGATCTAATCCCTTGTAAAGAGAGATGGATCTAATCCCTTGTTAAAGAGAGATGGAATCTAATCCCTTCGTTAAAGAGAGTTGGATCTATATCCCTTGTTAAGAGAGATGGATCTAATCCCTCGTTAAAGAGAGATGGATCTAATCCTCATTAAAGAGAGATGGATCTCATCCCTTGTTAAAGAGAGATGATCTAACCTGTTAAAAAGAGAGGATCTAATCCCTTGTTAAAGAGAGATGGATCTAATCCCTTGGTAAAGAGAGATGGTCTAACCTTGTTAAGAGAGATGGATCTAATCCCTTGTTAAAGAAGATGGAGCTAATCCTGTTAAAGAGAGATGGAATCTAATCCCTTGTTAAAAAGAGATGGATCTAATCCTTGAAAAAGATATGGATCTAATCCCTTGTAAAGAAGATGGATCGAACCTTGTAAAAGAGATGATCTAATCCCTTGTTAAAAAGATATGAGATAATCCCTTGTTCGAAGAGAGATGGATCGAATCCCTTGTTAAAGAGAGATGGATCTAATCCCTTGTTTAAAAGAGATGGATCTAATCCCTGTTTAAAAGAGATGGATATAATCATTTGTTAGAAAGAGATGGATTAATCCCTTGTAAAGAGAGGATCAATCCTTGTTAAAGACGGATGGATCTCATCCCTGTTATAAAGAGATGGATTAATCCCTTGTTGAAGAGAGATGGATCGAACCCTTGTTATAGAGAGATGGATCTAATCCCTTGTAAAGAGAGATGGATCTAATCCCTTGTTCAAGAGAGATGGATCTAATCCCTGTTAAAGAGAGATGGTCTCATCCCTGTTAAAGAGTAGGATCTAATCCCTTGTTAAATAGAGATGGATCTAATCCTTGTTTAAAGAGATGGATCTAATCCCTTGTTAAGAAGACATGGATCTAATCCCTTGTTACAAAGAGATGGATCTAATCCCTTGTTAAAAGAGATGATCTAATCCCTTGTTAAAAAGAGATGGATCTCATCCCTTGTTAAAGAGCGATGGATCTAATCCTTGTTAAGAGAGATGGATCTAATCCCTTGTTAAAAAGAGATGGATCTCATCCTTGTTAAAAAGAGATGGAGATAATCCTTGTTGAGAGGATATATCAATCCCTTGTTAAAGAGAGATTGATCTAATCCTTTGTTAAAAAGAGGTGGATCCAATCCCTTGTTCAAAGAGATGATCTACATCCCTTGTTAAGGAGATGGATCTAATCCTTTGTTGTAAGAGAGATGGATTCATCCCTTTTAAAGAGAGATGGATCGAATCCTTGTTAAAAAGAGATGGATCTAATCCTTGTTAAAGAGAGATGGATCTCATCCCTTGTTATAAAGAGATGGATCTAATCCATGTTAAAAGAGATGGATCAATCCTTGTTAAAGAGAGATGGATCTCATCCCTTGTTGAAGAGAGAGTATCTAATCCCTTGTTAAAGAGATGGATCTAATCCCTTGTTAAAAGAGATGGATCGAACTCCTTCTAAGATGGATGGATCTAATCCCTTGTTAAAGAGAGATGGATATAATCCCTTGTTAAAGAAGAGGATATAATCCCTTGTTAAAGAGAGATGGATCTAACTCCTTATTAAAGAGAGATGGATCTAATCCCTTCTTTAAAGAGAGATGGATCTAATCCTTGTTAAGAAAGAGATGGATATAATCCCTTGTTAAAGGAGATGGATTAATCCTTGTTAAAAAGAGATGGATCTCATCCCTTGTTAAAAAGATATGGAGATAATCCCTTGTTCGAGAAGATGGACTAATCCTTGTTAAAAAGAGATGGATATATCCCTTGTTAAAAAGAGATGGAGGATAATCCCTTGTTCGAGAGAGATGGATCTAATCCTTGTTAAAGAGAGATCTATCCTTGTTAAGAGAAAGATCTAATCCTTGTTAAAGAGAGATGGATATATCCCTTGTTAAAAGAGATGAGGATAATCCTTGTCGAGAGAGATGGATCTAATCCC
This sequence comes from Eptatretus atami, assembly GCA_035128595.1. Classification (NCBI taxonomy): domain Eukaryota; kingdom Metazoa; phylum Chordata; class Myxini; order Myxiniformes; family Myxinidae; genus Eptatretus; species Eptatretus atami. Next base: position 1,223,292 of record CM068958.1, on the reverse strand, counting down.
TTGTTAAAGAGAGATTTATCTAATCCTTGTTAAAGAGAAATTGATCTAATCCTTGTTAAGAGAGATGGATATAATCCTTGTTAAAAGAGATGGAGATAATCCCTTGTTCGAGAGAGATGGATCTAATCCTTGTTAAAAGAGATGGATAATCCTTGTTAAAGAGCGTTTGATCTAATCCCTTGTTAAAGAACGTTTGATCTCGTCCCTTGTTGGAGAGAGATGGATCTAATCCTTGTTAAATAGAATTGATCTAATCCCTTGTAAAGGGCGTTTGATCTAATCCTTGTTAAAGGGCGTTTGATCTAATCCTTGTTAAAAAGAGATGATGTGACCCTTGTTAAAAACTGATGTATTGCATGTTTTAGTGCTCCAGAACGCTCAGTGTATTTTTAATGGAGGAATACTAAATGCTGCAGGGAAAACAAGTCTTATAAAGTGAGATAGAGTATAGTATTAAAATGAAGTCTGCAAGTTTGTAGTCCGTTGATTTCGCCACTACCTCCCCAACTCCCCCCCCAGATCTCAAAACAAACCTTTTGGAGGTTTTCCGGTACCTTGCTGTAGGATACTTCGTGTCTTTAAACATTTTTTAAGAGATGATGATGATGTGGAGGTCGCGTACTTGCCTTTGAGTGCTTCAATCTAGGTTCGATTCCTGACCTGACTATAAACTGCCAGTTGGTCAGGCAGCGTGTTGCTTCACAAAATGCGTCGTCCTTGGATGACGTAAACGGAAATCCGTCCGCTGCATTAGTTGGATGTTTTAAAGATCTCACGGTGTCTTCGTGAAAAGTCGATGAGTTATCACCAGAAGCCTGGATGGACAGTAAATTCTGTCCAAATCTCCTTCAGTGGAACGGCACGCCTGGCCAGCCGATTCACGAATGACTGAGGCTAAAAACCTTCCCAGCTGACCGCACAAGAAGCTGGAAACTTTTGAGCCGTCAAATGATTAGTAGTAGTGGTAGTGGTATGTTTTTTTGAGATATTAAACACAACAACGAGCAATCTGTTGCTGTGATGTTTCAAAAATTTGAGAGAATTGCACATCCAGGCTCTTTGCACAATTTCTCTGCGTAGTGTTAAAGAGCGCGAGGCGATATAAATGTTTTTTGATCAACCACACTCACACACACAAGGATTTGTTGTTTGTGGTTGAAGAAGCATGGGTTACACGGAACACATGTACTAATTAATTTGCATTCATCCATTTGCTTGAAACTTGCTCTTCATTAGCGATGCATTTGAACAATGAACAATGGGAAAAAGCGTAACAATGGCCGTTGACTCGGATCTCGTTTCATCCTCGATTTCAGCTCGAGCTAAAGATATTTAATAATATTGCTCCAAATCGAATGTTCTGCAAATGGGTATGTTGTAGCTGAAGTACAAACATTAAACAGCAGCTGTTACTCTACACTAACATGGTTTGGATGAAGACACAGGTGACCCATGTGAAAACAATACGGCCTGTCTGGGACATTGCGAGCCATTGTTGAGGAATGATCGATGATTGAAAAAACCCATCTTTTGTCTCTCGGTGACCTCCGACATTTTAAATCTTCGTTCCTATTTTTCTCCTCCTTCCGAGTCGTTTGCGTCGTGTCCACGAATTCTCGTCCTCCGTCGCCCTTTTCCTCCACAGCCGAGACGCGTGTGTATGATAAAAAAAAAGAGGTGAAGTCTGTTCCATGGATCGTGCACAGACCGAGCGGTTGGCTTCGCGTGTCTGATAAAAGGAGGAATTCTCCAGAGCCTCACAAGCGCTTAATTGCAATCATAATGAACTCTTCACTTTGATAATGGCACCATTGGAAACGCAATTATAAGTCAGACGCTTCGCAGAGAGTTCTCATTTGCTCGTGACCAGAAAAAAAAAAAACCATCATCGGAAAAAAATAAAAAATAATAATACCATAATCGAAAACAAAAAATACCATATATTCGACACTGGAGGAACATTCGATCTGGAAGGATTTCCGAGTTGTGGTTCACCACTTGGGGGATGAAAAAAAAATCCTCATATACGTTCATCTGAACTGGACCATGCCTGATCCCCAAAGCACTCTTCATTGAATTAGTTTTTAAGATCCTCTCTCGTTTCGAGCGAGCT
>CM068958.1:1196189-1214255 GCA_035128595.1 Eptatretus atami | reverse complement strand
ATGTATCATTATGAGGATTATTTTTCATTATTAATAACTACCCGGTGGATGTATCAATATGAGGATATATCATTTTCATTATTAATAACTACCCGGTGGATGTATCAATTATGAGGTTATCATTTTCATTATTAATACTACCCGGTGGATGTATCATTATAAGGATTATTTTTCATTATTAATAACTACCACGGTGATGTATCATATGAGGATTATCATTTCATTATTAATAACCTACCCGGTGGATGTATCAATATGAAGGATTATCATTTTCATTATTAATAACTACCCGGTGGATGTATCAATATGAGGATTATCTTTTCATTATTAATAACTACCCGTGGATGTAATCATTATAAGGATTATCATTTTCATTATTAATAACTACCCGTGGATTGTATCAATATGAGGATTATCATTTTCATTATAATAACTACCCGGTGGATGTATCATTATAAGGATTATCGTTTTCATTATTAATAACTACCCGGTGGATGTATCATTATGAGGATTATCGTTTTCATTATTAATACTACCGGTGGATGTATCATTATGAGGATTATCATTTCATTATTAATAACTACCGGTGGATGTATCATTATGAAGGATTATCGATTTTCATTATTAATAACTACCCGGTGGATGTATCATATGAGGATTCATTTTCATTATTAATAACTACCCGGTGGATGTATCATTATAAGGATTATCGTTTTCATTATTAATAACTACCCGGTGGATGTATCATTATGAGGATTATGTTTTCATTATTAATAACTACCGGTGGAGGTATCATTATGAGGATTTATCGTTTTCATTATTAATAACTACCCGTGGATGTATCAATATGAGGATTATCATTTTTCATTATTAATAACTACCCGGTGGATGTATCATTATAAGGATATCGTTTTTCATTATTAATAACTACCCGTGGATGTATCAATATGAGGATTATCGTTTTCATTATTAATAACTACCCGGTGGAGGTATCATTATGAGGATTATCGATTTTCATTATTAATAACTACCGGTGGAGTATCATATGAGGATTATCATTTTATATATTAATAACTACGTGGATGTATCATTATGAGGATTATCATTTTCATTATAATAACTACATCGGTGGAGTATCATTATGAGGATTATCGTTTTCATTATTAATAACTACCGGTGGATGTATCATTATGAGGTATCATTTTCATTATTAATAACTACCGGTGGATGTTCATTATGAGGATTATCGTTTTCATTATTAATAACTAGGTGGATGTTATCATATGAGATATATTTTCATTATTAATAACTACCTGGATGTATCATTATGAGGATTATCGTTTTCATTATTAATAACTACCTGGGTGGATGTATATTATGAGGATTATCGTTTTCCATTATTAATACTACCCGGTGGATGTATCATTATGAGGATTATCGTTTTCATTATTAATAATACCTGGTGGATGTAATCATTATGAGGATTATCGTTTCATTATTAATAACTACCGGTGGATGTATCATTATGAGGATTATCGTTTTCAATTATTAAATACCTGGTGGAGTATCATTATGAGGATTATCGTTTTCATATTATAATACCCAGTGGATGTATCATTATGAGGATAGTTTTCATTATTAATAACTACCCGGTGGATGTATCATTAAGAACGATTATCGTTTAACATTAAATTAATAAATACCGGTGGATGTATCATTTCGAGGATTATCGTTTTCATTATTATAACTACCCGTGGATGTATCATTATGAGGATTAATCGATTTTCATTATTAATAACTACCCGGTGGATGTATCATTAGAGGATTATCATTTTCATTATTAATAACTACCGCGTGGATGTATCATTATGAGGATTATCGTTTTTCATTATTAATACTACCGTGGAGTGTATCATTATGAGGATTATCGTTTTTCATTATTAATAGACGTCCCGGTGATGTATCATTATGAGGATTATCGTTTTCATTATTAATATGAACTACCTTGAATGTATCATTAATGAGATTATCATTTCATTGATTAATAACTACCGTGGATGTACATTATGAGGATTATCGTTTTCAATATTAATAACTACCATCATAATGAGATTATCATTTCATTATTATATAGTACCGGGTGGATGTATCATTATGAGGATATATGTTTCATCGATTAATAACTACCGCGGTGGAGGTATCATTATGAGGATTATCGTTTTCATTATTAATAAGTACCCTGTGGATGTCATCTATGAGGATTATATCGTTTTCATTATTAATAAGTACCCCGGTGGATGTATCATTATGAGGTTATCGTTTTCATTATTAATAACGACCTGGTGGATGTATCATTATGAGGATTATTCGTTTTCATTATAATATACCATGATGGTGTATCATTATGAGGATTATCGTTTTCATTATTAATAACTACATGGTGGATGTATCATTATGAGGATTATCGTTTTCATTATTAAATACTACCTGGTGGATGTATCATATAGGATTATCATTTTCAATTATTAATAACCCCTGAGGGGTATTATTACAAAGATTATCATTTTCATTAATAACTACCTTTATGAGGTATTATGACAAAGATATCGTTTTCATTATATAACTACTGGTGGATGTATCATTATGAGGATTTATCGTTTTCATAATTATAACTACTGGTATGTATCATTATGGGATTTATCGTTTCATTATTAAACTACCTGTGGATGTATCATTATGAGGATTATCGTTTTCATTATAATAACTCCCTGATGGGGGTATTATTACAAGATTATCATTTTCATTAATAACTACTATGGAGATATTTACAAAGATTATCGTTTTCTTCAATAACTACCTGGTGGATGTATCATTATGAGGATTATCGTTTCATATTAATAATACCAGTGGATGTATGATTATGAGATTATCATTTCATTATTAATAACTCCCTGATGGGGTATTATTACAAAGATTAATCATTTTCAATTAATAACAACCTGATGAGGTATTATTACAAAGTTATCGTTTTCATTATTAATCAATACGTTATGGAGGTTTATCTGAGGATTATCATTTTCAATTAATTAATAGCTACTGGTGGGTGTATATTTGAGGATTTATCATTTTCATTTTTAATAATGATAGATTAAATGAATATCCTATCATGATACATCTACCAGCTAGTTATTAATAATGAAAATGATAATCCTTATAATGATACCTCCACAGTAGTAATTAATAAAGAAAATGATAATCTTTTGCAATAATACCTTCATCAGTAGTATTAATAATGAAAATGATAATCTTTGTAATATATCCTCCATCAGGTAGTTATTAATAATGAAAATGATAATCTTTGTAATAATACTCCATCAGGTAGTTATTAGTAATGAAATGAAAATATTTGTAAAATACTTCCACCAGGTAGTTATTAATGATGAAAATGAAAATCTTTGTAATAATACTTCCACAGGTAGTTATTTAATGAAAATGATAATACTCATAAATAATACCTCCATCAGGAAGTATTAATAATGAAAATGATAATCTTTGAATAATACCTCCATCAGGTAGTTATGAATAATGAAAATGATAATCCTCATAATAATACCTCCATCAGTAGTTTTATTAATAATGAAAATGATAATCTTTGGAATAATACCTCATCACGTAGTAATTAATAATGAAAACGAAATTTTGTATAATACTCCATCAGGAAGTTATTAATATGAAACGATAATCTTTGTAATAATACCTCCATCAGGTAATTATTAATAATGAAAAGATAATCTTTGTAATAAATCTCCATCAGGTATTATTAATCATGAAAAATGATAATCTTTGTAATAATACCTCCATCAGGTAGTTATTAGTAATGAAAACGAAAATCTTTGTAAATATACCTCCACCAGGTAATTATTAATAATGAAAATGATATTCTTTGTAATAATGCTTCTTCGAAAGCTTCGGTATATGAGTAGAAGAGAATCAGAATTGGTGTAATGAGTAGGGTATATGAGGAGGTTATGAGGAGTTGGTGTATGAGTAATATATTACAGCCTCTGCAATAATACCTCCAGCAGGTCGTTATTAATAATGAAAATGATAATCTTTGTAATAATACTCCATCACGTAGTTATTAATAATTAAAACGATAATCTTTGTAATAATACCTCCATCAGGTAGTTATGAATAATGAAATGATAATTCATATAATAACTCCATCAGGTAATTATTTATCATGAATACGATAATCCTTGTAATAACTTCTCCATCAGGTCATTTTAATAATGAAAACGATAATCTTTGTAATAATCCCTCATCAGGTAGTTATTAATCATGAAAACGTGAATCTTTGTAATAACTTATCATCAGGTCATTTTTAATAATGAAAATGAAATCTTTGTAATAATACCTCCATCAAGTCATTTTTAACCCGAGCCACGCCCTACAGGACAGATTGACCCGGCAAGTTTTTGTTTCTTGCAACTTTTTTAATAAAAACATTTTTTGTATGATCTTTCACCATGCGCCAACTGAAGGGTTTTACACATTCCTGTGTGTTTGTTTAATTTTTTTTTTTCGGATTGTTCAAAAAATGTCATAAATTTCATGTGAAAAAAAAAAAACTTCACGTTAATGCTTTCGTGGTCAGATAGACCCGAGTCTTCATAAACCTATATTTCGCTCCAACAAAACATTTTTATACATGACCTTTCATATAGTTTTAGAACAAAGTGTAATGCATATTCCTATGTGTGTTTTGCTTTTGCTTTTTCTTTCAGGATCACGAGAAAATTTATTTTAAAAATGCAATACCCGCGAATGCATTCATGGGTCAGATTGACCCGGCATGTTTTTTGTTTCCCTATAATTTTTATCATTTTCATTATTAATAACTCCCTGATGGGGGTATTATTACAAAGATTATCATTTTCATTAATAACAACCTGATGGAGGTATTATTACAAAGATTATCGTTTTCATTATTAATAACTACGTTATGGAGGTATTATTCTGAGGATTATCATTTTCATTATTAATAGCTACCTGGTGGGTGTATCATTATGAGGATTATCATTTTCATTTTTAATAATGATAGATTTAAAAATGAATATCCTCATCATGATACATCTACCAGCTAGTTATTAATAATGAAAATGATAATCCTTATAATGATACCTCCACCAGGTAGTAATTAATAAAGAAAATGATAATCTTTGCAATAATACCTTCATCAGGTAGTATTAATAATGAAAATGATAATCTTTGTAATAATACCTCCATCAGGTAGTTATTAATAATGAAAATGATAATCTTTGTAATAATACCTCCATCAGGTAGTTATTAGTAATGAAAGTGAAAATATTTGTAATAATACTTCCACCAGGTAGTTATTAATGATGAAAATGAAAATCTTTGTAATAATACTTCCACCAGGTAGTTATTAATAATGAAAATGATAATACTCATAATAATACCTCCATCAGGAAGTTATTAATAATGAAAATGATAATCTTTGGAATAATACCTCCATCAGGTAGTTATGAATAATGAAAATGATAATCCTCATAATAATACCTCCATCAGGTAGTTATTAATAATGAAAATGATAATCTTTGGAATAATACCTCCATCACGTAGTAATTAATAATGAAAACGATTTAATCTTCTAATGAATACCTCGATCAGGAATTTATAATAATGCAAGAAACGATAATCTTGTGCTAATAATACCTCCATCAGTAATTATTAATATGAAAATGAAATCTTTGGTAATAATTCCATAGTATTATAATCATGAAAATGATAATCTTCTGTCATAATAGCTCATAGTAATTATTAGTAATGAACGAACAATCTTTGTAATAATACCTACAGGTAATTATTAATAATGAAAATGATAATCTTTGTAAATGTTCTTCGAAGCTTCGGTATCTGAGTAGAGAGAATCAGAATGTGTGTAATAGTAGGGTACTAGGAGGAAGGTTATGAGAGTTGGGTGTCATGGTAATATATTAACGCTTGCAATAATACCTCCGCAGGTCGTTATTTAATAATGAAAATGATAATCTTTGTAATTATACCTCCATCAGGTAATTATTATAATGAAAATGATAATCTTTGTATATAATACTCCATCAGGTAATTATTATAATGAAAATGATAATCTTTGACTAATATACCTCCTCAGTAGATTATTATATGAACGATAATCTTTGTAATAATACCTCATCAGGAATTATTAATCATAAAACGATAATCTTTGTAATAATACCTCCATCAGGAGTTACTTATATGAAAAAGATAATCTTTGTAATAATACCTCCATCAGGTATTTTAGTAATGAAAACGAAAATCTTTGTTAAATATACCTCCACCAGTATATAATTAATGAAAGATGATAATCTCTTGTAATAATGCTTCTTCGAAAGCTTCGTATATGAGTAGAAGAAGAATCAGAATTGGTGTATGAGTAGGGTAATATGAGGAAGTTATGAGGAGTTGGGTGTATGAGAATATATTACAGCCTCTGCAATAATACCTCCAGCAGGTGTATTAATAATGAAATGATAATCTTTGAATAAAACCTCCATCAGGTAATTATTAATAATGAAACGATAATCTTTGTAATAATACCTCCATCAGAAGTTTTAATAATGAAAACGATAATCTTTGTAATAATACTCCATCAGGTATTATTAGTATATGAAACGAATAATCTTGTAATAATTCCTCCACCAGGTATTATTAATATGAAATGATAATCTTTGTAATAATGCTTCTTCGAAAGCTCGGTTATGAGCTAAGAGAATCAGAATTGGGTCTAATGAGTTAGGGTATTGAGGAAGGTTATGCAGAGTTGGGTGTATGATGTAATATATTACAGCCTCTGCAATAATACCTCCAGCAGGTCGTTATTAATAATGAAAATGATAATCTTTGTAATAATACCTCCATCACGTAGTTATTAATAATTAAAACGATAATCTTTGTAATAATACCTCCATCAGGTAGTTATGAATAATGAAAATGATAATCCTCATAATAATAACTCCATCAGGTAGTTATTTATCATGAATACGATAATCCTTGTAATAACTTCTCCATCAGGTCATTTTTAATAATGAAAACGATAATCTTTGTAATAATCCCTCCATCAGGTAGTTATTAATCATGAAAACGATGATCTTTGTAATAACTTATCATCAGGTCATTTTTAATAATGAAAATGATAATCTTTGTAATAATACCTCCATCAAGTCATTTTTAACCCGAGGCCACGCCCTACAGGACAGAATTGACACCGGCAGAGTTTTGTTTGTCTGCAAGTTTTTTAATAAAACAATTTTTTGTATGATCTTTCAACTACATGCGCAAATGAAGGGTTTTACACATTCCTTGTGTGTTTTGTTTAATTTTTTTTTTTCGGGATTGTTAAAAAATGTACATGTGAAAAAAAAACTTCAGCGTTATGCTTTCGTGGTCAGATAGACCCGAGTCTTCATAAACCCCTATATTTCGCTCAACAAAACTTTTTTATCATGACCTTTCATATATGTTTAGAACAAAGTGTAATGCATATTCGCTATTGTGTTTGCTTTGCTTTTTCTTCAGGATCAGAGAAAATTTATTAAATGCAATACCCCCGCGAATGCATTCATGGGTCAGATTGACCCGGCATGGTTTTTGTTTCCCTATAATTTTGCTATAAAAACGTTTTTATCTATGATCTTTCATCCATGCTTCGAGTAAAGGGTAATTCATAATCCTGTATGAGTGTTTTCGTTTTTTTCCAATCAGGATCATGGGAAATTCCACTCCAACAATGCAGTAGTGACGAATTTAGCTCCAGGCTATGCAAGAAATTGTTTCGCTTTAATTATATTTTGAAAATGTTTTTTATGCATGACGTTTCATATCTGCTTAAATAAACAGCAATACATATAACGGTGTGTTTATTTTTTGTTTTTTTTGTCTTTCAGGGTCATGGGAAAAAATATTTTAAAACACAATACTAATGAAAACGATAATCTTTGTAATAATACCTCCATCAGGTAGTTATTAATCATGAAAACGATAATCTTTGTCATGCTACCGCCATCAAGTAGTAGTTAATAATGAAAACGATAATCCTCGTAATAATGACCGATGCATCCTTTCCCGTCCCGAGGAGAAACCACAACACCTCTTGCTTACAATGATTAATAACTACTTGATGGAGATATCACACATAACGAAAAATTGCATCTCGAGTCATGATAAAAAAAACTATTTTCTTAATGATAAGACAGGATTGTCATTTGCGGTTTCAGATGAACACCTGGAGACCAGCCTGTTATCCACTTTGCGCAACATTCCAACGACGTGCTGCTCTGGCGCATGCTCCCATACCTGACCTGACCTGACCACCTGAAGGCTCTATGACAGAGCTGCAGCAGATGAACCCTCTCACTAGATCTCAAAAAGATCAAATGGTCATCTAACTGCACATAGAATGTGCCATTTATTACAGGAAACTTTGCAGTCTCATCATCTCTCTCCACAAGGATAATCTGGTGAACACCACTGATCTAATTCCTCTATTACACGCTGGAAGAGATTAATTTACTCCAATCACGACCTCTCTTAGGCTCTTTGAGAACCAGTAATTCAAGTTGGTCTCCAAAGGCAGCTGCAGATGGGGTATCTATTGTTGTACCAAGTCCTTTCTTGGTAAGAGGGTGGGTTCGTGCTTCCACTTTGCATCTCTCACTCCTGGAGGCTAGTCAGTTCAAAGATCTTAACACCATTGGACCACAATAAAGTGGAGGCACAAGGCCTGTTGTTCCCTCATACCTCGCATAACCCTTCCCTCTCCTTGCATGCCACCATATTTATTTGTCTCTCTCCTTTCCCATTTGTTCATCCACCTCCTTATTTGTGTCTGCTTGTTTCTCCACCAACCAGACTCGGTGACAATGGTTAGAGAGTCTCCTCCGAGTCTGGGAGTTCGGATCGAGGTTCGAAGCACAGCTGAATCATGCCAAAAACTGTAAAAATGGAACTTGCTTGATTCTCACGATTATAAAAGGATAAAACACTTACAAACAAACATCGGCTGGTAACCATAGCACAGGCTTTGATAGATCTAATGGCCTCCTCCTATGTTGAAGTTCCTTGCAAGCGAACTCATATAATATTAACCCCCGTCGGAACATTACTCTTCTACCATCGCGCTCTTCATGAACATGCATTTTGGATAAATTTAAAATAACTGAATAACTAAAAATGATCACAACATTGCTGTGAGGCTCCTGTCATGACTTCTTTCCTCCAATTTGTTCACAAACGACTTGTATATGCCTACTCATCGTATCGGCACTCACATATCTTGCTTAAAGACTCAACTCCTACCTGATCCTCATACACCAAACTCATAACACCCCAACTCCTCATAGACCTTACTCTCACACCTACTCATATACCCAACTCCTCATAAACTTCTCACATACTCTAATCAATACACCCAACTCCTCATAACCTTACTCACATACCCTACCATATACCCAACTCCTCATAAACTTCTCACATACCCTAACATACACCCAACTCCTCATAACCTTACTCACATACCCTACTCATACACCCAAACTCCAAATAAACTTCCTCACATACATAATCATACACCCAACTCCTCATAACCTTACCACGTACCTTACTCATACACCCAACTCCTCATATACCTCTACTTCATTAACACCCCAATTCTGATTCTCTTCTCCTGTATGCTACCTCTTATTTCTCTAATCCCTGTACGTCATTAATATATTGAGTCACTAATGATGAGGCAAAGACAGTCAATTCCCTTACTCTTGGTGCCTTTGATGGTTTGTTTCTTTTCCAATTGATTTTACCGTCTGTACTCTCATTATATTTTTCTTTCTCAACCCAGATTTTGATTTCCTTGTTGTCAGCAAATTCATTTGCATTTATCTTCCTCACAGGTTACGGATTGTTCGATTTGCATTTGTGTTGAATCATAAAGCAGTTTGTCCTGCACTGTTGGAAACACTGGGGCCCCTTTGGATTTCTAGGAATAGTCAGGCTAGAACAGGTTGTTGGAATACGTTATTGTACGACACGGTTATGTGACGGTCCATGGTGCTGGTCTACGGTTACGTGACGGTCCATGGTGCTGGTCTACGGTTACGTGATGGTCCATGGTGCTGGTCTATCGGTTACGTGACGGTCCATGGTGCTGGTTCTAACGGTTACGTGACGGTCCATGGTGCTGGTCATGGTTACGTGAGGTTCATGGTGCTGGCTCTACGGTTATGTGACGGTCCATGGGCTGGTCATCGGTTACGTGACGGTCCATGTGGCTGGTCTACGGTTACGTGACGGTCCATGGTGCTACGGTACGTGGGCCAGGCTAATCGCTTACGTGACCATGGGCTGGTCACGTACTGAGGCATGTGTGCCTATGTTACGTGACGTGACGGTCCATCGGGCTTCGGCCCGTTACGTGATACGGTCCCATTGGTACTTCGCTCCACGGTTAACGTGAGCGGTCCACGGTACTGGTCTACGGTGACGGTCCATTGTACTCGTCTTTGGATATCTCATTCTGGATTAACAATTCATTTTCCTTGAGTTTTCTCTGATGTGAATATAGATTATATTTTCACTCCATTTTCCTATTTATTGCTTTCTCTATCATTTAAATTCTCTTTCACTGTCCCTTTCTCACATATCTCCTTCCCCCTCTTCCAACCCCCCCCCCCCCTTCCTCCCCTATCCCTTCCCTCCCTCATTGTTCTCAGTAAATTTGTTTGCATTAGTTCTGGGCCACAAATCTTTCAAGGCCTTCAAGGAGGGAACTTAGGCTTGTCTCATCCAAATGTTATGTCAATTGGTTTCTCTTAATGAAAAAACCCACAGAGACCAACAGCTGTCCGACAGCAGGTGCTCCTGATTTCTCCTGCCAGGTTGCCTCTGTCTTTCAAGACATTCTATGTCTAACAAGAGCGCTCCTCACTCGGTACTCTTCTCAGTTCTCTTTTCCTGTCTGGCTACTCATCCAACATCCAAAGGTCCAAATCCTGTGGTCTTCATCAACTCTGCATATGCTCGACCTAACCCTGATGTCCCTGTGATCTCCTTCGGTAGCCCTTAAATAGTTGTGTGGTTTCCAGACTTCCAAACAATGAAGACTCATTCTGTGATCACTCACCACAGCATCTTCAACTTCCTGCTTTCTGGCATCTCCTCCAGGACGATCCCAATCCTCTCAACTTTCCTGACTGTACTCCGCAAAGGGATCACCATTTTGGTTAACCACCATAGAGCAGTCAAGGTGATAAAGACTTGGATAGTATGTCTGTTCTATCTGGATCTGTCTGCCACTGGCCTTCCTTAAAGATGACCAACTAGTATAGGTGCCTCAACAAGTCACTGAACCATCCCTTGTTGCCATTAGCGAATGCATGTTGGATTGCAATTCAATTATGAATCCAGTGCTCAGTGAAATGGGGCTGTGCCACAAATGCGGTGACCCTGCACATTGAGGAAGGAATTGTGCATTCAGCTGGGTTCTGGCACCCAATGGTCAACTCCAAAAGACACCACAGGATCTTCAACACGAGCTAATGCTATCACACGAGTCCCCGGTTTAATGTCCATCCGAGGAACCACACACTCCCTTTGATGGCAACACCCTGCATCCGAAGCACCAATCCGACGTGGTATACAATTGGTTCAGGTTTCATGTTCTGGTTTACTGAGGTCATTTAGGAAGATAATTTACTGTGCGGTGACATCTGACTGCTTGGTATTACTACAAATTAGCTATCCACACTTCATTGGCAGCCGAGGTTCAAACGAACATGGCCTAGGATGTCAATTTATCCCAATAACCCGCACAGCCTGCGAGATCAGTGAACGGTTAATGCTGTGCTCTAATCAATACATCAATCCAATAGAATCAACATTGTTATCTTCTTCCTGTATAGCAGATACTGTAGGTCGTGCTGATTCAATCACTTGTTCGAATCATATCTGGCATGACAAAGCCGAAAGGACTCATTTGTTCTCTCCAAGTTTGGAGAAGTCGTGTCTCCCCGCCTGTGCATGAATCGTCGCATCGTGTCTGAGCCTCTGACTGTTCTCGTTCGAATACCTCCATCCTCTTGGTCCAGAAAAAAAAGGAAAAAAAAAGAAATGATGAGGAGATCAACAGGATGTCCATGGAGGATGCTAACCGCCATGGGAAGCAAGGAGAAGCTGAGTTTACGAGCGTGAACCCTTCGTTGGAGCAAAGAGAAAACAGCACTCATCTTCACGCCAAGATGAGCTCTTCATCCCACAATAGTGAAACAACCACTGGGATGTTCCAACCTTTTATCATCTCATTGAATAATCCTGCAATTCAAATTGTCGTACCATCCTCGCCCCCCCCCCCCCCCCCCCAAAAACGATCTGTTTTTCCACTTCCCCACTGTCCCATCGCTGCCCCTCTACATCGCAGATTACACTCTGATGATCTATTTTGTTGATCACAACATCACTTGTTAATTGTATGACAGTGACATTTGCGTAAGCCTTTCATGCTGTAAGTTACCCGGCGCTGCTGTAACACTTAGTTTTACCTCTGCCTAAGGTAAAATCAATACTGCAAGGTTAAAAACAAACAAACAATTGATTCACCTGTATAGTTCTAGGCAAAGCCTGGTGTTGGCTTAGTGGTTAGGGTGGCTGGCCTGAGATCTTCGAGCCTTAATGGCCACTGAAGTAACACCAGGTGGGGTTGACTCAGCCTGTCATCCTTCTGAGGTTGGCGAAATGAGTATCATTGTACTGGTATAGGGGCACAGCATCAGCGGCATAGTTGTGCCCCAACAAAATGATAGGTACCCAGCAGCCATGCTACCATATGCAACAACAAGAAGTCCCAAGCAACAGAACATAGGCCGTCCATGCGATCGCTCCGACCATCCTTTCATTTTCGAAAACCAATTAACACTGAGTTAAAGTCTGTTAACATTTGTTTATATTTCACTTTTCTTTTCTGTACACGACATCTCCTTCATGGATAACAACAAAAAGACTGAGATAAAGGGCGATGACTTTCAGCTCTGTCTATGCTGAATTAAGTGTTCATCCAAAATCACATGGAGGAAGGAAGACTCCTCGTCACGGACTCGTGCTGCCAAAATAGCCTCCCCTGAAAGCAATGGAATCCAAGGCCCTCAAGTATCTCCCATAAAAAGAATGAGGCATCTCGGGCCTCCAACCATCCCCCTCACATTGGTTGGGTTGCAGTCCTCTCTTGCCTTCTCCCAAGTCTTGCTCCTCTCACCCTGTCTGCCCTCCAGCCTTCACTTTCTCCACTCGTTTGCACATGCTCATCACATCGCACATTACTTATCATGTCCAATCCTTAAACTTGCCTTTGCTCTTTCATTCTCCTGTTCTTTCGCCTATGTAAATGCCCAAACGAATACGCCCAGTCTTGCTTTTTCCTTAAACCATTCAACAACAAAGCACACCACCATCACGTGCTGCCCCCCCCCCCCATGCCCGTCAATGATGTATTCTACTCTCACCAATTCCCCCTCCACCCACCTTTTATCCACACTGATGTTGTTCTATTTGTACCTCGTCACCCATATATACATCTACCTTACAGTCGAGACGTGCACCAGCTGTCCTTCACTAAATAGTTTTTGGCTTTTCCATGAGCATCTACCTATGTTATATGTACATGTACATGTATATGTATATGTATATGTACAATTTTGTACATGTATATGCATATGTATGCCTGGTGTTGGCTTAATGGCAGGGGGGTGGGCTTGGGATCCGAGGATGCTGAGTTCAAATCCCACTCGGCTGTGAATTAATACCAGGTGGGGTTGATTCTGCCTGTCATCCTTCCGAGGTCGGCAAAATGAGGCTGTTGAAAATGAGGTCGAAAATGAAATTGAGGTCGGCACCCAGACTGTTTTCTGCACCACAGAGAGGTCAATGTGGAAAGCATGTCCTCTTTGTCAGGATGCATGAAGCAATAGCTGGTATGGCACATATGTCCTGATATATACAACAGTAATGGGGTCTGACCTCAACATATGTATCTATAATCATAAAAGAGCCCATATGCCAGCATGTCAGCATGTGCCTCCTGCCCAACTCCAAAAGGATGAAAATCTAGCGGCCCGAAACTTTGCATGCACACTGAGGGAACTCTAAGGAAGTGCAGGACTGAAAATTGGGTGTTTGGGTTAATTAAAACACCCCTTTTGAAGATAATTAACAGCCTTATCAGGCACATCCTCAGACACCTCGCTCCCTTGATGGGGTCTTAAGGTGCATACGTCCTTGGTAACCTTGCTCATCCTCGCTGGGGTCTTAATTCGCCATTTTGTTCAGCCTGCTCAACAATGCCTTGAGTTGGAACAGGCCGCAACGGCACATTAATGATAAAGGCTAAAAATGTTTTTCTTTACTTTCCTCACTCACATCATCGTAACCCTCATCTACATACAGTACGTATAGAAAGTCTACACCCCCCTTTAAAATCCTTCACCTTTTGTTGCCTTATAGTCTGGAATTCAATTGCATTAAAGCAGATTTTTTTCCCACCTTTATTTATAGATCGTAACACACAACATCCAAATGAAAAACATATTCTATAAATTTAAGAATATCAATGAATAATAAAAAACTAGAATATCTTGGTTGGATAAGTGCCCCCCCCCCTCCCCCGAGTTAATACTTGGTGAAATCACCTTTAACAGCAATTACAGCTGTGAGTCTGTTGGGATAGGTCTTTACCAACTTTGCGCACCTTGATTGGGCAATATTTGCCCATTCTTCTGTACAAAACTGTTCAAGCTCCATCAAGTTACATGCAGAGCATTGATGGACAGCAATCTTTAAGTCATATCACAGATTTTTGATTGGATTTATGTCGGGGTTCTGACTGGGCCACTCAAGGACATTTATCGTTTTTGTTCCTTAGCCACTCCAGTGTAGCTTTGGCTGTGTGCTTCGGGTCATTATTATGCTGAAAGGTGGAACTTTCATCCCAATTTCAACTTTCTTGCAGAGGGCAGCAGGTTTTCCTGGAGGATTTTTCTGTATTTTGCCCCGTTCATTTTCCCTTCTATCCTGACAAGTGCCCCAGTCCCTGCTGATGAGAAACATCCCTATAACATGATACTGCCACCACCATGCTTCACAGTAGGGATGGTGTTCTTTGGGTGATGTGCTGTGTTGGGTTTGCACCAAATGTAACGTTTTGCATTTCGGCCAAAAAGTTCCATCTTGGTTTTGTCAGAACAAAAAACTTTGCCACATGGCTTCAGAATCTCTGGAGTGTTTTTTTGCATTCCTAACACGGGACTCAAGGAGGGATTTTTTGAGTAATGGCTTCCTTTTTGCCACCTTACTGTACAGGCCAGACTTGTGGAGTGCTTGGGATATTGTTGTCACATGCACACAGTAACCAGTCTGTCATAAAAGCATGTAGCTCTTTTAAAGTTGTTATTGGTCTCTTGGTGGCCTCTCTGATCAGTCTTCTCTTTGTTTGGTCATTCAGTTTGGAGGGACGATCAACTCTGGTAAACAGTGTGGATAAGCACTGTACACCATTGTTGACCATGTGAAAAAGATATTCGAAATCTGTTTTGTTGTCAGACAATCGGAACACGCTCTTGAAACAACTACATGGGTACACAGATCAAAATTGCTTCTTTTTAAATTTTCGCAATTCAGTGGAAACTTTTCAAAGAGTAAATTAACTTAAATATTATTAAAATAAAATACTAAACTTAGGGGTCCGGCCGTCTTCTTTTTTTCCTGTGCAGCACAAGTCTGCGAGTAGCATCATTGACTGAGGGTGTGGCAGTGCTGCTGATGCAGTGTCCCTGTAGGCTAGAGCAGTAATTTGGAATTTGGTAAGGATGCCTGGGACAGCTTCAGGGAGGGTGACCAAGGATGGGTGGGGGAGCGAGGAAAGGTGGGAGAAGGGAAGGCAGCATGAGTGGAGGGGAAGGATTTGTGAGGGCAGGAAGGAAGGAGAGTGAGGGGAGGGAAGGATTTGTGAGAGGGAGGTGAAGGGAAGGCAGCATGAGGGAGGGGAAGGATTTGTGAGGGGAAGGGAAGGCAGCATGAGTGGAGGGAAGGATTTGTGATGGGAGGGGGAGGATGTTGTGAGGGAGGGGAAGGAGAGGGGGAATGAGGGAAGGGAAGATTTGTGAGGGGAGGGGAAGGATTTGTGAGGGAGGGGAAGGGAAGGGAGCATGAGGGAGGGGAAGGATTTGTGAGGGGAGGTGAAGGGAAGGCAGCATGAGGGAGGGGAAGGATTTGTGAGGGGAAGGGAAGCAGCATGAGTGGAGGGGAAGGATTTTGTAGAGGGGAAGGGAAAGCAGTCATGAGGGGAGGGGAAGGATTTGTGAGGGGAGGGAAGGAAGGATTTGTGAGGGAGGGGAAGGGAAGGCAGCATGATGGGAGTGAAGGATTTGTGAGGGGAGGGGAAGGATTTGTGAGAGGAGGGAAGGGAAGCAGCATGAGGGGAGGGGAAGGGAAGGCAGCATGAGGGGAGGGGAAGGATTTGTGATGGGAGGGGAAGGGAAGGCAGCATGAGGGGAGGGTCAGTCTGGGCGTAACCACCGTTTCGACACATCTGGAGATAACCACCATAAGGACATCATCTTTAACGTCCACCATCTTACGTCTACCAACTAATTCCGGCAGATGCAAGGCCCAGTTTAATGGCCATCTGAGGGACGGCACACAGATTGATTTCTCAGCCTGCCTGTGAAACACCGGGATGACAGTTTATAGCTGGGTTGAGATTTGAACACAGGCTAGACAGCTTAGAGTGAGCGTGCGAACCTCTCGGCCATCCTTCCATGGAGTGGAGATGCATTGCTTTGTAGCCACTGAAAACATTTTTCAATTCTCTCTTGAACTCGAAGTTCGTTTTCCTCATTCTAATCCTCTAATTTATTTTGCCTTCCAAACTCCGGGGATTTCCCTACGAAGAACCGAGCCACGGTCACCACATCCACTGCTTGTGCCGTGGGAGCTTTCACCTGCTTTAAAATGATTTTTGTTGCACTCAATGAAGTTACACTTCGAGCATATTCCATAATGTTTTCTTCACTCAATAGAATTGTTGGAACAGGAGAAAAAGTGAAGTTTAATGCTTTGGTAATTTCATATGTTCTTGTGTAACTATGGAGAAAGTCGGATCATAGCTTTGCTTAAATAATGCTGAGTTACAATAATCACTGCTGAGTTACAATAATCGCTGGTTTCTTAACATTTTCAGATTTCGCTCCAGCTTTCGACAGTTATTTAATCCAAGAGATCCGATCCTCAAATCCAAAATCATATTTCGATGATATACTTTAATTAATCTGTAAGAATAGATCGTGTTTCCAATGCAAGGTATATTTAGTAGGCCAAATCAAAATGATGGCTGAGACCCCTGCGAGGTAAAGTTGGGGTGCTCAAGAATAAGCCTTTCATGAAGGTAAGCCATTAATTATCTTCAAAATTGTTTTTTTAATTTACACAAAAACCCAATTTTCACTCGTGCACTCCAGTGGAGTTCCCTTCAAATGCATGCCAAGTTATGGGCCGCTAGGTTTCATCGTTTTGAAGTTATGGAGGACGGACACACACACACACTTGTACAGTATCAGCCATTCCTGAAATATAATATAATTTAAAGGATTGCTGTAAATGATGTAAACCTCAAAACATAGTTCCCTTACCTAAAGTAAGAACCTTAACCTGTAAGCAATTGATTGGATTACCAACCGCACAGCTGGGCATCGTTCTTCCTCGAGGTTTCGATCCTTTCAGCCCAAGACCTCTCCAAACAGCGGATCCACAACCTTAGTCACGGATCCACATTAGTATATCCAGAACCTTAGTCATGGATCCACATTAGTATATCCACAACCTTCATCACGGATCCACATTAGAATATCCACAACCTTAGTCACGGATCCACATTAGTATACGAGTCAAAATTCACTAATGTGTTACAAAAGCGTGACAGCCGGTCAG
>CM068958.1:1155784-1174611 GCA_035128595.1 Eptatretus atami | reverse complement strand
ATCTACTTGATGTTAGGTATCTCATGTGAGGATCAATACGAGTTGTGGATCTACTGATGTTACTTGGTATAATCATATATCTGATGGTGGTTGTGCAATGTCGAGGTTTGCTGATATTTACTTACTGTCGCGGGTATCTACTAGGTGAAATCATATATGACTCAGGGTTGGGATCTCGACTTGATGTCGGGCTAATGCTATTGATTGTATTCGTAAATTGAACGACGTATGTTGGGATTCGTAACTTTCGTATGTCTCGATATTAATCGCACGGTTAACTGTACAGCAATCGCTAGATATCTCCGAGTGTATTGATAGTTTATATCGCTACTGATGTAATGCATCACAAAATGAGTGGAGGTGATTACGAAGCTATGTGACAATCAATCTTAGGTCATACTCTTAGTTTAATAGAGTGTTCAATGCTGAATGGCTCATTAAATTATCAGATGCTTCGTGGGATCATACTGATCCGACCAATCGCGTGAGCCCGGGGAACCGACAATCGCGTGAGCCCGGGGAATGTCGGTAACTACTTGACCTGACCATCTTACAATGATGTAGGTGAGCAGGGGAACCGACTACTAATCGTGTCGCTTGGAGTCCAGATGACGAGAGGTTTGATCTATGATTTAGTAATCTCATGATGAATATGGGCAGCACAGGAGCAGCTCGTGCAGTGCTACTCAAATGCTAGATCAAGCTCTCTATGGGTTCACGACGAGGGTTGTCGCACAGTGGAATCTACTGATGTATAATCTACGCTGCACTGAATCGCCCATCTGAGTGACAGAGGTTCGTGATTTGTTTAGTTTTCTACCTGATGTAGGTAATTTCATGACTAATGATGGTTAATTCATTTATACGAAAGGTTGATTGGTATTCTACCTGATGTAGTTTTGTTATATTCCTTCTATTCTGATTGTGTTTTGCATCCTTATATAGTACACAGATGTCTATGGATTTCTCACTGATGGTGAATCACCATATGAGCATTGGTATTGCTGGTAGCTTCTGACTAGAATGTGACGGTAATCTTCACTGTATTGTGCTGCAACCTATTTAGAATACTCGTGACGGAGGCATTTTGCCTTATGTGAAGTTTATCTCGACCAATAGTTTGAGTTCCGTATTGTATAGTAGATACTGATATACATTTAATGTATATCTAAAATATCCTAAGAAAGAAAGAATAACTCTCAATTGCTTAATATGCAACCTGATGAGCGCTCTGTGATGGTTAGCTGTCTCAATTATGCATTGTCTGTTAAGGTGATTTCATTTCTTATGGTAAGGATATATCTCTTGTTTTGCTTAGTGTTTACATATAATTGAATGCAACAGTGAACAATAATGATGCGAAATGATTGATTATATGTCTGTGTTCGTTGTCCCACGTTTATGTTTTTTTGATATATTGATATATATTATATTTATAAGCAATAATATTGACGTTTTGCGTGAGCGCTGCTCTTGACACAAATTGTCTTGTTATATACTGGATCCGATTTCCCTTAATAAACACCCGGAAACATCCCGCATTGATGGTTCTATCATTGATGGATATCCCCAACTGGCACATGCAAATGTTGATAACCGTTGTGCGGCATGATGCGCTGAGATTCAAAGTGCTCACTTGTATTTCTCCGTCAATAAACAAGAAAATGAGACCTATATAACGATTAATGTTGTGGTCTTTCATTGAATGTGCACCTCATGTAGCTATGCAGCAGTGTGTACCTCGGATCCTGATTGGTGGAAGCTGTGATTTTATCTATTACTATGAGCTCGAATCAACCTCGGAACATGATGGGGTGGAGCTGTGACTTTTACATCATTAGCTTGCAGCTCGAATACACCTCGGAACATGAATGGTGGAGCTGTGACTTTTATCTACATTAGCTATGCAGCTTCGAATCACTCGGAAATGGATTGGTGCTGGCTTGTGACTTTTTACCATCATTAGCTATGCCAGCTGATCACTCGGACGTATGATTGGTGGAGCTGTGACTTTTCCATTAGCTATGCAGCCGAAATCACTCGTGAAAATGATTGGTGAGCTGTGACTTTTACGCTCATTAAGCTATAGCAGCTCGAATCACTCGGAACATGATTGTGAGCTGTGACTTTTACCTCATTAAGCTTGCAGCTCGAGATCACTCGGACATATTTGGTGGAGCGTGCTGGACTTTATCTCATTAGCTATGCGAGGCTCGAATCACCTCGGGAACGTGATTGGTGAGCTGTGATGTTTATGTATAGCTATGCAGCTCGAAATCACCTGCGAACATGATTGGTGGAGCTGTACTTTTACCTCATAGCTATGCAGCTCGAATCACCTCGGAACAATGGATGAGTGGAGCTTTCGTGACGCATTTCCACAAGTTTGCTCAAAGCTCAAAACTCCATTGCTGTCCAATTCAGGATTGCACCTGACATGTGATTTTTTTTAAAAAAAAAAAATTTTTTTCCGTCCGATTTTTGGCGTATTTTTATATTATCGTGTTTGATTTGCCTGAACAACTGTATCAAAATCGTGAGTTTTTTGTGTTTGCTGTTAGCCGCATTTAAATCTCGCGAACATATTAATCGCCTGTCGGGTTATTAGAACACATTGGGTTTGAATTACTGCTCGCGGAATATTAATCGCCGCGGAACACGCGGCAAGAAGGTTTTGGTTTATTCCGCAATGCGCAAACGTGGAGAAGGCATTCATTCCAAATCTCTCGGATGCGTGGAAGATTCGGCCGAAACAATATTTATTCAGATCCGTATCCGGATTCGAATCTGTACAAATCGAACAACTCTTTACATGTCAGCACACGCATGTGCACCAAGGTTTCGTCTGAATCCAGTCACAACTTTGTGAGATATTGTGCGTATATCGGTTTAGCCAATGTTCTGAATGTGAAGATTCGCCCAATCAAAACTTATCAGTATCCGATCCGGATTCAAAGTCTGCACCAAAATTCGATCAGTTCTTCGTTTCGTGTACGCACACCCAGGTGTTCACCAAGTTTCGTCCGATACCTCCACCCATTTTTGAGATAACTGGCATTATCGGTTTGGCCAATCTTCTCGATGAGTGAAGATTCGCCAATCAAAATTATCAGATCCGGGACCGGATTCAAATCTGCACACAAAATTCGAATCAGTTCTTCATTGCTCGCACACCCATTCGTGTCCACCAAGTTTCGTTCCTCGAAATCGTCCACACTTTTAGATATCGTGCCCATATATCGGTTCTTGGCCAATCTCTCGCTGGGTTGAAGATCGACCTCATCAAAATTATTTCAGATCCGGATCGGGATTATGCTGCACCAAAATCAAATATCATGTTCTTCGTTGTCGCACATCCATACGTTGTCCACCAAGTTTCGTCGAATCCTTCCACTACTTTCTGAGATAGTGCCATATATCGGTTTAGGCCAATCTCTCGATGGTGAAAGATTGGCCTAAATTTAAATCTATCAGATCGAATCCGGTTGAATCTGTACCAAAATCGATTCAACTCTTCGTTTTAGCACACCCAATGTGTCCCCAAGTTTGTCTCAATCCGTCCAAAACTTTTTGAGATTATCGTGCGATATGTCGGTTTAGGCCAATCTCCCCGATGGTTGCAGATTCCCCTCAACAAATTATCAGATCTGATCCGGATTCGAATCTGCCACCAAAATCGCAATCAGTTCTTCCTTGTCGACACCCAAACGTGTCCACCAAGTTTCGTCTGAAGAACAATCGTTCGAATTTGTATATTAAACCAAACTGGCTTACGGATTGCAGCAGACTATCGCTCGGTCTCTGATGCAAAACCCAGTCTGTAGCCCGAGCGGGTATTTCCCAACTTGGCAAGCACTGGGTCTTTAGTATCGTGTCTTAGGCACGTGAGCACGACTGCACAAACGAGCCGGCGTATTAACGTGAGCGGGAGTGCTGTTAAGCGCTACGAATCACACAATATCACTATGTGATACGCCGTGGTAAAATCATTTGTTTTTCCGTCATAATTTTTTTTTATTTTAAGTAGCAGCTACATGAAAGTTTACATGTATGATTAAGAGATGTTACTTCAGAATCTAGAAAGTTTCACTCATTCGTGTAGTATATTTGGTCAAGGATTACAAGGGAAATTGTCCATTTTATGGTGTCGAATATATCATTTTTGGAACATCAATGCCAGTTTCTCATTAAAAATTGATATCAGACCAATCGTTAAGCTCCTTACACAGTTTGACTATGCACTCCAATTCGGACTTATTGCCTGCAAAATTTCACCTTCCTACACCCTCGTAAGTCCATTAACAGCCCAGTACATTGGGGAACACCACTAGATGCAGGCAGGTTGAAATCAATTTGCTTTTTCTGGCATAATTATCTTGTATTTAAGTGCAGCTACATGAAAATTAAAGTGTGATTGATAGAGACGTCGTACTTATTCTGGGTCTCTGATTCCATTTAGCAATCCGTAGAGAGCCAGTTCACAATAGGATTCACTATGGTCAGTATCTGGATCCAATAAAATTTATGCTCCTCACCGCGAGAGGTTAACTGTTGGGGTTGCAGATTCATAACAGAATGAGAGCGAAGCGATGTGGCTTGTGCTCCTTGCGCAGTGAACGCTATGTTCTAAATTTTCGTTTTCAGCCTACTCAGGGCGTCCGACGTTGCCTAATACTATAATGTCATCACTCTTTGCGCAACGCCCGTCTCGTATTCTGAGCGCAACGAGACTGCACCCATCTTTCCTGGCTTGCAATCCGTGTCCAAGAGGTTACATATTCCAGTCATTATCTACTGATGTCGGTAATCTACTGATGTGGATCTACTGATGTAGGTAATCTACTGATGTGAATCAATGATGAGGTTGTGGATCTACTGATGTAGGTAATCTACTGATGTGAATCAATGATGAGGTTGTGGATCTACTGATGTCGGTAATCTACTGATGTGGATCTACTGATGTAGGTAATCTACTGATGTGGCATCAACGACGAGGTCTGTGGATCTACTGATGTAGGTAATCTACTATGTGGCATAGCATGACCGGAGTGTTTGGATCTACCGATGTAGGTAATCTACTGATGTGGATCAATATCGAGGTTGTGGATCTACTGATGTAGGTAATCTACTGATGTGGATCCATGACCGAGGTTATGGATCTACTGATGTGATCAATGACAAGGTTTTGGATCTACTGATGTAGGTAATCTACTGATGTGGATCCATGACCGAGGTTATGGATCCCCCATTTGGAGAGGTTTTGGACTGAAAGGATCAAAACCACGAGGAAGAACGGTGCCCAACTGATGAGCCGTGCGGTTGGGAAACCTGTCAATTGCTTGTCTGTTAAGGTTCATGCTTTAGATAAGGGAACTTTGTTTTTAGGTTTACAATTTAAACAAGAGCAAGAATACATGTCCCCTACTGGCCCCGATTAATGTTTGGGAGATTTGAAAAAAAATATATTGTTTGCGTTTAACACATGCTCAAGCCGATACCGGGACCAAAATGAAGAAGAAGAAGAAAACATATCCCATCCACGTTTGTGTCAATTCGGCAAAATAAAAGGAAAGGCAATTTTCATTTACCGATATCTTTTGTACACCAGAAACCAAAAAAAAAGATAACAAAATGGAGAGAAAAATTATTTTGCTTTAACGCACGCTTGAGCCGACACTGGAACTAAAATGAAGAAAAAGAACCTTTCTAAACCACCGTGTTTCTTTTGCCTATAACATGTTAAAAATACCCCGATGTACAAACATGAAGTTAAAAAAAATGCGTATGGTTTATGTGTACATAAATACATCGTGGCTATATGCAGGAGGTAAGCAGGCAGCACAGTGCCAGGTAGCTCTTGGTAAAGCAAATAGGGTTTTAGGTTGTATTCGTTGGGGGATCATTTATAAATCAAAAGAGGTGGTTCCAACATTGTACAGGAATTTAGTGAGGGCCACATCGAGAATATTGTGTGCAGTTTTGGTCACCACAACTCAGGAAGGACATAGCTGCCATCGAGAGGGTTCGGCGCAGGGCTACTGGATTGATTCCGGGCCTCGCTCGACTCAGCTATGAGGAGCAGCTGAAGGAGATAGGGCTTTATCCACTAGAAAGGAGGCGGTTACGAGGTGATATGATAGAGATGTTGAAGATAATGAAAGGTAGACGTAAAATAAGAGAAGATGAACCATTCAACAGAGTAGACAGTGATAGGACCAGGGGCCATAGCCTGAGAGTAAAGAAGAGTAGAGTTAAGATGGCAGCAAGGCAGGGGTCCTTTACTCAGAGAGTAGTTAATGCATGGAATGGTCTCCCTGGAAAGTACGTGAGCGAGAAAAAGTAGATAAGTTTAAATTAGAATTGACAGGTACCTGGAAGTTATGGAGATAGAGGGGTATAGGGATGTTAATAAGACTTTAGGTTGCTTGAAGCCATGGGTGATTGTGTGCATGTGTACGGAGTGTTGTTGGTGGGGGTCTTGTCAAGGGTGTTGTGTGGTTGATGTGTATTTTTACGGCCCGTGCCCCCTGTCCTGAGGAAAAAAAATACTACAAACCCCCCAACCCCACAAAAAACACTTAATTTAGAAGAAAAATGTATATATATATGTATATATATTGCATTTTCTTATTTTGATCTTGTGTTGATAAATGAATGTGGTGTTGATGTGGCACAGGCATGATGGGCTGAATGGCCCTCCACCTGTGTCTAATTTCCTTGTGTTTCCTTGTGTATATACCTGGGATCATTCCAATTGCACTGGGCCATGGACGAACATCCAGGCTAAAGGCCTGAGGCCTGCCAATCTGTGCTGTTTCATGGAATGACGGCGCATTATTTTAGTGGGGTGGAATCAGGCCAGCTGTCCAGCCAATAGGTGCAAAGCAGTGGAGTGGAGTCAGGGCAGTTGAACACTGACCCACGTAGAATGTGATATTTTCTTAGTCTAAAAGAGCATAACTCTGTGAACAAGAAAAAGAGCAATCAGAGATTGCAGACCCTCACCAGGACTTCTTTTGTGTGTCGCTTGTGTACTGGTGTGTCACGTAATTAATGAGATAAATTTGAACTGGCACTTTATAACTGCTGGCAGTAATGACCGGGTACCAAGACGTCCCGCTTTGATTGGACACTTGACCCTGACCCATGATGTTTATGATTATTATGTTGAATTCCGAATGGGATTAAAATAAATTAAATTCAAATCAAATAGAAGACCAAATAGGTATAGTCCTGCATTGGTGTAATCAGAAGGAACCCGAACAAGCAAACAAGCAAAGATGAAGTCATCAAGAGGAACCTGGATAGGATTCACATTTCAGCTGCTGGTCCTATACCCTCAAACCCATCTAGGCACAGCCAAGTGAGCCACATTAAAATAAAAATAAAATAAAATAAAATAAAATAAAATAAACCCCACATCAAAAAAATTAAATAATCCTGATTGCCAGAACATGCGTCCGATCAAGTTGAAATTTAAAACATGTATTCCTCATCACGACTCGATCATAATTCTGAAGTTTCACGTCGATTAATTAAGCGGTTCCAGAGCAAACATTATTTAATATTTTCTTAAATCCAATAAGGCTGCCAAACCATGTGACATCAATTATTCCTCAACAACCTTGCACACACACAAACTTTGGGGAACATTTGTGTGAAGTTTCCCCTCGATCTGTCGAGCCGTTCTGGAGAAGATGATTTTTATAGGATTTTGTGTAAATCCAATATGGCTGCCAAACCACGTGACCGATGACGTCACATGTGTGAACCGCTTGTTCATGGATAGACGGTCATATGTGTAAAGTTTTGCCTCGATCCGTTCAGTCATTTTGGAGAAGAAGATTTTTGAAGGTTTTTCTTTTCTGTTGTTTTTTTTAAACAACGTGGCTGTCGAATCGCTTGACCGATGACGTCATCAAAAAAAATGTTGTGGACCATTTTATCCGAGATGACCCTCAAAAATTTTCATGCTGATCGGATGTAGCGTTCTACATATGCAAATGACGTCATAACGAACACACCAATGATGTCATAAAAAAAAACATTACACATCCCACACGAGTTGTACTTGCTCCGTGTCAAGTTTCAATTTTTTCCTTGGTGCAGTTTCAGGGATACAGAGGTCCAAAGTTTTTCCGTTTTTCCAACATGGTTGCCACACCACGTGACCTATGACGTCATAATTATCATTAAACTTTCTGCACGAGTCGTCGCACCAATGGTGAAAATTTCGTCTCAATTCGACAAGCGGTTTGCGGAGAAAAACCACTCAAGTTTTGTGCAGACAAACAGACAAACAAGCAGTCATAGACTGGTACTTACAAAATTGTCAACTTGACCATGACCTTGTCTAATAAAAGCTGTCTCTCTCATTTCTCCACGCAATTATTTAATATTATTTTATCAAGTCACAAAAACGTATATTCGGCCATCCACCTACAATCTTTACATAATCCGACGGCTTAGCGAGTCAGGCATGCGACGTAACCTTTATTGGGATAAAAAATGACTTTTAAACACCATCTTTATCGAAAACACCGTCAGCGCGCACACGGAAAACCTTTACGTGATCAACGACGCCTCTGCTCGAGCGCGCTGCACCACGTGACAAGCCGTGACGCAGCGAGTGAAATATTTTTTATACAATCTTAAAACGTCTCCAAACATCCGATTTTTACCAGAATTTCGACAACCGAGCTTTAAGCGTCCTAAGCGATCGCAAAAACCGAAGACA
Source organism: Eptatretus atami (assembly GCA_035128595.1). Classification (NCBI taxonomy): domain Eukaryota; kingdom Metazoa; phylum Chordata; class Myxini; order Myxiniformes; family Myxinidae; genus Eptatretus; species Eptatretus atami. The sequence goes on along the minus strand of CM068958.1, from coordinate 1,165,874 downwards.
AAATTAAAATTGAAGTTACAACGAACTCGTAACGTCGACCGAAGCAAAATACTCCATTATCCACATGAATTTACGGAATTATGTTTGACCTCACTGTGACTTGATCTTTGACCGATTTTGACCAAAATCTAATCAGCGCTAGCCATCACCTCCTGAATCACATGGTGTAATTTGAAATTGGTACTTCTTCCCTTCTCGAGTTATCGTGCCTACAAACAAACACACAACACACAAACACAACAACAAACACACAAACACAAACAGAGGACGGAAGTCATCATATACTTACGAAATCTAAAGATTTCGTAAGTAACAAGCAAGAGAAAAACAAACAACCCAAAATGCCTTGTCCTTTGGCGAGGGTAAAAATTGACGGCACATTGAAACTCGAACTTGTTCTGTAACTTATCATAATAAAGCCAAGCACCAAGTTCAGTTGAATATGTTCGAGGGGATGGGAAAAATGTCTGAAAAACCCCCCAAGTGGACGGACAGACAGACTGACGGACAGAGAGCAACCTATCATCCCCTCCTGTGCAACCAGTCAGAGACGAATCGTCGAATACAATAAGTTGTGAAATTTACATCATTTACAACAATCCATTCAATTAAATTTATTTATGTTAGGAACAGCCTTTCCTGTACATTAATTTAAAGTGTGTGTGTGTGTGTGTGCATTATATAATATATTATATATAATATTCTGTCGGTAAACACTGACAGATTCAACATAGTCTTTTTCTTCACACCAATGCCACATTTTTCCACCGAGGGAGAAAGGCTCAGGAAAAAGAGCGAGTCAGAGAATTTATTTTTACCTTTTACCATGCCCACACACACAACCCCTCCCCCCATCCCCCCAAATCACTATAGGTTCCTAAAACACTTAATGGAGTAGAGTACAGAAAGTGAGAGGATGAGAGAGACAATCGGATCGGATCACATCACATACAAGGTGAACAGATTAAAAATCTAGATGGTTATACAAAACCTACAATCTCAGAGTTTCATGTCTGATACCGTGTCGTTGTAGGGGACGTCAGGCTAGCTTGGAATGTACACTGCGCACTAGTCTTACAGCTAGCGATCCTAGGTTCAAATCCTGACCCAGCTATAACTACCACCCTGGTGTTTCGCAGGCGGGACGACGCATCGATAGGACATTAAACTGGGTGTCTCGTCCGTTTGCGAAAGTTGGTTGGCGTTAAAGACCCACTGTATCCTTCGCAAAGTTATCGCTGGCGTCCTGAATGCAATGACTAATTCCTGTCACCTTCAGACGAATGTTAGGCGAGCCAGGCAGTTCATGAAAGACTTGCGCAAAAAAGTCATAAGGCAATGCCACAAAGGTGTGTTTTTGTCTTTCCAATGATGTCTGGAAGAAGAAACAAATGTCAAGGATTGCAGAGGAAATATTGCCTTGGACACACTGCATGAAAAGTTGTCATTAAAAAATTTGTTTTCCTCCTCTTTTCCTCCATTTTTTCCCCTCCCCCTCTCTCTATCTCTCTTCTCTCTCTTCCTCTCCCCCCCCCCCCACTCTCTCTCCCCCCTCCCTCTCTCCTTCCCCACTCTTCTCTCCCCCTCTCTCTCTCTCTTTCTCCCCCCCTCACCTCCCCCTCCCCTCTCTCAACAGCAAGTGCATCTCTGTCGCGCGCCTATAATCCGCCTGTTGTTCAGAGCACAATCGTGTGCCTGTCGCTCTTGCTCTCTCGCGAGCGAATGAAATTAACACCCAGCCCAGGGGCAGGACGCACGCCGGTCTGGGTCGGTGGGGACTTTGGCGGGTTCTGTTCTGTTGACCGCCCTCGCCTCCCTTTTGAATCCCAGAACAAGGTGTAGTATTTTTGTCATGGCGTAGGACATTTATGAAAGCTTAAGAAAGCAAACCGGTTACGCAAAGTCGCATAATAAAGAAAAAAAAAATCATCATCAGACCTCTAAAACCGTTATTTTTACAACCAATCCTGGTTTTCATGGCACACGTTTTTATTTCTCGTGTAATTTTAAGTTCCATCAGATAGTGTTGACAACCCATCCAGTAATGTGACATTTGAACGGCCATCTGGTCAAGTGGTTAAAGACTTTCCTTCACTACACCAGTGTGTGTTCCATTCCAAAGTTGTTCAAACCAGAAGTACAGAAGTGAGTGACGAGTCATCAATGAAAATTAGAGTACTATCTCAAACCTAGAGATGGGCCGCATGGCTGTATCAGTGAGATGAAATGTCCAATCGTTTCATACATTTTGGTCACAGCGCGGTGTTGATACAGCTCCGGCATGATGGGCCAAATGACCTCCTGCGTTAAAGTTTATTGTGCATGTGAAACTTGCACCAGTTTCAAGGCAATTGCAAAATATATATCAAATCAGAATCCAAAAGATCAACAGCATTCATGACCAAACAACTTACGAAAATGGAAATAGCATTCACGACTAAACTACCCACCAAATTGGAAATAGCTGCAAGCACAAAACAACACCCCAAATCATACACACCCCATTCACCACTAAACTACACCCAAATCATAAACAACCGTTGACCAATAAACTACACCCCAAATCATACACACCATTCACCACTAAACTACACACAAATCATAAACAACCATTGACCAATAAACTACACCCCAAATCATACACACCATTCACCACTAAACTACACACAAATCATAAACAACCATTCACCACTAAACTCCCCCCAAATCAAAAACACCATTCACCACTAAACTACACCACAGATCATAAACAGTGATGCCATTTATTACGTGGTAGTTGTGTAATGCATATTCCGTGTTACGAGATATCAATTAATACCCAGTACCAGATCTGTATTTATTTACACTCGTACAATGTGCAGTATATTAATATAAACTTCACCAAGGGCTGAACCAAGGACCAGATGGTGGAAGCTGAAGGAGGAAGACTGTTGCGTGAAATTAGGGAGGAGTGTGAGACAGGTGTTGGATGGTGGTAAAGATGGTGTGGGATGATTGGGCAACTACAGCAGAAGTGGTGAGGGAGATAGCTAGGAAGGTACTTGGTGTGACATCTGGACAGAGGAAGGAGATAAGAGACTTGGTGGTGGAACGAGGAAGTACAGGAAAGTATAAGGAAGAAGAGGTGGCAAAAAGAATTGGGATAGTCAGAGAGATGAAGAAGTGGACAGGAGTACAAGGAGTGGCGGTGCAAGGCGAAGAGAGAGGTGGCGAAGGCTAAGGAAAAGGCATATGCGAGCTGTATGAGAAGTTGGATACAAAGGAAGGGGAAAAGATTGTACCGATTGGCCAGACAGAGGGACGAGCTGGGAAGGATGCGCTGCAGGTTAGGGTGATAAAGGATGCAGATGGAAATGTGCTGACAAGCGAGGAGAGCGTGTTGAGAAGGTGGATGGAGTACTTTGAGGAGCTGATGAATGAAGAAAATGAGAGAGAGGAGGTTGGAAGAGGTGGAGATAGTGAATCAGGAAGTGGGGTGGATCAGTAAGGATGAAGTGAGGACTGCTATGAAGAGGATGAAGAGTGGAAAGCGTTGGCCAGATGATATACCAGTGGAGGCATGGAAGGCTTAGGAGAGATGGCAGTGGGGTGTTATATAACCAGATTGTTTAATAAATCTTGAAAGTGAGAGGATGCCGGAGGAGTGGAGATCAAGTGTACTGGTTCCGATTTTCAAGAACAAGGGTGATGTGCAGAGCTGTGGAAATACAGAGGATAAAGTTGTTAAGCCACACCATGAAGTTGTGGGAAGAGTAGTGGAAGCTAGTTGAGAGGAGAGGTGATGATTTGTGAGCAGCAATATGGGTTTATGCCAGGAAGAGCACCATGATGCGATGTTTGCTTTGAGAATGTTGATGGAGAAGTATAGGGAAGGCCAGAAGGAGTTACATTGTGTGTTTGTGGATTTAGAGAAAGCTTATGACAGGGTGCCAAAGAGGAGTTGTGGTATTGTATAAGAAGTCGGAGTGGTGGAGAAGTATGTGAGGTGGTGCAGGATATGTATGAGGACAGTGTGACAGCGGTGAGGTGTGCGGTAGGAATTAAGGACGGTTTAAGAAGAGGTGTGGGATTGCACCAAGGATCGACTCTGACCCTTTCCTGTTTGCAATGTGATGGACAGGTTGACGGACGAGATCAGACAGGAGTCTCCATGGACTATGATGTTCGCGGATGACATCATGATCTGTAGTGAGAGTAGGGAGCAGACTGAGGCGAGCCTCGAGAGGTGGAGGTACGCACTGGAGAGAAGGGGAATGATAGTCAGTTGGAGTAAGACGGAGTACATGTGCGTAAATGAGAGGGAGGGTGGTGGAATGGTGCGGTTGCAAGGAGTTGAGGTGGAAGGTGGATGGGTTTAAATACTTGGGATCAACTGTCCAAAGTAACGGAGAGTGTGGTTGAGAAGTGAAAAAGAGAGTGCAGGCAGGATGGAGTGGCTGGAGAAGAGTTTCAGGAGTGATTTGTGACAGAAGGGTATCTGCAAGAGTGAAAGGGAAAGTATACAAGACGATCGTGAGACAAGCTATGTTGTATGGTTTGGAGGTGGTGGCGCTAACAAAAAGACAGGAAGTGGAGCTGGAGGTGGCAGAGTTAAAGATGCTGCGATTCTTGTTGGGAGTGACGAGGATGGACAGGATAAGGAATGAGTATATTAGAGGGACAGCGCAGTAGGACGGTTTGGAGACAAAGTGAGAGAGCGAGATTGAGATGGTTTGGACATGTGCACAGGAGGGAAGTGGGTATATCGGGAGAAGGATGCTGAGGATGGAGCCGCCAGGTAGGAGGAGAAGAGGAAGGCAAAGAGGAGGTTTATGGATGTGGTGAGGCGGACATGCGGGTGGTTGGAGTGACAATGGAAGATGTGGAGGATAGAGCGAAATGGAGACGGATGATCCACTGTGGCGACCCCTAACGGGAGCAGCCAAAAGAAGAAGAAGAAGAAGGGTGAAGTTTATCATTGTAATAATAATAATTATTATTCTTATGATACAATCAAGCAATATTGTAAGATAACCAATTTTATGACAAATTGTTTGTATGTAATGTCACGCAATCTGTCGTGTATTTTTTATTTTTAATGAAAGGTGTGGAACATTAATTTATAACAGGTCCAACAACCACCGTCACAACAAAGGTTGTTGTTATTGTTCCTTGGTCATCCAGAAAACGAATGCCCAGTGTGCGAGCCACTGACACACAGCGCACTCTCAGTGCTATCCTCAGTAAAAGAAGAGATTACGGCATTTGCGGTGATTAATGAGCAAAGCTGCGCTAATCCGGCCTTATCCTGAGCAGATCAAGATGTATGGCGTTTGGAGAGAGGCAAAGGGAGGGGCTACGAGGTTAAAAAAAAATTTTAAATCGAAAATGGGTAAATGAGCCGTGCAGGATTCGCACACTAAACGTACACGTCTGTACGTGAATTTTGAATGATTACACTGATACGAGTATCGCTGATTTATCATCATGCAAAATGGCCCAAATGTCAGTCATCACAAGGCACCAAACATAAATTTATAGCTCCTCATGCCAACCCAAATCCAATGAATAAACCACTTGAACACCACCCTGATTGCGGTAACATAAACCACGCGACGATGTGCCCACATGAACCACTCATCAGTGAGGGCTGCTTGATGTGCAGACTTTCAGTGGCTTTTCCAGTTCACACAACCGCACAGCCACTGACCGTTCTGCTACTGCCGGTCATTTGTTCCGTTTGACCTCCAGGGCTGGGACAGCGACCACAGCTGGCATCTAGCACAGAATACTGGACCATGGTGCAGCCCTGGCTCCCCTCCGTCATGGCCCCTTTGCTCCCTGGTTCACAGACTTCGGAAAGAGGTCGTAATTGTGGTGACACGGCCGCAGGGACGGACATTCTGTGAAAAAGGAAAGAAAGAGAAAGGGAGTGGGAAGTTCGAAGTGAGGCCAGTCATAATAGCAATAAATAAATAAATAATAGTTTTTTTTAAAAATAAAATAAAAAACAACTTTTTTAAGTGTTTTAAAAACAGCTCTGTCTTCATCGGAGAACTGATGAATTATAAAAACAACAACAATCATTGCGGGCCAAAAGGGTAATGTTTGAGACGTGTTGAACTAGTCTCAACGCAAGCCATTGCAAAAGGACCATTTAGCCCATTGTGAGGACCCCTTGGTCTCTACCGTTAATCAAAAGGACCATTCAGCCCTTCATAAGGACCCACTGGTCTCTAATATTAATCAAAAGGACTATTTAGTCCTTCATGAGGACCCATTGGTTAACTGTAGCAGCAGCGTAAACGGTGGAGTCAAAAAGACCTTTCTGACCCGTACGACTCGACCGACGGATGTACGGATGTCTGTGGCTGGGTCGAGCACTGCAGACACCAGCAATCACTCTGATATACACTCAATCCACCATGCAGGTAAAGGTACACAAGAATACCCATTTGGCCCATCGTGCACACCTTGTCTTCTTGTCAAAGCAAAGCAAGTAACATCGAGAAAGCAAATCAAATAAACCATTCAAACCTTTACAACTTGGCCTAGGTATATGGGCTATGAATTAATAAGGCACCTCGGATGTAAAACTGTTTAAAATGGTGAAACATGTGACCTCCTTCATGCACACCTGCCCTTTTCCCTCCCATCCTTACTTCCCATTTTCTGAGAACCTCATTGACTCCCCCAAATATTGCCACTTCCTTCGCTTTTCTTACTTTTCATTATTTACTGCCATGCTGACCCCACCCTCGATGGCGTGCATCAAAACAGCTCGTTTGGAATGTCGAGATACTTACACCTGTTGGGTCAGAGGTTACAGTGCAGAGTAACATTTGGCTGTAACTTCAAACCTACAGGGGAATGAAATATCAGCAAATCCACTCTTTTCAGTGTTTGTGAACCCAAATCTAACTGGTAAGTAGACCGCCGGATGAACCTGCCACAGTTGACATCAAGGGTCCTTCCAATGGCAGGTCAGAACATCCAGCCCCTAATCAAGTGCTCAACACAGAGCTTTTTTTGGGGGGGCAGTTCAAATGATGATATTGATACCTCACCTTCCAACAAAATCTACTTTCATTGCCTGGCAGAAGGTTTTGGCACAAAGGATATGAATGAAAGACGTGTAAATATCCATCAAATACCAGAAAACACCAACGCGTCACACATACATTCCAGTGTGACATCACCAATGCTCAAGCAAGTACTGTGCCGAGATTATGGAGAATAAATCATTGTCCATTTCCCAGGTACTTAATTCATATTTATCACTTGTGCAGGAGGCCCATGGAATGATGAGATTTCAATTCTATAGGAATTACAAACACACAAGGAACAGGAGGATGCCGTTTGGCCCATCATGCTCACGTCCAAAATGCACCAAATCAATTAAATATATCAGTTTATACAATAAATCTGGATGGGAGAGTGGGGAGGAACACGGACACCAACAGGGTGTTTCTAACGCTCAATATATTGCATCTTGTTTTTTTTTGTTTTTTTTTCGGAGTGGGAGGGGGGAGGGTGTGAAACAGGTAGGCGTGAGGAATTATGTCCTGCTCTGTTCTATGTTGTAGCTTATCTGCGAGCCTCGACTCTGCACACAAAAACCCTCGTAATCACTTCTTTCTAATGTAAAGTCCGGTCTCCTTCAGCCACCCCTTAGAGTCAGTCCTTCCTCAGATCAAAACTGAGCACAATATTCGAGTTGAGGGCTCAATAAATTCCTGCAGTGTTAAAACTACTTCTTTTGATTTATAATCTACTCCCCAAAGAATACAACACAAAACTCTATGAGCTTCACCGACGGCTACCGGGCATTGTCCTGTCTGCTTACCTCCCATATCGTTTAGCACCCCCAAATCCTTCTGTGTGACTTGCTCAAGAACTGCCCCGAGCATCATATAATATCTTTTTTCATTATTCATACCCATTGCCAGCACCTTACTTTTCCTAAACTACATCCAACAATCTTTTGCCCAGTCTATACACGTCTCAATACTGAACTGAATGTAATCACAACCTCCTCTGCCATCTAATCTAACTTACCTCCAAACTTTGTGTCACCTGCAAATTTAGAAAACTGAATCTTCACCCCACTATCCAAATCGTTAATTTAAATTATGAAAAAATATAGAACTCGGGAGAGCGCATACCTCTGCCCGGATCCGGATCTTCACCAAAATCGAATCAATTCTTCCTCATCACACACTCAACCTGTCCACCAAGTTTTGTCCAAATCCGTCCATCACGTTTTCAGATATCGTGTTATACATCACCAATATCATTTTGTTATATATCATTTTGGCCCTCTCCCTCAATGGTGGAGGAGCACCTAAAAATTCTAGTATCGACATCCATAGTCAGATCTTCACCAAAATCGAATCAATTAGTCCATGTCACATACCCAACCTGTCCACCAAGTTTCGTTTGAATCGGTTCACAACTTTTTAAGATATCCTGCAAACAGACAAACAAATGAAAAATCACTCATAGAGCGACACTTGGCAAAACAGCACAAAGTATAACGGCACTGAGTGGTGCATAACTCTGACAGGTTGAACAGTTCACGTTTTGTACCCCAGTGATGGGCTGCATCTGAACCTAAATCCAATCCGCTTGTTCTTCTCACCAAACCAACTCATCCACCTTGTTTTGTCATAACTCATCCGCAACTTTGTGAGTGAGATATATATACACAATATACATATATCATTATAGATATATACATGCATATATAGGGGTCCCAAAAAATATACAACTTTTAAAATGCTTCGTTTGATCTAAAAAAGCAGTAATTTTGTCACTAATGCTCATTTCTTGTTGCAGAGACCCTGAAGTTTATTTGATACCAACAAGCACCAGAAAAATGCCAAGACTGACCGTACAACAACGGACGAAAATTGTTGAACTTTGGCACCAGACGAAAAGTGTCATACAGGTGCAACGTCTTTCTTACTCGAGACATTTCGGTATCCACTTGCGCCATGCACCAAACTTTCGGACAATAAAGTGCACCATCGCAAGTTTACCAATGTGGGAACCATCTGTGACCTTCACAAGGGTCACGGTGGTCGGAAGAGACAGGTCGTAGTGAAGAAAATGTGAAATAGTGAGACAGGCGGTCGTTCAGAGTCCAAAAAATCGATTCGACGACTTTCTGCCGAGACAAACATCATAAGAGCACCGTTCAGAGGATCCTTCGCCAAGACATTCAAGCCTTTCCATACAAAATTCAAACGGAAACGGTGCTTACTGATCAACAGAAATGCAAACGACTAGACTTTGCAAATTGGTTCTCAGGAAAGTTGGAGGAAGATGCAGACTTCCTCAAAAAACTTCACATGACGGACGAATGCCATGCTGAAGGAAAACTCTTGATCAGTGAAGGAAAACATCACCGAAATCCAGAACATTCCTCAGGAAACGTTTCCCAAAGTGATGGAGAACATGACAACGCGTTTGCAGGCAGTGATCGGACAACATGGACCGACGTCGAACATGTGGTCTAAAAGAAAACGACGATTCTATACCAAAATTTAAATTTTGGTGGCAATTTTGACATTGGTACAATAAACTTCAACCTTTCAGCTTTCTATCCAGCCATATATCTTTTTTTTAAATATATGTTATGACCATCCTCTTTGCAGATGAAAAGTTGCATATTTTTTGGGACACCCTGTATATATACATATATATACATATTAATATATAATATATATAAATATATATATATATATATATAATATATATAATATACAGTCATGCGCCGCATAACGACATTTCGGTTAACGACGGACCGCATATACGACGGTGGTCCCATAAGATTATAATGGAGCAGAAAAATTCCTATCGTCTGGTGATGTCATCGCCGTCGTAGCGCTGCCAGTCATATAAAAGTACAGTATAGCACATACAATTATGTACAGTACATAATACTTGATAATGATAATAAACAACTGCAGTGTGGCCCCGTTATAACACGATCGTTGAGGTCCATAAAATGTCATCGTGAAAAAAAACCGAGGTCGCGAAAAATCGGGATTCAAGGAAATCATTGTTCAAACTGACCCAACATCCTAAAACACCCCGATTTTCGCCA
>CM068958.1:1108724-1129481 GCA_035128595.1 Eptatretus atami | reverse complement strand
CTCATACGAGCCTCGACAAGGTATACAAAAAATAAATAAATAAATAAAGTGCACATTCATACAAGGTAGTTCGATAAAAACGGAGAACATAAAAATCGACATAGATACAGCAATACACGAGCGATACTATGAAGTATCATACAAACACCTCAAAGTAGAAGAGGGTCACCAAATATGTCATAAACAAATGCACAAAACAACACCAAAGAATACTTGCGTAGAATGAGGATGACCCTGAAAACATATCTCTCCCCGAGAAATAAAAAAAAAACAAGAAACCAACTAGCAATACCATTGTTCCAATACAGCTGCGGAATAATAAACTGGCCACAACCGGAAATCAACTAAGTAGATATCAAAACCAGGAAACTCCTCACTATTCACAAAATGTTCCACGGAAATCAGTGCATCCCGAAAATGTACCTGCCGAGACGAGAAGGTGGTCACGGCCTCAAGGAACTCAACTAAGTGCACAGAATGACAACTGTGTGGTTGGCTGAGTACGTGAAAAGTTCAACAGACTACTTGATCAAATTTGTAAGCAAACAAATCAGAAAAGTTATCCCTTGCTCACCTTCCATAAACAGGTGTGAATAGAAGATGTCACACACAAAACCAAAACAACAACGAATACAGCCCCAACGATCGCAAAAAAAGACAAAGAGAGACTTAAAACGAAATATCAACAGATATACACCGACAGCTGGAACAGCAAAAAAACAACAACAAGTGTTTGACAGATTAGGCATCGACAAAGAAGGCTCATTGTAATGGCTAAGAAAGTCAGCTCAACTAGGAAGGAGAAGGATTGATAAGAAATGCCCAAGACCAACGACACTACAAGAATGGATTTCAGAAAATCGTGGGAATGAGTCAATCAGACAGGTGTACATTTGCAAGGAAGAAACAAAGTACAAGTCACCTCCTATCAAGATGTAAAAAAAACTCATGTCAGAACAGCTGCACACCCAAAAGCACAACAAAGTATGTGGAGTAATCCACTAACATCTGCAAAAACTTCAACATTCCAGTTCTCGAGAATTCACGGAAACATGAACCAAAAGTGATAATTGAGAACAAGGAAGTAACGCTCACGTATGACCTGATGATCCCATCAAGCGTGAACACAGAAAACAAAGCATTGTGACCAGATATAGCACTTAGGTATTACACAAAAAGAAGAAAAAAAACGGCATTGTTCATTGAGGTATCAGTACCCAGCAATTTTGGCCGAAACAACGTGAATATCACAAAAATTATCAAATACTGATCAAAATGACCTCAAAATGGACCTCAAAATGAAGTGAAAAGAGCCTGGAAGCTGAAGCGTGTCAAAATTGTACCAGTGATTATTGGAGCAACGGAAATGATAAAAAGAGAGCCTTTGAGGGATCTTAAAAACCATCCCTGGGAATATTACTACAGACAAACTACAGTTGGAAGCTGTCCGGGGCTCAGTGACGATCCTCAAAAGAGCCAAAATAACAAAACTGAGAATTAGAAAACTTCACAGCTTGGTCCACGAATCATGAATCCACCTCCCCCCCCCCCCCCCCCCCCCCCCCCCCCCCCCCCCCCCCCCACCCCACTTCCTTCCCGTCCTTACTGAAATGAAGGTGGATACTTCAAGACCTGGGAGGACTCTCTTCCCCTTGTGGAATCCACATATGGAAGTAACAACCAACAACACACACATACACATACACACACCTCAAGTTATACTCCCCAGTTGAATCGCCCTTGAGACTTTTCATCACATTACTACATATTCCACAGTTTTCAAACTCCTCGACCTCCGCAATTCCCCACCTTTCACTCCATCTGATCATCAACTATATATATATATATATACCTCCTCTTGAATTGTTTGGACTTACACCTTTCAAACCTTCACATCTCCAAGTCCCTCCAATTTCCTTATTTCCAGCATCTGTCTGCAAACTCTCCCCTCTGGATCATCTATTTAAACAAACCCTGTCATATTATCAGCTCCCTGGTCTGCTTTACTAGACCACAAGCTCAACAGACAATGCTCACCATCTGTAACAGCCTCATCAAGCCTCCAATTTCCAAACGACAACTAAACCATCCTCATCTAAATACCTCCCCAGTCCTGTGAACGAACAATGGCCGTTTGGCCACTTACAAGAGGTCCTTTGTATGGATTGTTAACTCACACTACGTTACGAAGCCTTTGTGATCTCAGAGCAGAGAAAAGAGACAGGAATGTGTCAGGGTGGAGTTGTGTCCTCTCCCTCTCCCCCACCCCTCTCACCCTCTCCCCCACTCACAGCAGCCACAGTTGCCGTTTTTGTCTTCAAGCATTTCCAATGAAACAAATAAGACTCCAAATTCGTGCCGGCCTGATAGTATTCCCACCTGTACCCTTGGCTCACGACACAGGTATCACCAGGTTCAAACCTCATACACTACGCGTGTTTGTCTGTCATCAAATAATATACATTTGTAATTCAAGTAAAAATAGACCGATGTCTTCCATTGTCTTTGTCCTGCATGTGATACTACGTACAAGATCCTCCATGAGCCTTAGGTCGATGTAATAAATGGAAAAAATAAAAAACAACAGGACAACCTGCACACCACTTAACACCGAGGGTGCCAGCATGCCTCATTTGCATAACCCACTCGTGACAACCCACATCAAATTCCATCGACTAAACAATGGAGATGAAATAAAGATCAATCCAAAGGACATTTACATGGGACAATGACAAAAAGTGTACAATGGGAAAGAGAAAGAAGAAAACGAAAAAGAGATGGAATGAGAGAAAGAAGACAGAAAGGGAGAGAAAAGGTGCAGTGTGGGAGAGTGATGATATTGAGAGAAGAGATACAGAGTGGGTCAGTGACGATGTTGAGAGAAGAGGTGCAGTGTGGGAGAGTGATGATATTGAGAGAAGAGATACAGAGTGGGTCAGTGACGATGTTGAAAGAGGAGATACAGAGTGGGTCAGTGACGATGTTGAGAGAAGAGAAACAGAGTGGGTCAGTGACGATGTTGAGAGAGGAGATACAGAGTGGGTCAGTGACGATGTTGAGAGAAGAGAAACAGAGTGGGTCAGTGACGATGTTGAGAGAAGAGATACAGAGTGGGTCAGTGACGATGTTGAGAGAAGAGATAGAGTGGGTCAGTGACGATGTTGAGAGAAGAGACACAGAGTGGGTCAGTGACGATGTTGAGAGAAGAGATACAGAGTGGGTCAGTGACGATGTTGAGAGAAGAGATACAGAATGGGTCAGTGACGATGTTGAGAGAAGAGATACAGAGTGGGTCAGTGACGATGTTGAGAGAAGAGACACAGAGTGGGTCAGTGACGATGTTGAGAGAAGAGATACAGAATGGGTCAGTGACGATGTTGAGAGAAGAGATACAGAATGGGTCAGTGACGATGTTGAGAGAAGAGATACAGAATGGGTCAGTGACGATGTTGAGAGAAGAGATACAGAGTGGGTCAGTGACGATGTTGAGAGAAGAGACACAGAGTGGTCAGTGACGATGTTGAGAGAAGAGATACAGAATGGGTCAGTGACGATGTTGAAAGAAGAGATACAGAGTGGGTCAGTGACGATGTTGAGAGAAGAGATACAGAGTGGGTCAGTGACGATGTTGAGAGAAGAGATACAGAGTGGGTCAGTGACGATGTTGAGAGAAGAGAAACAGAGTGGGTCAGTGACGATGTTGAGAGAAGAGATACAGAGTGGGTCAGTGACGATGTGAAGAAGAAAAGAGAAACAGAGTGGGTCAGTGACGATGTTGAGAGAAGAGATACAGAGTGGGTCAGTGATAATGTTGAGAGAAGAGATACAGAGTGGGTCAGTGATAATGTTGAGAGAAGAGATACAGAGTTGGTCAGTGACGATGTTGAGTGAAGAGATACTGAGTGGGTCAGTGACGATGCTGAGAGAAGAGACAGAGTGGTCAGTGACGATGTTGAGAGAAGAGACAGAGTGGGTCAGTGATGATGTTGAGAGAAGAGAAAGAGTGGGTCAGTGACGATGTTGAGTGAAGAGATACAGAGTGGGTCAGTGACGATGTTGAGAGAAGAGATACAGAGTGGGGCAGTCATGCCATTGAGAGAAGAGGTGCAGTGTGGGAGAGTGATGCCATTGAGAGAAGAGGTGCAGTGTGGGAGAGTGACGCCATTCAGAGAAAAGGTGCAGTGTGGGAGAGTGACACCATTGAGAGATGAGGTGCAGTGTGGTGGAGTGACACCATTGAGAGAAGACGTGCAGTGTAGTAGTGACACCGTTGAGATTATAGGTGCAGTATGGAAGTGACATCATTGAGAGAAGAGGTGCAGTGTGGGACAGTGATGCCGTTGAGAGAAGGTGTGCAGTGTTGGAGAGTGACACCATTGAGAGAAGAGGTGCAGTGTGGGAGAGTGATGTCATTGAGAGAAGAGGTGCAGTGTAGGTGAGTGACACCATTGAGAGAAGAGGTGCAGTGTGGGAGAGTGACACCATTGAGAGAAGAGGTGCAGTGTAGGAGTGACACCGTTGAGCGGAGGTGCAATGTGGGAGAGTGATGCCGTTGAGAGATGAGGTGCAGTGTGGGAGAGTGACACCATTGAGAAAAGAGGTGCAGTGTAGGAGTGACACCGTTGAGCGAAGAGGTGCAATGTGGGAGAGTGATGCCGTTGAGAGAAGAGGTGCAATGTGGGAGAGTGATGCCGTTGAGAGATGAGGTGCAGTGTGGGAGAGTGACGCTGTTGAGAGATGAGGTGCAGTGTGGGAGAGTGACGCTTGCCTGTGATTCTCTCCACGAGCGCATGTGGAATGCAGCATTGTGAGACGGGAAGCTCACAGCAAACATTGACCGAGGCATGGCCTTTACACAGCTTGACTCGATCCCACTCGCGCATACACTCATCTAAACGGACACTTAAATGTGAGCACGCTCAGGTGCACAGGTACACTCACATGCACCACATGTTTAGCTGCAAGCACCAATCACAATGGAGAATACACAAAAGAAACTCCTGTTGTGTCCGGCCGGTAAAGGAGATTGTAAATAAGGAGAAGAAAGTTCAAGGAGAGAGAAGGAGGAGGAATGGAACATGAAAATAGTTTTTAAAAATTACTTTTGTCATTTTTTCAATTGTCTCACACCGTTTGCCCATGGAAGACCTTGCACGCAAAGCACGTGCAGTGCAAGGACATTGGTAGATGTCTATGTACTTGTACATGGACTGCAAAGACACGAGTAAACATCAGCATACTTTCACACCGATGACAAGAACATTCATTGGGATTTTGAACCTGGATTCAGGTGGGAGCACTGACAGGCCGACCCGAGTCAAAAGTCCCGGATTACTTTCTCGAGTTCAGCCAAGCTGGTTGGTCACCATTTGGCTGCCTGCATCAGTCCGGAAAACTTCAATAATATTCATAGGTGGACCTGTTGGGATCTCCTACCTGGACTTACCTACACCAAGCCGTGGTTGGACTGTCTGTGAACCTCCTTTTCCCTCAAGGTATTCTTTCGTCAATTTTGCCGTGTCCGTGGGATCATCGTCTCACTGGAAATGGAATCCTCACCCGATGACTCGTGTTTCTGAGAGAATGTCTGATGGATGAGAATCTGTCTGCAACCCTAACAGTTCGGTGCCATCAATTTTGTACAAATTCTGATATTGTACACTAACATTCAGACAAAACTTGTACAGTACTGATGCTCCACCATGCTTCACTGCTAATGTTGTACAATAACGATGACATTGTTTGCCGCTCTGTAGTTTAAGAAGCTGTCATTAGCTGTTGCACACAATTTGAATGTGGAGCGAAGAGGTCCCCTGGCTCTGGGGACGTGACCCAAACCTGCCAGCCAAGCTCCGTGCAAAGGTCCGGGAACCCTGGGTTGGCTCTTCGGAGATGATCCCACCTGGTACCGAGGTCCGCGAAGAGGTCCCGCGTTCCTCCAGGGGCAAATCGGTGCATGAAACCTCTCCATGGAGCCACTGACAACCCCGAGTCACTTCACGACCCCCAAGGTGCATTTGAAAATGAATAGGACATCGTGTCACGTGTTCTAGCCTAATTCTGAATTCCTCCTTCTTGGCTTTCTGGCCTAGGCATGACTTCGCTGATCTTAATGATGTCAGAAGGCAGAAACAGCATCTGACTGTCAAGACTGGCAAGACCCCAGGCAGTACCAATGGACAAAAATCTCAAAATGGAAACGGTTTCTGGCTTCTTGGATCATTTAAAAATAATTTTCATGCAAAGCTGTCCCTCCATCAATCAATCAATCAATCAATCAATTAGGAAGCCATTTGAAAACAAAGCACTACCTTTTATAAACCGAAAAATTTGAAATAGCAAAAGAGAAAGGAGGTTGGGGGGAGGGGGGTTAAAAGAAGAGGAATTTTAAAAGAAGTGGAAAGAAAAGGAGACAAAAGGGAGGAAAGGGGAGTTGTGGAGTTGGGAGGGGTGGGATAAAGGGAATGGAGGTTGGGGTGGAATCTGGGTAGAAGGGGAGGGAAGGGGAATATGTGGGACATGACAGAGAAAAAGGGAGTTCCGCAGGATGATGCGCAGGTAGCGCACTGCCCATTGAGAATGTTAGTCTGCGTTCGATTCCCGACCCGACTATCATCCGATTGGTGTTTGTTTCACAGGCACCGCGTTGTATCAAAGCGTGCGTCATCCTTCAGACAGATGTTAAGCCGGTTATCCTACCTGCTACCGTTAGCCGGTGAGAGTTAGAGGATTAGGCGAGTTACTTCGGGCACCCTGAGCAAATTACAAATACCTGAGCAAATCACCTTCAGTCGAACGACAGGCCGGGTCAGCCATTTCGTGAAAGACTTTGGCCAAAAACGTTTCTTTTAAAAGGTGGGAATAAATGCAGCCATTTTTACTACAACAGGTAAATTTATAACATATAACATGCAACCGGTAAATACACCTTTTACTACAACAGGTAAATGGTAATTTGTCGAAGCGAACTCCACCCTAACGTTGTTACGATTGAATTGCGTCGGAATCCTTGGAAATGGCAGTTTGAAGGTTAAAATACCCGACACGTCCAAAAATTGTTGATTCCTCAATGGATGTACAAGTGTACGAGATGTGTGTGCACAAACCGAGTCGAAGAACTCACTGGTTTGGGGGGTTGTTTGATTATTTTTTTTTAAAATCAATTTATACATCGAGGCTCATGGAGAAGCAAGTAATGAAGAGTATGAACTGATGGGCCAAAGCTGTCTCTCTCACATGTACAACCATGAACAACCCACAACACACACACACGCCTCTCGAGATACACTAGTGTCATAATGGTTGAATGGTGTGGTCAGTGATCGTGTTGTGTTTGTGAGGAACTAAACTTAGCAGCATCCATGGTACATACCAGGTGTGCAGACTCGTGGTAGAACTCACGTTGAGTTGGCCTGCTTTAATCAGAAACAGGTACTCAAACCACAAGACTACTTAGTCAACGACAACACAGCACCTGCCTTTGTTACGAATGCTAGCGAATCAGAAAATGGCACAACTTCGTGGTTAGTAAACAGGAAAAGAGTAAAATCACAAGAGAGATAGCTGAGTACCCAGCATGACAACTGACCAAAAGCATTGCTAGAACCTCTAGGTGACCTGCAGTTAACAGATTAACTGCATGATCACCTCAACAACTGGTACATCAACTGCAAGACTACCCAGAACACTCGCGCCGACTTGCTCGCCCATTGACCGAATTACCACGTGATCAAGTGTCTGCTTGGAGACGATTGTGAGAACGGGTGCAACAAAGGTGACAAGTTTATTTATGTAATAAATAAGATGAAAACAATCCCTTTTGTAAACTTCCACTCAAAGCAGATGAGTGTGACCACAAGCGGTCGGGGCGGCCGCCTTGGGACCAGAGGGGTTTGAGGGCAGCTCAAAAAAGGACAAACTGCAGAGGGAGGTGGTTGGGGGTAGTGTGAGACCCGTTCGCTATATTTATGCTTTATTGACGTTATTGCAGGTAATCTGGAACGGTCATTATCCTTGTGTTTATGGCAGTTCACGGGAACATGGCTCCACTTCCTGGGCAACCCTTTGTCACGCATCTCCACTTGGCATCCCTATAAGTGCAGTCCCTTTACCTCCAATGAGGATCTCGAACCCATGCGGATCCACCATCTCGCACCTTTACGTGGTGACCACAAATAAGAATGCTTAGGATTTTACAACTGGGACAACTCGTGGGCACCGTTGACACTGCGGCGTATGGAAACCAGAGACAGTCTGCCACGGCTTGCCTGCCTGCCCAGACTTGTACAAAAAGGATCGCCCATACTCAGAGTAATAATAATAAATTATTATCACCACCAGCAGCATTATTGCTAAATTTACCCAAACCTGCATTTACTATTGAAATGTTTAAAGTAGCAGTTGCAGAAGTGCAGATACGAGATGGAGTCTTGAACTCGAAGTGGAAAACAATGGCACCAATTATTCCCATGGCCGAGACAATGCAGGCCCTTTGATGTACCAATGTCCGAACGTCTTTATCTTCAACAGCTTCTCCCTTACCCTCTCGTAATCTCCCCTCCGACCCTCTCGTAATCTCCCCTCCGACCCTCTCCCGCAGTCCCTCTTGCTAATCCTCCCCATCCTCCCCCTCCTGCACCTCATGCAGCTTCAGATATCTTCCACACAATGGCCTTTTGTTCTAAGCATCTCGCAAGCAGGCGTTCCACCGTAGAACAGAAGTAACTAAAATATTGTTGTTTATTTTGTTTGTTTTTACACGTACACACACGTTTGAGAAAAGTCCGACAACGATGGTGAAGAAGACGTGACGACAGGCAGCCAATAAGAAAACCTGATGACTGCAGCTCAGGCGGCAAATGTCGCACACTCTTCTGAAGGTGCTCAGACTCAACTCATCCGTTGTATTTGCTTAAGCAGCACGTGGTATAAAACTTGCATCCGAACGTCTGAACTCAAAGTCATCGCTTCGACACTCGGATGTGCTGAGATGGTTAAACCGAGTTTGAGATGTGCGTTAAAACACTCACGAGGGTGACGACGGCCGTCGCACTCCGTCCGTGTATGGGGACGTGCCCGCTCTGGGGTTCCCTTCTGAGCACATTGCTTATGAGACGACTGTGACCCCATGAAAGAAAGAAAATGCTTATAATACAGGTATCGAGGCTCAAGAGAGGTTGGAACCACTGGGATGGGGACGCAGGGGGCAATAGATCACCAACGGACATAATGGGGGTGAAAGGACAGTGGCGTGAACCATGGGCATATAGAGAGGAATTATTGGAAAAGGTGAGCACAGGGGTCTCAGCAGGTGTGGATGCAATGCACGTTTCATAAAGTGCTCGCGATTCGTGTAACCGAGTAAAAGTGTCCTAATATCTGCGATGGAGCTATACGCTCGGCCGCAAGCCTTAAACTCCGGTAAGGAAGAAGTAGAAAGGTAAGTGAGACAAAGGGCTGAAAGGAAGGGACAGATAGCCTTAGTCCTGCTGAGTTTGCGAACATGTGTGGGACAGATGCTTAGATGGACAAGGGCAGCAGAGAAAGTCTGCCATTTACCCCCTTGTTTGCAAAGCCGTGCTCCTGGCTCCCCTTGTTCCCTCCCGGCTCCCTCATCCCTCCCGTACCCCCACCCCGACTCTCCAGTTCCTCGGCTCCCGTGTCCAGGTTCCCCGGCTCCCCGGTGCGTGAACACACAATGAGCCTCTGTACCGCGGGTGGACGCTTCGACTCGGCGTGCGGGACAATGAGCAGGTTCAGAATGGCACACAATCATGCTGTCCGTGCCCATGTCCGATGCTTTATTATGCTGTCCCACTGGTTCTGCTCTGTCGGCTACATACAAGGCGGTTCAGAACAACAAAGGGTTAATACACAACAAACACAACAGCAATGGATATGATGAAACAAATACAAACAATCAACATTCCATTACTCTTCCCTTATTGTATCGAAAGGTATTGTATCGATAAGAACAATAATTTGTTATTAATTTTTTATTCTATTATTATTATTGTTATTATTATAATAATAATATCCGTGGTGGGAACCTGTACACTGAAGATAAAAAAACAACAAACAAACAAACCCTGTTATTTCCATTTAAAGAATGTGAAAAAGTCCAAACATTCATTGCAGTGAAAGCAAAGCATGAATATGAAATAATAGTTGTTATTGTTATTATTATTATAATTATTATTTGAAGAGAAGCTGAGATGACAGGCCGCAGGGTGGAGGGAAAACTTTCACCCTTTTCCCGAGGAATAAGAAAACAGTATGGGGAAGAAAAGCAGGCTTTTACAATATGTCCAAACAATTAGGCACGGCTCGCTCTTCCCAGACAGGCGGAAATGCAATTCGAAGCGAGGCCCTGTCCGTCAGGCTGAGATTGTACGCAACGTGGTTCAAAAGGCACGGCCTGCAGAACGAGCGGCGGCTAAGTTAATTAGGGTAAGGATACCAAGAAGGACAGGGAGGAGTGCACACATTACAATGTGAAATATCTACGGGATGTAAAAAGCACATAAATGGTACACAATGACATGAATCGCTGTCTGCGGGCATTATGTCACTCTCTCTCTTCAGTCTCTCTCTCTCACTATCCCTCTCCTTGTCGTAGCTGTCGACGCATCTCCATCTATGCCTCTCTCTCTCTCTCTACTCCCAACCCCCACCCAACATTACCGCTACCACCCGTGTCAATCATGATTGCACATGTTTTGCGGTAAGCCGTCGGTTGCCACTATCATGCCGTTGAGGACTCACATACAGCAATCTCTACGCTGTGTGTGAGTCCTATCCCCAATTTTTCTCCCAGCAATTTTGTCTCTGCGTTCCTTGTATCACCAAAACTCTTCCCTGTGGAATCATGACAGGAGTGAGAGCGAGAGTGGTGGCACGCAGGTGTTTCAATTTTGAGGTGTCCGCTCCAAGACCTTTGGTAGTGCCCATTTACCTCCTGAGTCCCGACAAATTATATTCTCCTTTTTATTTTCCCATTTTATTCTTCTTTATTCCTGCGAATCCTAGTGGAGTGCAGGGACATTCCCTTCACTCGTGAGAAGGACGGATTCTTCCTTGCTGGTTACACTCAAAGCGGGATGCGATTCGGATTTCTAGTTTGTGGATCGAACATCGCTCGTGCCCGATCACATGACTCCACGTATGAGGCCTTAACACGTGAAGTGCCATCCCCTTCCTTGAAACAACACCATTGGAGCCATGGGCACCGATGCTGTGTCCACCTGTGTGCCCAGTCGGAGCAGGATAATGCTCAAGACTTTCCCCCTCACCCTTAGATAAGGAAAACTTTGTGGAGTTCCCTCTCAGCCTTCACCCTTAGATGGGGAACTTTGTGGAGCCGCTCCCAGCCTTCACCATTGGATCAGAACAACTTTGTGGAGTACCCTCCCAGCTTTCACCCTTAGATGGGGAACTTTGTGGAGTACCCTCTCAACTTTCACCCTTGGATGAGGACAACTTCGTGGAGTCTCCTCCCAGCCTTCACCATTGGATGAGGAGCTTTGTGGAGGCCCCCCAAGCTTTCACTCTTGAATCAGGACAATTTTGTGGAATACGCTCCCAGCCTTCACCCTTGGATGAGGACCTTTGTGGAGGTCCTCCCCCCCCTCCCCCCAAGCCTAGCTTTCACCCTTGGATGAGGACAACTTCGTGGAATCTCCTCCCAGCTTCACCATTGGATGAGGAACTTTGTGGAGCCCCCCCCCCCGAACCGCAAAGCTTTAACTCTTGAATCAGGACAATTTTGTGGAATACCCTCCCAGCCTTCACCCTTGGATGAGGAACTTTGTGGAGGCCCCCAGCTTTCTTCCACTTTTGGTGGTAACGAGTTCTTACCAGCTCCACATCTAGCCCATGAGTCCTCGTATGATAAGTTTGACATGGAGGAAGACCCTGGAGAACAGGAGTCATGGTTGACCCACAGGGGATTTCTGCAAAGTTCTTCGACTTTTTGAACGGAACATTTGGTGAACACCATGTGAAAATAAAAAGCCTTTTTCCAGATCTGGTAGGCTTTACGAAGACAACAATGAAGCCTGGTGTTGGCTGAGCAGTTAAGAGTGGCTGGCTTTGGAGCTTATAATCCTAAGTTCGAGCCCAGTTGGCTGCTGAATTAACACCAGATGGAGTTGACTAGGCCTGTCATCCTTCCGAGGTCAGTGAAATGAGTACCAATGTACTGGTATTGGGACACAGCACCAGCGGCATCGTCAGGCCCCAAGAAAATGATGGATACCTGGCAGCCAAGCTGCCATATGGAAGATGAAGAACATGAAGAATAAGAACAAGAACAAGAAGAACAAGAACAAGAAGAACAAGAAGAAGAACAAGAAGAAGAACAAGTGCAAGAACAAGTGCAAGAACAAGAAGAACAAGAAGAAGAACAAGAAGAAGAAGAAGAAGAAGAAGAAGAAGAAGAAGAAAAGAAGAAAACAATAAAGACTGTTCTATCATCTACTGAGTTTGAGTTCACAGTCTCAAGCTACTCAGGGAACAGATTATATCAAAGGGCAGTGGCTATTTGCATTAAGCACCAGATCCACTCATTTTCAAACTGGTGATTCTAGGTTATCTTGTTTCATTTACGTTTCATTATAACGGGCTTATATGTACATCACTAAATACTTATTGAACTCAAAGATTTCTTAGCTAACATCAACCCTTCTGTATGTCAATACATGTGGTACCAGGATGTCAACATGTTGTCTTCAACTCTCGTGTTCAACTTCAACTCTTCAACCATAAGGTGTCCATGATATTAATTATTCCATTGTTTGGTCACAAGAGTGTCTTCTGGTCCTTTAACATTAAACTATTACAGGAGGTACACCTCAACACGAGCTTTCACCACTTGGCATGGTTAAGGCAGAAAGGCCTTGTTGAGGGAACTTGCAAAAGAGCGAGCAATAGGCACTCACTTGGGGTTGAGAATGAGGAATATTGGAAACTCATTGGAAATTCTTCATTAGCTTGAATGAAGCACATCAGCGACCTCGGCAAACGCTTAATTTGTACACTCCTGATGGGAATATTGTCCAAGTTACCTCTATGCAAGCTTCGAGCAACATGTTGGCTCTTCTCCCTTCCTCGTCCGAAGAACAGCGACAGTGCTTGGAGGAAGGACTGACTGTGGAGGAGTTGGATTGTCAGCTGGGAAGGCACCTGGACTGGATGGTGTACCTGTTGTGACTCAGTGAGAAGTCTGAGACACGACGAGTTACCCATGAGCTGCCGTATAGTGCTGGTGTATAGGTAACCTCCTTCCTTCCGAAACGAGGTGACCTACTCTATCTGATAAGCTGCAGTCCCATTTCTCTTCCTCGTACTAATCACTTGCAAAAGTTTTATCAAACAGGTGAAAGGGTGTTCTTGCCTTATTTGATGCACCTAGATCAGAATTAGAGTTCCCAGGCAATCCATCTTTGGTAATTTATTTATTTGGTATCCACTTTCAGGACGGTTTTCTAGCATCTCCAATGAGACCCTTTTGAATTGAATATGTACGATGCTTTCAGGGTTTAACCTCTCACCTCAGGATCAACGTGTCATGCCGTCTACTTATGCAGATGATGTGTGTGAGACAATTGACAATGATAATGACATCAGTGCCTCGTCACAGTGTTCAGCAGAGAAAGGATACCTGGCATAAACGGCGTTAAACTGGAGTAAAAGTGAGGGGTTTGTTCCAACCTGGACCATATGGCAAGATAAGCATCTTTGTCAGACATTTCCCCCCCCCCCCATCATCGCTCCCACAACAGCTGCACTGGAAATCAGGTGGGGTGAGGTACTTGGGGGGTGGGGGGTCTATCGAGTGACTCAGCAGTTTGCTCTGAAAAAATGGGGATGGTCCCCCGGAGAAAATCAAACATACGGTACTCAGACAGGTCCAAAGGTGTTTAGTACAATTTTTTGCGGGGATTAGGGAGGAGACCGCTGGTTGCAATCTTAAGTGTTGGTCCGACGCATTTTGAGGGTTGAGGAGTTGTGGTGGTGGGAGGGGTTTGAAGGCTTGGAGTGGGGAGGGGATTGAAGCCTTCGGGTTGGGAGAGGGAGGATGAGGTTGAGGACTTGAAGTCACATTTTACATTGCGTGGAATTTCCACGGGTCCCTGCTCGTACGTAATATTTCCTGATCCTTTATTCTAAGATTTTTCAGTAGAGGAATTTGTCATGTTTGAAACATCCTCTCACATCGTCTCCTTCTCGCCCTCTCTCCATCTCACCCCTTAATTACTTAACTGAGGAAATGAAATCCAGGGTCTAAAGCTCATGGAGGATCTGCAACACAATTCGCACACTGTACACAGGAAGATAATTCACGACACAATGCCGGACTTGACTTTGGACACAGCCGCTGAGCTTGGGGGAAGTGACACGACTTCCCGGGGCACTCTGGGTAGCCGAGATGCCACCTTTTGCATGATATCGCTCTTCTCTCCACAATCAGCGGCGGCAATCGAAGAATACATTTCCTCTGTGCCATGGATGACAACCCATGGGGTTTATCCATGCTATATCCTCTAAATGCTGAGCGTCAAGAGAGGAAGCATTGAAAAAAATATTTCCTACGGCTCAACCAGGGTCGGAATCGAACTGTCAACCTCCTAGACTCGGGGCAGACACTTTAACTACCAGCGAATGTGGTCATACCACGAAAACAGCGGCTGCCTTCTCTTTACGTATTTAAACATTGGACTGCGGTCGACAGCCCTTTCTGGAGTGTACCTACATCACGCGACTCGGACACTGCCAAACGTACCGTCACCGTGTATGCGTCGAGGTGTGTTCACGATAAGACTTTGATGGTGGATGATAATTTGGTCAAAGTTGTTTTTTGGAGACACAAGTTCGCAGATTTGCTCACAGGTCTTCGGTCTTCCCAGTCACACAAAAAATTTTTTTTAAGGAAATTTGTATTTCTACGAGGAGGCAAATCGACAATTTGCTTGACCTAGAAATCACTAAAATGGTATTTCATGGTCTTGCATCAACATCAGGTCAGAGGGAGCGACTATAAACAGAAAGACCCGAGCGGCAAGACTAAAAGGCTGACACGGCAGACCTTCGGAAACGTGACCAGATTGGAACCTCAATACGGAAAAGCACCACAACGCAAACCAGCATGCGCCTCGTAAGAGAAAACACAACTAATATTTCTTCCAAAATAAGAATTTTAAATTCAGCAAACACGGATAAGAATCACATAAAGGATTCGCGGAGAAAAGGACGAAAGAAGTATTCCATTTTGAGTGACCATTCGACGTCATCAGTAGATAGAGGGTCAGATTGACCAGTCAGGTGGAAGGGGAAATCAGATTAGTGGAAACGTTCACCAAAAACGACTCATTCGTTAATAGGGAGATCTTCACAGGCCAGGCCCAAGGACCACCTTCAAAAAAGGGACAGAGTACAATGCTCAAAGCAGACTTGCACAAGTTTATACCGATGGTCCATTGGCAAGCAGCAGCAGCCACAAAATGGGCCGAAATCAAGCACAATCTGAGCATGATCAAACTGCAGGCCAAAATGATTTGGGGCAGGTCGACACGGACGGTCGTGAAAGCCTTGACACGCAAGTCGAAAAATGGGGATCACGAAGGGGGAAATGGCGATTCGAGTGAAGACACACTCGAAGGAGTGGAAACGAGTGCGAGAAAATTGCGATTCACAGCACGTCCATTAAATGCCCGTGCCTGTAATCTCAACAAGAATGGAAGACAAAAGAAAACGGACACTATTGTGTCGCTACAATTGCTGCAATAGCAGCCTTGGGGTAGGGTGAGAAGTAGGGGGTGGATGAGGATCGAGGAGGGGGTGAGGCCCCGAGTTTCGCTGCTTCACTCCCTCGTGCGTGTGCTCTCCTCGCGGGAGAAAGAGCGAATTTGGGCCCATTATTGCGCCTTCTTCCAAACAACACAAGCGGGAATTCATCCGATCCAACAAAGGGCTATTGTCTCGGAGAGAGTAACCAAAGCAACAGGATTAAACGTGCCTTCCTCACCACCATTCTTGGCTCCCCTTTGCTATGGAAATGTCCGCCTGTGCCCCGCACGCTGCGTGCCTCAAAGGGCCGCGCACCTAATTAGCTGTGCGCCACAATGCGGACAGTGCCATGAGCTAATCAGAATTAGCAAAATAATGGGTCCATGGATAGGACAACGCATCCCAACAGCACCCAGCATCCTTTATACACTCTAACTCTCTATCCCTCTCTATTCCTATCTCCTCTCTCTCTCTCTGCTTGCTTTTCCCTCTCTGTGCCTGTTTCTCTTCCCTCCTCCCCCACAACTCCCTGACCCCTCCTCCTCTCTGAGCTCATTCTCACGTCAGAAAGGCCCGTTGTTCCCAAATAATGGATGTCTCCAGCTTGAAACACAGACGCGTCATTGTCTCGCATGCCCGTTTCTCGCTTCACAACAGAGAGATGCAGGGAGGGGTGAGAGAAAGGTGGGGGGACGGGGGCTGTTTGAGGGGAGGGGGCAGACTTCTAGAAGAACAATAACCTGTTTCTAAGGGCTCCGCTTTGTGTGGCCCACTTTCCTGGCAGTGCAAGTCACACTATGCTATCCCAAAAAAATCTTGAAAGTTCCCAGCACTTTGGAACCACAGGATCATATACAAGTCGGATGGTAAACATCGGGGTTGTCAGGACTTGGTTACAAGAACGGCTGGAAGGGACCAAAAAAATAAAAATACATAAATAAAAAATCAATGGAATCTGCACAAGGTGCAAAAGCTGCTGGATAAACAAACAGAAAATGCCTTTACCATGTGTCCCTCGCTTCACGTCCAAAAGAATCGGACAAGACGAGTGAGGCGGTGACACCACTGATTGGACCAGCGAATGAAGCAAGATGAGTCCTTCTCTTACCCTCTCCCCCAACCCCCCAAACAAGGAAAGTCGACATCTCAAGAACTGCTTCAAATACCTCCTCTTGTCGAGGATAATTAATTTGCTGTGAGAATGAAATCCAAAGAGGAAAAATAAAGGTGCAAACCGGCATCATCACCAATCAAGAGACCGAAGCTAAAAGGCCAACCGGTCGATCGTCGGAGACGGCTCCCGTCAGGTTCCGTCACCTCTCATGCGGACTCGCGACCCCAAGACCGTTTCGACCACGCAGCCCTCTTCTCTTCCAGAACAAGTTTATCCTGCAGCCTCCTCCTTTCCTCTTTTTATAAATCACCCTTTGAACTCATCTGCGACCTTCGGTCACTCTTTTCACACCAAAGGAGTCGCCTCCGCGCATCTTGGACAATCCCCGCACCCTTCCCTCCCGTGCCTCAAGGTTGGAGCTCACTGTGTCCCATGTCGTTTCCCCATTCGCACCCGTCATCCAGTTGACTCACATTGACCACATTTAAATCTTGGCGCTTGTGCATCAAGTATTTCCAATGTCCGTGCGTTGCTCTCCTACCAAATTGTTCGGAACAACTTCATCCTCTGCTGTCCTTTTGCTCTTCCATGAGCCAAGACTCTGTGGATGGGAAATAAAATCGATCAGCACGAAGAATATTCCTTATATAGGTTACATCGACACAATTATAGGATTGAATGGAAAAGCATGGAAAGGACTGACCATCATGTTTTAAAGTTTAATGCAGGAACATGAAGTCTTGCCTTTCAAAAAGGCTTGAATGTTCCGTCAGTATCAGGATTTGTGGATGTGCTTTTCCTTATTTTGGGAATATTTGTTTGAATAAAAAAATCCTGAATCTCTCCGATCATTATCCCTTATTTTCTCAATCTTGCAAGTCCTACCCGTGCTCCAGTATGGACGTAATAAATAGATGGCCCTTTCAGTCATCTGCTTTGAATCCGAGGGCAGGACACCGGGTTACACGAAAAGGAGAACCTTTTTTAACAGGTGGACAAAGGATAAAGTGGTGAAACCCTGGCCGGACAATCAGGAAAATAGCAACGAGAGAGAGGAAGGAGGTAGGGCTGCCACTGGCAGGATGGCCTACAGGTACGCACACTCGTCTCTGAGCCGTCCAGACAAGGTTTGAATCCCGGCACAGCTATAAACTGCCATGCTGGTGTTTCACAAGCAGGCTGATTCATCAATGTGTGCGCTGTCCGTTGGATGGACGTTAAAGATTCCACTGCGTCCTTGGCGAAGGAGGCACCATGGTGAGACAAATGTGTGGAAAGCCTGAGAGTCCTGGAGCAACGACCATGAGGACAAAGTTAAAGGAATGAAGGAGTCGGCATCGGGGTCATCAGGTAACGAGGCAGGTGTAGCGAGATGCACACAAGTGCGGATCAGGATCTGTGCAAATGGACAGGGTTCCCACCAGACAAATAAATGATATCCAGACACAGACAGGACGGACCTGCAGTCTCAGACACGTGTACCCATGACAGTGTTTAAATACACACCCAACAGGTACCCTGACAATGTAATCAATGGAGGGACTCGCACGGGGAACATGCCAAACCAATGCTGTGTAATCACGGTCCATGTGCAAGACTCCTCGGGTTCACCGGTTTGGACTCGACTCGAATGATAAGGGACACCCGACGATGGACAAACCAACACAATAATCGCTCAGACATCAACAACTATTCAGGATGTGCGCATACACAGACACACAGACACACAGACTCTGTGAGATCTGCAGACACCAAGTGTGAGATGAAAATAATCCAAAAATAACAATAAATACACTGGAAACCAAGCGAACCCCCCATCGTGACAGGCCCCACCCCTTCTCCCGGTGGGGGGTGGGGTGGGGGGGTGATGTCCCGCAGTTTGTTTTTTTATTCTTCTCTCCGACCCCCGACTTAATCAGTTTCTCTTCACAGGGAGCGGCATTTACATATGAAAGCCAATTAGGGGGTGCGCGGGGAGAGGCCGCGCCCGGTCGGGTGATTAGGCGGGCAGGTGTGCTGCAGGTGACGCCGCCGAGTGGAAAAGCGCCGTGCGGTCTCACTCACGTTCCGAACGCGACTGTCACAAAGTACAATTAGCTCGACCTGACATTGTTGGTCGGTCGGACGGGATTTTTAAACGCGGCCAGTCTGGCCAAACAAACGCCAATTATCGGGATGGGACCGTTTGCAGTGGAAACGCAAACGAGACACCTGCGTGGAGCCGGACGGGCAGACACACACACATACACCGGGCATTTTACTATCATCATTATCACCATGTTATCACCAAGAGTGGGGATGAGCGACCGTTTCCGAAGGTTTAAAAAGGAGTCACCAAAATGTTTAATTATTTATATACGAGCAAATACAAACCGTCGCTTTGCTGCTGAAATATTGCGGGGGGGAGGGGGAGGAGGAGGAGGGTGCAGAAAGGTTGGAGGGGTAGGAGGGTGTGTGTGGGGCTGGGGCATTTGTGGGGGGGGTGTGCATGGAGGATAGGGGTGTGTATGTGGGGAGGGGAATATGTGTGGGGAGGGGAATATGTGTGGGGGAGGGGAATGTGTGGGGGAGGGGTGGTGTGTGTGTTGGGGTGGGTGTGTGTGTGTGGGTGTGTGTGTGTGTGTTGGGTGTGTGTGTGGGGGTATGTGTGTGGGGGGGGGTTGTGTGTGCGAGGTGGGGTGTGTGTAGGGTGGGTGTGTGTGAGGGGGTGTTGTTGGGTGGGTGGGGTGTGTGTGTGGGTGGGGTGGTTATAGGGGGGGGAGGTGTATATACTTTAATTAGTCTGTGAGAGTAGATTGTGTTTCCAAAGGAAGGCATGTTTGAATAGGCCAAACAAAATGGCAAATTAAGACCCCAACAGCGAGCTGACAGAGGGCTGACCAAGGATGACGCCTTGATGAAGGATAATTAAATAATGTCATGAATTATCTTCAAAAGGGTGTTTAAATGTACCCAAACACCCAATTTTCACTCATGCAGCCCCTTGGAGTTCCCTTGGTGTGCTTGCAAAGTTTCAGGCTGCGAGGTTTCATTGGTTTTGAGTAATGAGGACACACACACACTTATTACTATAGTCAAGCAAATACCACCTGCAACTTCGCTGATGGGAATACTGAGGGGGTGGGGCAGGGCGGGAAGAGGAGAGGAGAGAGGGGAGGTGGAAGGGGAAGAGAGGAGGAAGGGGGAGTGAGGAAGGGGGAGGAGGGAAGGAAGGCAGCGAGAAATGAGAGGAAGGGAAGGCAGACGTGCGGTGGAGCGTTAATTACGATTTATCATGTCTCATCAAAATGCTTCTGCATAGAATAACAGTGAAGATGGAAACAAACTCATGTCTGAAATCCATTTTCTACCAGTCATACTATAAATACCGCCCGGACATATCCGGAGATAAACGCAGTCCGAAAACAAACACTGCACAGAGACAAACTCCACCCGGACACTTCTGGAGACCAACACTACCCGAAGATAAACACCGCCCGGACACGTCCAAAGACAAATACCGTCCAGACACGTTTGGAGAGAGAGAGAAGAGGAGAGAGAGAGAGAGAGAGGGGAGAAGAGAGAGAGAGAGAGAGAGAGAGGAGAGAGAGAGAGAGAGGAGAGAGAGAGCATAATATGGATGTAGTTAGCAGAGGGAAATATTCTGTTTTATGAACAACACACACGCACACTATTAGTGTTTGGCCGATATCAGCAATTCTTCAGGAATCGGCAAATTGGAGTCGGTGTGATTACTGACTACAGTACGTACTGTATACAACCCAAAATCGTTGAGTAGCTTTCACCCTTGTTTTGAGGGAATTTCAACAAATAAATTATATGAACAACGTTGCATTATCGACGTTTCAGGGAGATGT
>CM068958.1:1026961-1039511 GCA_035128595.1 Eptatretus atami | reverse complement strand
GATGTCCATGAGATGGTACACAGGTATAAAGAGTGAGATGGATGTCCATGAGGTGGTACACAGGTATAAAGAGTGAGATGTATGTCCATGAGATGGTACACAGGAAGAGAGAGCGAGATGTACATCAGTGAGATGGTACACAGGTATAGAGTGAGATGAATGTCCATGAGATGGTATGCAGGTATCGAGAGTGAGGTGTATGTCCATGAGATGGTACACAGGTATAAACAGTGAGATGTCCGTCCATGAGATGGTGCACAGGTATAGAGAGTGAGGTGTATGTCCATGGGATGGTACACAGGTATAGAGAGTGAGGTGTACGTCCGATAGATGGTACGCAGGTATAGAGTGAGGTGTACGTCCGATAGATGGCACACAGGTATAGGGAGTGAGATGTACGTTCGTGAGATGGTACACAGGTATAGAGAGTGAGGTGTACGTCCGTGAGATGGTACACAGGTATAGGGAGTGAGATGTACGTCCGTGAGATGGTGCACAGGTATAGAGAGTGAGGTGTACGTCCTTGAGATGGTACACAGGTATAGAGAGTGAGGTGTATGTCCGTGAGATGGTACACAGGTATAGAGAGTGAGGTGTACGTCCGTGACATGGTACACATGTATAGAGAGTGAGATGTACGTCCAATAGATGGTACACAGGTATAGAGAGTGAGATGTACGTCCGTGAGATGGTACACAGGCGGAGAGAGTGAGGAGTACATCCGTGAAGTGGTGTCTTGGCAGTGCTATGTGGACATGTGTCGTGCAGAGCATACGTGGTTGGTGTCGAGCTTGTACGAAGCAATGTACAGACGAGTATGTCGATGTGGTACACCATGGTGCCATGTGTGGTACAATGCTATAGGGTGTTGTTTTGGTGGTGACACTGTGGTGCTGACGTCAGGTACACCAATCTGGTGTGAGGGTTCACCACTCCAGCACAGTCATTGTTGTTGTTGTGATTATATAAAGCTGTAATACGACAGTTCTAAGTTTGTGATAGGTACGATACACGAGGTACACCTGCGCAGCCACAGTTCAATAAAAAGGTGAGGGAGAAAGAAACACTTTTTTCAGAGCAGAAATTAAAACAAACAAAATAAATGAAAAGAATAAAACAACAAATTGAAGGAAAAACAAGAAAACAGAGCAAAGGAATAAATACAAAAGAGAATGAATAGCACAGACAAGGCCACGAAGACCAGCAGAGACCGACACAGATATTTAAATAATGGTTCTTGTGATGGAGGGACAAAAAACAAAACAACAACATTCGATTATAGACAAATAAAAAGTTAATTATGGACAAAAGATTGACACACAAAGAACAAAAAAACTACAGAACACCGAGTTGTATAGAGAGAGTGAGAGTGTGTGGTGGAGTGTTGGAAAGAGAAAGAGAAGAAAGAGAGAGAGACAGAGACAGAGACAGAACCAGAGCAGAGACGAGAGGAAGGGGAGAGGAGAAAGAGACAGAGACAGAACAGAGACAGAGACAAGCACAGAAAGAGCACAGAGACAGAGACAAAGGAGAAGAGACGAAAGAGACAGGACAGAGACAGAGACACAAGAGAGAATAGAGTAGCATGAGACAGCAGAGACAGAGACAGAGAGACAGAGACAGAGACAAAGATGAGACGATCAGAGAAGAGACAGAGACAGAGACAGAGAAAGCAAGAGACAGAGACCAGGACAGGAATAGAGACAGAGAGAGAGATGAGAGAGAGAGAGAGAGAGAGAGAGAGAGAGGAGGAGGAGATGAGAGAGAGAGAGAGAGGAGAGAGAGAGAAGAGAGAGAGAGAGAGAGGAGAGAAGAGATAGAGAAGAGAGAGAGAGACAGACAGAGAGAGAGAGAGGAGACAGAGACAGAGACAGATGACAGAGACAAGAAGACAGAGACAAGAGACAGAGACAGAGACAGAGACAGAGACGAGAGAAGAGAGAGCAAAGAGAGGGAGAAGAGAGAGAGAGAGACAGAGAACGAGAGAGGACAGAGGACGAGAGGACAAGAGACAGAGAGACAGAGAGCAGAGAGAGCAGAAGAGACAGAGACGTACGAGACCGAAGAGAAGGAAGATAGAGACAGAGAACAGTTATAAAGATGAGACAGACAGGAGATAGAGATAGAGATAGAGTAGAGATAGAGCGAGCAGAGACAGAGACAGAGAACAGACGAGACAGAGACGGAGCAGAACATAGAGAGACATAGAGATAGAGACAGAGACGAGACAAGACGAGAGAACAGAGAGACAGAGACAGCAGACAGAGAGACAGGACAGAGACAGAGACAGAGAGACAGAGAGACAGAGACAGAGACAGAGAAGACAGAGACAAGAGAGACATAGAGATAGAGACAGAACAGAGACAGAGACAGAGACAGAGAGACAGAGACAGAGACATAGAGAGACATAGAGATAGAGATAGAGACAGAGATAGAGAGTGATTACAGAAAGAGTGTGACAGTAATAAGTTTGAAATGATGATTAATTAATTAATAACACGGAGTGACACAGAGCCGGGGTAACAACCAAACAAACAGCGGGACAGACAGGAGGATGTGGACAGTTAGAAGGACAAGCGGACAACTCCATAGAGAAAAAATGATGGAGGTTCAAACAGGCGTACGGTGCTTCGAACAAGTGGACGGTACTTCGGACAGCTGGAGCACGCTGCGGACAGGCGGACGTACCTGCGCGCTGCTCCTTCCGGTCTCCCAAACTCTTCGGGAAGTTTTGCCGATCGGAGGCTCAGAGCGAGAGCCGCGCCCGGCGCGCGCGCATCGTCCGTGGGCTCTGACGGGCTCCGAGGAGCTCGCACTGAGCGGGCACGGAGGGCGGGGAGCAGGAGCGGCCGCGGGACGGACACCGACGGAGAAAGAGAGGGAGGGAGAGGCGCTACCGCCTTCGGATCAATGTCGAGCCGCCATGTCACAAGCATTTAAAGCATTTCCCGGCGTGCAACCCCCGAGCCGCGGCCTCTGGGCGGCCACACACGGGCACTGGGCGGCCCGGACCCGACAACCCCTCCCCAAACTTCTGCCCTCCCTCTTCCATCTTCCCACAGCACTACCCCTCCTTTCTCCTCCTCTTCCTCCTCCCACGCCAGTCACTCACCATGCATGGCGGCAGCAGTGAGCTCCTGATGATGTGTGGACGGAGTCGCCGTCCGACGTCTGAGCTTCGCCCTCGTGCCGTGAACTTCAAACGGGGGAAGTCGCTGTCTCGAGCGCGCGGCATTTGATTTCTTTAAAGGAGGAAGAAGAAGCCACGGCTGCCATGTGGATGTCCATGCTGGTGCAATTCGGATCGGAGCACGTGGTCTCAAGAAAATAAGAGGACGACAGTGTCGTTTCACGTGATCCACCACGACACATGCAAACACACACACACACACACACGTGTGCTGTGTGTGTGCGCGCGATCCTGTGTGCGGTCGTGTGTGTGTGTGTGTGTGCGTGTCGTGTGTTGGTTTATGTGATGTGTTTGTTTGTAGTGCATCGTGTGTGTGTCGTGTGTGTCGCATTGCGTGTGGTGTGTTTAATGTGTGTGTTTTTATCGTGTGTGGTGTGTGTGTGTGTGTGGGTGCATGTGGTGTGTTGTGTTCGCGCGTCGTGGTTGTGTGTAGTGTGTGTGTGTGTGGTGTTGTTAAGTGTGTGTTGTTTGTGCAGTGTGTGTGTGGTGTCGCTGAGATGCTGTGTGGTTGTTTAGTGTCTGTTGTTAATGTGTGTGTCTGGGCGGTGGGTGTGTCGGTGTTGTTCTTGCGGCTGTTGACTGTGTGTGTGTGTGTGTGTGTGGTGTTCCGTAGTGTGTGTGTGTTATGTGTGTGTTTGTGTGATGTTGCTCTGTGTGTGTTGGGGATGTGTTGGTTGATCGATCAGCGTAGTAAACGACACTGGTCGTCCTCATATATTTTCTTGAGACGCACGTGCTCCGATCCGAATTGCAGCCAGCATGGAACATCGCACATGGCACCGTGGCTTCTTCTTCTCCTTTAAAGAAATCAAATGCGCGCGCTCGAGACAGCGATTCCCCGTTTGAAAGTTCACGGCAAGCGCAGGGCGAAAGCTCAGACGTCGGACGGCGACTCCGTCACACATCATCTAGGAGCTCACTGCTCCGCCAGCATGCACTGGGTGGTGACTGCCGTGGGAGGAGGAAGAGGAGCGAGAAAGGAGAGGTAAGTGCTGTGGGAAGATGGAAGAGGGAGGGAGAAGTTTGGGGAGGGGTTGTGGGTCGGGCCGCCAGTGCCCGTGTGTGGCCGCCCAGAGGCGCGGCTTCGGGGTTCACGCCGGGAATGCTTTAAAATGTTGTGAAGAGGCATTCAGACCATTGAAAGATCCGAAGGCGGTAGCGCATCTCCCTCCTCTGCTTATCTCCTCGGTCGTGTCCGTTCCCGCGGCCAGCTCCTGCTCCCAGCCCTACACGTGCGCGCTCAGTGCGAGCTCCTCGGAGCACCGTTCAGAGCTCCCACGGACGAATGCGCGCGCGCCGGGCGCGCTCTCGCTCTGAGCACCGATCGGCAACCTTCGAAGAGTTTTGGGAGACCGGAAGTTAGCAGCGCGCAGGTACGTCGCTGTCCGCATGCGTGCTCAGTGTCCCGAAGTACCGGTCCACTTGTTCGAAGCACCGTACGCCTGTTTTGAACCTGCCATCAATTCTTTTTCTCTATGGAGTTGTCCGCTGTCCTTTCTAACTGTCCACATCTCCTGTCTGTCGCGTCTGTTTGTTTGGTTTGTTACCCCGGCCTCTGTGTCACTCCGTGTTATTAATTAATTAATCATCATTTCAAAACTTATTAACTGTCAACAGCTCTTCTGTAATACTCTCTATCTCTGTCTCTATTCTATCTCTATGTCTCTCTATGTCCTGTCTCTGTCTCTCTGTCTCTGTCTCTGTCTCTGTTCTGTCTCTATCTCTATGTCTCTCTTGTCTCTGTCTTCTCTGTCTCTGTCTCTGTCTCTCTGTCTCTCTGTCTCTGTCTCTGTCTTCTGTCTCTCTGTCTCTGTTCTCTGTCTCTCTGTTCTGTCTCTGTCTTGTCTCTGTCTCTGTCTCTATCTCTATGTCTCTCTATGTCTCTGTCTCTCTGTCTCTGTCTCGCTCTCTGTCTCTCTGTCTCTGTCTCTGTCTCTGTCTCCTATCTCTAATCTTCTATCTCTATCTCTATCTCTATCTCTGTCTCTGTCTCTATCTCTTATCTCTAATCTCTGTTCTCTGTCTCTATCTCTCTATCTATTCTCTTCTCTGGTCTCTATCTCTCTGTCTCTTCTGTCTCTCTGCTCTCTGTCTCCTCTGTCTCTCTGTCCTCTCTGTCCTCTGTCTCTCTGTTCTCTGTCTCTCTGTCTTCTGTCTCTCTCTCTCTCTGTCTCTGTCTCTGTCTCTGTCTCTTGTCTCTGTCTTCTTGTCTCTGTCATCTGTCTCTGTCTCTGTCTCCTCTCTCTCTCTCTGTCTGTCTCTCTCTCTCTTCTCTATCTCTTCTCTCCTCTCTCTCTCTCTCTCTTCTCTCTCTCTCCTCTCTCTCTCTCTCTCATCTCCTCCTCCTCTCTCTCTCTCTCTCTCTCTCTCTCTCTCATTCTCTCTCTGTCTCTACTGTCGTCTGTCTCTGTCTCTATCTTATCTCTGTCTTCTGTCTCTGTCTCTGTCTCTGTCTCTTCTCTGTCTCTGTCTCTGTCTCTGTCTCTGTCTCTCTGTCTCTGTCTCTTTCTGTCTCTATGTGTCTCTGTCTCTGTCCTGTCTCTGTCTCTGTCTCTGTCTCTGTCTCTGTCTCTGTCTCTGTCTCTGTCTCTGTCTCTGTCTCTGTCTCTGTCTCTCTCTCCTCCCTCTCTCCCCCTCCTTTGTCTCTTGTCTGTTCTGTCTCTGTCTCTGTCTCTGCTCTCTTCTTTCTCTTTCTCTTTCCAACACTCCACCACACACTCTCACTCTCTCTATACAACTCGGTGTTTGTAGTTTTTTTTGTTCTTTTGTGTGTCAATCTTTTGTCCATAATTAACTTTTTATTTGTCTATAATCGAATGTTGTTGTTTTGTTTTTTGTCCTCCATCACAAGAACCATTATTTAAATATCTGTGTCGTCTCTGCTGGTCTTTCGTGCCTTGTCTGTGCTATTCATTCTCTTTGTATTAATTCCTTTGCTCTGTTTTCTTGTTTTCCTTCAATTTGTTGTTTTTATTCTTTTCATTTATTTTGTTTGTTTTAATTTCTTCTGAAAAAAGTTTCTTTCTCCCTCACCTTTTTATTGAACTGTGGCTGCGCAGGTTGTACCTCGTGATCGTACCTATCACAAACTTAGAACTGTCGTATTACAGCTTTATATAATCACAACAACAACAATGACTGTGCTGGAGTGGTGAACCCTCACACCAGATTGGTGTACCTGACGTCAGCCCACAGTTGTCACCACCAAAACAACACCCTATAGCATATGTACCACACATGGCACCATGTGTACCACATCGACATACTCGTCTGTACATTGCTTCGTACAAGCTCGACACCAACCACGTATGCTCTGCACGACACATGGTCCACATAGCACTGCCAAGACACCACTTCACGGATGTACTCTCACTCTCTCCGCCTGTTGACCATCTCACGGACGTACATCTCACTCTCTATACCTGTGTACCATCTATTGGACGTACATCTCACTCTCTATACATGTGTACCATGTCACGGACGTACACCTCACTCTCTATACCTGTGTACCATCTCACGGACATACACCTCACTCTCTATACCTGTGTACCATCTCAAGGACTGTACACCTCACTCTCTATACCTGTGCACCATCTCACGGACGTACATCTCACTCCTATACCTGTGTACCATCTCACGGACGTACACCTCACTCATCTATACTGTGTACCATCTCACGAACGTACATCTCACTCCCTATACCTGTGTTGCCATCTATCGGACGTACACCTCACTCTATACCTGCGTACCATCTATCGGACGTACACCTCACTCTCTATACCTGTGTACATCCATGGACTATACACCTCACTCTCTATACCTGTGCACATCTCATGGACGGACATCTCACTGTTTATACCTGTGTACCATCTCATGGACATACACCTCACTCTCGATACCTGCATACCATCTCATGGACATTCATCTCACTCTATACCTGTGTACTATCTCACGATGTACATCTCGCTCTCTCTTCCTGTGTACCATCTCATGGACATACATCCACTCTATACCTGTGTAACACCTCATGGACATCCATCTCACTCTTTATTACCTGTGTACCATCTCCATGGACATCCATCTCAATCTTTATACCTGTGTACCATCTCATGGACATCCATCTCACTCTTTATACCTGTGCACCATCTCATGGACGTACACCTCGCTCTCTCATACCTGTTGTACGCATGTCATGGACGTACAATCTCACTCTCATACCTGTGGTACCATTCTACGGGACGTACACACCTCACTCTTCTACTCGTGTACCATATCCAACTACACCTCACTCTCATCTTACCTGTTACCATCTCATATGGAGTACATTCTCAGCTCTCTATACCTGTGTTCCATCTACGTGACGTAACCTCACTCTCTTCTACCTGCTGCACCATCTCAGGACGTACACCTCGCTCTCTATACCTGGTGTTCCATGTCATGACGTACACCTCACTCTCTATACCTGTGTACCATCTAATGGACATACACGCTATCTCTCTACCTTGTACCCATATTCACGGGACGTACACCTCATCTCTCTCTACCTGTTGTACCATCTCATGGACGTACAGCCTCACTCTCTCTACCTTTGTACCTATCTCACGGACATAGATGCCTGTGCTCTCCTTCTCTCAGGAAACCCTTTTATTTGTCATCTATCCCCCCGTCCCCCGTCCATCTCTCCCTCTGCCCCTCGCACTGCCTCCACTTGTTTGCCGCGATAATGCGAGCACCCCGCCACGTATCATTTCCCTTTGTTGCACTCGCGCCGCCGATTGCTTTACACACGCGGGCCTCGCGCTACTCGCAGCTGGCGGATTGGTTTGCGCTAATTTTTAGGCTGTGGGGGCTTGTGCACCAGGTCGCGATGTCGCAGAGAAAGTGCAATCCTAAAATTGGCAACACGAGCATCCTTTAAGCTCCCGGACGATGCGCCCATATAGTTGCAGCATTGTACATCACGGGACGGACAAAGTGCTATTGTGCGCTCGGACAAGAGACTAAACTGCCAGTGTGGCGATTTTCGACCTCATCCCCACCACCCACCTTGGACGGCATCTATTTTAGGGGAGGCGGGCTTTGGAGATTTGTAGGGTGGAGGATTCTCTGTGCACAATGCGGATTATGCGTTTGAGACAGTTGTGGACATCATCTACTTGGGTTACACGCATGACGATCCAAATAAAATGGAGCTGTTTAATAATGATTGTAGCAGAATGAGCTACGTGACGTGAGACGAGTTCCGTCGACGGAATCAACGCAACTACGTTGAAGATAGGCTCGGTCAATGAAATATTATCAACAAACTGAAACTGCTTCTCTCCACCTTCGGCAGCCATACTTCGTGCAATGTGTCTGCATGATACTTTCGCGTCACGTGGTGTGCGCGCACGGCGTGCGGGGGGCGTTTTGGATCATTTATGGACTCGTACACGGGCCTCGAACTGCAAACACCATTTTTACTGGCATTACCCTGTCCTCTTTTCATCTCTCCATTTCCCAGACGCAAAAACATACATACATACACACATTAGAGATGAGATGATTATGGAGAGAGCAGAGAGATGAAATCGAGAGAGAGAGAGATGAGGAGAGAGAGAGAGACGAAGACAGAGACGAGAGAGAGAGAGAGCGAAGAGATGAGAGAAGGAGAGATGATAGACGATGATGGAAGAGAGAGGAGATAGATAGATAGATAGATTAGATAGATATAGATAGAGGAGGAAAGAGATGAAGAGATGAGATGTGTTTCGTGAAGACTGTCAGACAAACACACAAGTCAGACAGGAGTGAGAGGACCAGAACGGACCAGTTTGAGTGACGGGCTTCAAGCCAGGGATGTCGCTGTGTATTCCTTTTCCCGGGGTGTCGAGCTTTGACATGTCGGGTAATTGATCGCGCGGACAGCCGCGGCTGCTGTCCAGGCGGCGAGGGATTTGGTCCAGCTCGACTTGGGGAGAGACGACATAAAAGCCGATGAGCGGGACTCTGTCTTGCACTAAAACACTCGGGACCCGCGGGTGTTGAGTGCACCCTTTAGGTTTCTGGTCGGTATTCGTTGTCACTGTAGCGTTCCGTCCTGTGATATACCGGAAGACCACCGATTGCACCTGTGCCGAGAACCGACTGGCCATACCAGGTTGGTGACCCGTAAGCTAGCCCCAAGGCTCCCGTCCGTCAGTTAGAATAAGAGTTTGCCAGTTCCTCGTATTGGGAGGGATTGTCCCAACGGCTGTCGGTGCACTCGGGTAAGCAAGTCGCGGTCCAACAAGTGCTTCGTCCTTAAGAACGCCTTCCTTACCGTTCTCAGAACCCTCGAGCCCGACGTTTATTGTCGCCGCTCCTTCGGGTGCTCTTAATGTTCCTTGTAACCAGCAATGGGATGCAAGTGGGTCCACCGACATCTCTATGTTCCCATCTTTCATGACTCACGGCGGGTTGGGATCTCGAAACCCGGAGTCCCTCGAACCCAACATTCCTTAAGTTCCGGTTTATTTATTTTTGTTATATTTATTTATTTTCTCTCCAGACGGGGCTAGGCGTGGGTTCATTCAACCAACTCGACTTCGCCGCCACAACATGAGGCGAGGGTGCTTGCCGCCACGGATACCACACGAGACGTCATATCTCGATTTACCTGTCTCAGACCGCATTTGCCTCATTATTTTCCTTGCTGTATAAGTCCTAGCTGAGCTCAAGGTTAAGCGACCGCCTTGTCTCGTTTTATGACTTGATTATTGCCGGTCGCCTCGTCTTACCGCATCTGTTTGCTCGCTGTGCGCCGGGCAAGGGGTTCCCATGGGTACGCGGGGTCCGCGAGACGGGCTATAGGAGCTCTTTGCTTGGGTTCCCATGGTAACCTGGGGTCCCTGGGGCCGAGCTATAGGAGCTCTTTAGGTTTCATGGGTACCGGATCGTTGGGTGGGATCTGTTACGCCTGGGTTGCTTTCCGAAGCAGGTACCGGAGATCTGGGCATGGGATGTGAAGCATAGTTAGTTCTCATGGTGCGTCTGGTACGGGACTGGAGGCAGGTGAAAGGAACCCGTCAAGCGTTGAGATATGACAATGGAGGCTCGGTGCCCCGCAGACCTTCGGGGTGTTTCACTCAACGACCGGTCTACAAACGTTTTCTTTGCTGGAAACTGGAACCATTTCCTGCCACTGTCGACTGAAGGTGATTTTGTGAGATTTTGAATCTTGTTTGGTGAATTTGTTCAAAGGGTGCTGACGATAAGTCACTACCCTTGCTACGACACCGTGGGATTATTTAACATCTACAACTAATGCCGGTAGATGGGATTCCCAGTTTGACGTCCATCGAGAGGCACCTGGCACACTCATTGATGAATCGCTCTGCCTGTGCAAACACCAGGTGATTGGCAGTTCATAGTTGGGTTGGGATTCAAATCCAGCTGACAGCTCTCAGAGAGGAGTGTATGTACCTCGTCGGTGATCCCCACCTGGAAGCCCGCTTGGGTTTGGTAGGACAGGATAAGTGCCGGATTATTAATCCAGAGTATCCAGTGGGTACACCGTGGGTTCCAGAAGCGAGGTTGTGTCGGTCACAAACAATAGGTATTTTTCACCTGGTTTTTCACCTTTTCCTTCTTTTGACGTACCCTTTGCCGAAGTAGATATATTCACACCACTAAGATACGGCCCGTTACTCGGATCGTTGTCCGGTTAAAGTCCCTCTAGATGATTAGATTTGATTTGTGTTGCGCGGACGGACTAATACAGGTAACGAGAAGTGAGGACATTGAAAGGGAACGTTTTGTTGGTGATTTAGTTTGTGTAGGTTTCGCCAGGGGGTGGACTTTGCTGGTGCACATGGCATGCAGTGCATGGTTCGTGACGTAGAGGTATAACGGTGGGTGTGCACATGATGTGTACGGTGTGCATATTCTCAAGCCTGACAAACCGTGTCTGATTAGTGCTGCAGTACACAGAGCTCCTCATGCTTCGGGCTCCCCACACTCTGCCAATCGTTGCGATTTCATAACTCCGGGACGTTTTCATTTCATAGCCCGCTCTCCGTGAGCAGTAATCCCGAAAATGGCGGGTTTATCATCTGCATTGATTATTTTTGTTGGAATTTTTTTTTGTTGCAGATCAATTTTGCTATCCCTTGTGGTTATAACTGCTATGGGGGGAGAGTGTGTTGTGTGTTGATTGTGTGTGATGTGTGTTGTGTGTTGTGTGTGTGTGTGTGTGTGGTGTGTTGTGTGAGGGTTGTTGACCGCCCTGAACGCATGGACTCGCACCAAGTCCTTCCCAACGACCTCGAAGAACGCCACCTGTCCCTAGAGTCCGGTTACCTGCACTTTTCCACAGTTTTGTACTCGTGTCTCTGTTCATCGATTCGTTCCCTCTGTCCGAGTTGTGTTATATTATAATATAAATATATTCGTACCTGCATCGATTCCATTGTTATCTGCGTACATCCATACTTATGTATTAATACTATGTCGGAAGGGGATATAAGGACGGGGTGGCAACAAATATAAAAATAGGATACGTTCAGTTACTCATTAAAAATTTGAGCTTGGTCTCAACCCACCAACTCCGACATCCCAGTCTGACCGCGTACTCTGAATCCGAGGTTCCGACCGCGCAACTGCAGATCCGCAAGTCCGACCGCGACTCCATGCCCAAGTCCGACGACCGCGAACTCCAAGCCAAGTCCGACCCTCGACTCAAACCCCGGGTCCGACCGCGACTCCGATCGGGTCCGACCCGCGACTCCTTATCCCGGTGTCCGACCTGCGACTCCTGTTCCCGGGTCCGACCCGCGACTCCGTATCCGGGATCCGACTCCGATCCCGTGTCCGACCCTCGATTCATCCGGTCCGACCCTCGACTCAACTCAGCGGGAGGCTCCACACACGTTTTGGAGGTAAAAGTACTCCGAACTTGTGACGAGAATGCCGCTTTGCAGACGAGACTATCTCGTAGAATCAACATAGGACTAAGGACATGATTAGGTATGGAGAATGGCGGTTTTATTTGGTATGTCATAAAAACACTTATTATTATTATTATTATTATTATTATTATTGTTACTACTATTCTGCATATTGCCAATAATGGTGAAACTAAACGTGGATCTGAAGTTCAGAATGGAGAGTCCATGGACAATAAGCTGTTCTGATAGGTGAAAAACGCTTATGTTGGAGTGCCGTGATCGAGCCCGTTTGTGCCACAAGCATTCATGAGCTTCCTTGTGGGTGTAATAAAGCATGGACAATTTTACACTGTGTTACCACTCCCTGATTGGTAAATTTTACACCAAGTGCCACTCGCATGATGGTAAATTGTTACACCATGACTGTTACTCAAGAATGGTAGAATTTTACACC